>JAFELO010001539.1:659600-710854 GCA_017140195.1 Eumaeus atala
GTGTGTGTGTGTGTGTGTGTGTGTGTGTGTGTGTGTGTGTGTGTGTGTGTGCGTGTGTGTGTGACAAGAACTCACCAGAATTGAGTTAGGACCAGAATTGCGACAGGACCGTCGCAACATATTATAGGTACGTTTATTAGAAACAAGAGCTTTTTCATTTATCTCAGGCAATTTAAAGGGATAAACCACATGGAAAGCTATGAGTACACGGTCCCCTGTAATCGACGTTCTGTGGCTAGCGTGACCTTCGATGGTACTTTGAGAACTGAATAGGGTAGACACTCAGTGTTTTCCTAATAAGTTAATTCAATATTATAAATAATTTATTAATAATTGTAATATTATTATATTACTCATGGTGCAGTGGTTTCAATTTCTAGTAGTAGTCCGTAGTCGGAAAGTTGAAAGTATTCACTACTCCTCATAAAAAAAACATTACGATGGTTTAATGTATTTATAAAGCACCAATATCTCTCTGGGTGGTATCAGAGACTGCCGTCCCATTGGGATAGGAGAATAAAGGAGTAGAGACTGCAATTGTGTTTGTGCATGAGTTCCTTTCAGTGTCCACTATACTAAATAATACTCCAGGGTTTGTCTCTATAGAAATATCCACCATGTCGATCTTTATAGAATCCATCCGATATCCGTCATGATGAAATTCGCCCAGTAACACTATGATTTATTATAGTAATGAAGTAGCGCTTTCAAACAAGGACGGAAGCTTGAGGAATGAGATAAAACCGGGCGGCACAGAAACGTAATAATGAGCAAGCCTCAGTCTTCCGTCGTGATTATAAAAGACTAACGGCGCCCCGCGGGTACATCTTTTATAATATAAGTCCCGTCCCTTCTGTTATATACTTGTGTGTGTTGATCCTGATATGTACATCAGGATGACATATGGAGGGCTGTGTGAACATTCTTAAGAGATGGACTCTAGGAGAGCAGTGTTATATGTGCGATGGCAAGCTGTAACATATCACTGAGGTACTCATATATAAAACCTTCCTTATGAATGTAGCTCGCATACACAAAATTAATTTATCCAATCTGTAGTTCCAGAAATTAACGCGTTGAAACAAACAAACTCACCAGCTTTATAATATTAGTATAGGTAGACTTCTAATGATACATGGCGCACGTTATATTAGATCTAAATGTCTTGGAGTACGTTAATACATTAAGTAACCTACTAACAAGACAAAAGGAATATTGTGCATTATCATAGGCTAAAAAGTTTGTTGTATTTGGCTTTACTTGTAGCCTCGTTATTATATGTGAATTACGCACGATGTCTTCAGACGCTACGAAGAAAATCACAACTAATTCACTGTAGTAATTACACGTTTCAAGTTTTTTTATGTTTGTTTCACCGGAATTGATTCATATAGGAATATAATTGAAAAAGTGAAGAAATCAATCCCTACGATGCGACGCAACCCTAGCTATCACCAAGCAATTAATTACACGTCCTTTTAACAGAGCTATCTCACAGGCAAATCTCAAATTTAAGTAGCGATTTGTTTTTCTCAAAGAGAATGCATTTTCCCTCCACTAAACTAATGTTGAGCGTGTGCTTATAACAAGTATTTGCGGAATAAGAAAATTTTAAGTGGCCAGTCTTTGATCATTTAAAACATATATTTCTGTTGAGGTCAACTTATAGCTGGAGCCTTCTGGTGACTACCGGCGCTCATAAACATCTGCATATAAGCTGTGTAAATCTCTCCCCTCCACATTTCCTTTTGCTCATTAATGACGAGGGTAACTTGTCTGCTCAACCTCTACGCGGATGTTTATCTGTAAACATCAAAAGACTTTCTCTCTGACAGACTTACTGCTTTTTTGCACACTTCCACTGTACAACAGCCGTCCTAGCGTTGAGCCTGTCGTGAGCGTTAGGTACTTAATCTCATACATAGAACAAGGTCCCGAAAGGCCGAGGAAGGTTTAGTGTATAATTTGGCCCCTTTTAACCACGGCCGAATCCGGGCGGATCGCTAGTAAATAATGAACTCTTCATTGCCACCAAATGTATCACCACGATTGACTAATACAAACAAATTACCACGTCATCGTGCCGGCATTATCAAAACATATGTAGAAGATATAATTGATTGAATGTATTGCTAGACGGAAACACATGGCAACACTTCAATAAATAAATAAACTTTATATACTTTTTCGACGATTATTTATTTTTCAATTAACATTTACGACCGATTTCAACTTATCACCATCAGGTAAACCTGATTTAACGATTTCGACTTATCATCATCAGGTAAACTTGATTTACCTGATGATGATAAGTCGAAGTCGGCCGTAAATGTAAATTGAAAAATAAATATTTGTAGAAAAAATAAAAAAGTTTATTTATTTATTCAAGTGTTAACATGTAGAATACGCTAATCACTATTGAGAGCCGTTTATCAATACAGCCTAAGTACGTGAAACCATTAATCTCGATCGAGTAATTAAACTCAATCCATAGCTCGGGAATACGTTATCATTACAATACATCTCTGGAGATTATATCGATTTGACCCATATATTGTATGGGACACAACACCACTAATGGCACTCCAGAATCATACATGCGCTTAGGCTTTTATCGCACCTATGTCCTAGATGAGCAGAGAACAAAATTTTCCAAGTGGCTATCTTTGGTCTCTGCTGCCTAATCCACGGATTCGATTTATTTATGGGTATCTTGTATAACTCTATAACATTCGTAGGTGCACGCACAAGTTTAGTCTAAATACTTTTAAAATTCTTAATATACGCTTAAATTGGGGAATAAGCTGGTGAAAACGTGAAGAGTGCAATAGGAAAACGAGACCAACGGATGTTGAGTGGGAGATATAAGTTAGTGAAGATAGAGAGAGAGAGAGTTGGGTTTCGTATATTAATGCATTATCTTTCACTCATATCCACTTACCTTTCGTATAACTTAGGAAGTTCTACGTCGGTCGTGTAGTCTAATGCATACTCTTTTTTGTTAAGAACAGTTTTAAGTTACTCAACTTAGTCTTGCGGACCGCGAATAAAAGGCAGCAAACTGATCTCATAAGGCGGTGGCTCAACATTCCGTCCCAACTCCTCACGGACATTTCAAATGATATGGCAAAAATGCATTGATTTGCAAAAATACAAATTTATAAATATCAATTTGGGTAAACATTACACGTTTCCGTGACGACAAATTCAATTTATGACAGAACAACATCTGTCGAGACAGCTACTTAACACGAATTTCTGCAGCTATATATGGATTTACTTTGATATTTTTTTACTCTGCCTGGCTACATTACCGAAGTTTTCATAATGTTCAAATTTTTTAGAAAATGTTCCATGTTTTTTTTTTTTTTTTTCAGAGGGACCTAATACAGGTTGGTGGCGCTAGTCCAGCCTCAACAGTTCGACTGATTACGAAGACTTTTCTGTCTTCAGGTTTAGGGAAAATGTTCTATGTTATACACGGATAATGTAGGAGTGTAATGGTAAAAGATTTTTTCAAATCGGTAAATTACGGAGCCTAATTACAATTTATTTGTTTATTTATAACCAACATTCAAATGTCTCCTCCTTATAATGTGAGTATAATAATTGGAACATTGGGGGGGGGACGAAGAAGAGCAACGCAACGGCATATTAATTATGTGGACATCGGTAGTCGTAAAAAGACTGTGATTTCTCGTTTGCCCCCCCCTGTTCTATAAAAAAATTTCGTTAACGAGTCCGTCTGTATACACCAGTATCATTGTATTTGCAATTTTTGTAAGTATATTTCATATACAATGGCACGCTATTTCCTAATTTCTTACAAATGCTTATATTTGTTTCAGATCTATATCGTTGGCAATTAGATAGAATTCTAGGTAAGTCTCTCAATTGATTAATAATATAAAACAGAGTGAAATATAACTGGTAAGAGATTGTGTCATGCTGCATTGCAGCCGAATTGTGCCGGCACGACCGGGGAGGTACCTCTCGCTCATATGACACTGCCGGAAAATGACAGCTGTGCTGTCGCGTTTCGTGCGGTTTGTGAGTCGCCTGTGGCCCACTGGAGAAGAAAAGTAAGGGAGGGGGACGCATTCTGCATAACAACCATAATGTGGATAGTTATGGGCGTCGGTAGTCGTGAAGCTTTGATTTCACGTTTGCCCCCCTATACTATAAAGATGCAACAATATTACCTACGGTATTTTCCTAAAATGTTCAAAGTTAAACCTAACTTGAAGGTAATGAAGGTTAGAAAATATTTAATCCTAAAATTATCATTGACTACAAGATATGTAATTATTTTTATTAATACCAAGTGGCACATTGTTACCCGGAGCTACTGTTCCAATAATCAGCCGATAATTTGTCTATCCTAATTAATTGTCAGATGGCTGTAGTTAATCAACAGGCGCTCCAGCTGTATCTATCGTAGTCGGATTGTCTAAGCCGCCGTATTTCGTTGCGGCTGGCCATATTCAAAAACAGGGCCGTTTTGTCTAGTGGCGGGCAAACGACCAAAAAGCGAAACTAGTAATAGAAATAAGGTATTTTATATATGGAATGTTTTATACATGGAATGTTTTATACATGGAATGTTTTATACGTGGAATGTTTTATACATGCAATGTTTTATACATGGAATGTTTTATACATGGAATGTTTTATTCAGAAACACGTGAATAAATACATATCGTGTATACAGTTGTCAGTTCTCACGCAAACGCACGTGGATATACTTACTTTTACTTAGTTGATAAATTTAAAAAAAAACTAAAATATTAACTACTTATATCTAACATCATTGCAAGTTTTATTACAACGCTTTATGGTAACTTTTCTTGAAAATCTAAAGTGTTGAGTATAGGTAACTACAGGTCTGACAGTGCGTGCTCGCGTATCGTAAACATTTACTCTCATTATTTTTCCCTAAAGCGCCAAAAGAAATATAACTTGAATAATGGAGGGAACTAATTAAAAGTTACTGCATGCACACTCATCGACTACATGCAACATTAATCTTCGTGAAACTGTTTACACCACAAAGGACACGCGCAGTTTACTCATTAAGGACGGACATGATTCTGACGTGAAAGCTGCAAGGAGGTCAGCGCAGTAAAGCGTTACGCTTGTGGCACGCTCGACCTTCTACACGTTCCTCGTATTTTTATTTCGTGCTGTACGCCCTAAATTGCTTCTTCAGAAGTAAACATTAACTAAAAGACAGCCCGTCCATTTCCTTGCGCAGATGGTTAGCTCGTAAATAGCTTCAATAATCAGCCATTTGCTATTCTTATATTTCAAAGTTAAACTGTTTACAAATATTATAGCACCAGTATACAAATGTTATAATGCAAACAATTGTGTGATGTAACATATTGCGCCACTTTATTGAGTTCCGTCCCGGGGCAGCTAGAGACTGCTGTATAAAATACTCTTTGTACCAAACTCTCGGGATCGAGTGGGCGGGACTCGGACCTGCTCAGCTCGGATATTTATGTGTGCCCTGGTTATTCACAAATTTTCCGCTCTTCCCGGAGTACACAGGGATAATTCGTTACTAGCTGAGGACGCTCCCGTTTCACTGAATATTAATAGATTTTCCGAATTATTTTTTATAGTATTAAAAAACCGCCGTAAAAAGGCAAAGGTTAAGGGGCAAACGAGCAATCGGCGATTTCTTACGACTTCCGTCGCCCATGGACACCAGCATAATTACTATGCGTTTCCGATGATATAATTTTACGCCTGTATCATGCGAGCGTGAGGTCCCCGGTCGCGGCGGCCCAATTCCGCTGCAATGTACCATGGCACTACCGCCTACTATATGTGTTTTTACTCAGAATTCTGAATGAAGTGTATGTTTATAAAGCGTTATAATTATTGTACCCGCATTTCGGGTACAGCGATCATCTCTATAGGAGCAAGCCAACGCAACGGTCAAGGCCGCTGCGTTAGCTTGCTCCTATAGAGCTGACAACAAGCTGTGTATTAAATGTTGCTTCATTCCTTTATTACTACCAACGTATCGACGCAGTAGTGCTGGTTGTAATGATGGTATCCCAAGCAACTAAAACATGTTTTAGTTAGAGGAATTGGGGCGGCAAGACCTTGGAGGTACCTTACGCTCACTTGATACCGCTGTAAAGTGACATCTACGGTGTCGCGTTTCGTGCAGTCTGTGTTTAGCCTGCGGTCCATTGATCATTGGTCCATCGAAGGTGAAGAGGAGGGGAACACATCGGCATAATGATTATGCTGATGTTCATGGGCGTCGGTAGTCGTAGAAGGGCACCGATTACTCGTTTGTCCTTGTACTATGTAACAATTGTGTTTTGAAACTTAAATATTTTATAAAAAAGTACATCTGTCATCTTTGACTGTAAGGCTTAATGTGCTCTGTGTTGAAGAAATGCCACTCTTTTTCCTTTTGGCGATGGCGAAACTATAAATTAATAGTTTTTCCTTTCCTCTTCAGCCAAGAACCTACATATTCGTGTCACAATGTACGTATTAACATTTCAATTAATAGGGTGAGTTCATAGTTTCTTACCGCCAGCATGCTTCATTGTTGTTTTGATTTTAAATTCTATTTAATTGTAACAGAGTTTATATCTTGCCTGAATTTAGTTGGCTCATGAAGCCAAAAGAATGTTAATCTTGCCGGTTGTGTGTTCCTTTTCAGAGCTCTACTCCTTTTAACCTTTATTTTTGTTTTTATTAAACACTATATTATTCAAATATATGGAATGTAAGGAATGAAGGACAATCAACACAATGAAGGAAATCAAATAATAATCATATATATATATATATATATATATAAAGGACCATCCAAGTTACAGCCGGTAGTCTACCAGATAAGACTTCATACCCTCACCTTTTTGCTAACCAATAACAAAAACTCCAATGTTGTTCTTGTACCATTTTTAGTCTGTCCTGGATTGTGAATGTGGAAAGACCAATTGAAATAAATGTATCTAAAACTCTTAACTTAACCTATAGTCTCGTTAACCCCATGTGAACTCCTTTTATAGATAATTATAGAATCTCATTAACCCCCTTCTTAACCCCTAAAAGTTCTTCTATTTTAATGTAAACTGTAACAACTACAAAAAAAAATGTGTAACCAAGTAAGATAAGGCTAGTCGTGCATTCCATCCTATATATTTTAAGGATTTGACGAACCTTCTCATAAAATTATTTATAATTTAATTTATGACAAGGTTTAGTAAGGCTAATGTCATGCAATCAAATATATTTTTTTCATTAAATGTTTATCATTTTTACCTCATTTTTTATACCACCCATAATATGAGTATATACGACTTGTTTTGGACAATTCGAAAAAGGATACTTTCTGTTCCGAAAAAGGTAAACTATAATCCACAATCATGGCCATATTATCTAACCTTATTAACCTTATATAACCGTATATAATCGCTCACCATATTATGGGTTCTTAATAAATGTGAGTTTTTGGTAGGGAGTGCTTTTAGTGCCCCCGGGACCTGCTAACTAGGTTCTGGAAGCTCGTTACCTCAATTTGTTACACCCTTGAGGAACATATATAAAGTCTTTGCTACAATTTGCCAAATTCACACGAATTTCCATTGCAGTAGATTTCTAGTGCTATCATTGCTACATTGCGGAAGAATAACGCGTGACCCTTAAGAAGCTTTCTTTCACGTTACAAGTGTATTCGTTTTTTATAGTACTGGAGACAAACGAGCACTCGGAGCCTTTTTTACGACTACCGAAACCCATGAACATCATCATAATTACTATGCCGATGCGTTACCCTCCTTATCACCCCAACGGGCCACCGGCTACTCACAAACCGCACGAAACGCGGCACTAAAGATGTCACTTTACGCCGGTATTATGTGAGCCAGAGGTACTTCCCCGGCCGTGCCGGCCCAATTCAGCTGCAATGGAGCATGGCACTACCTTTTTTCATACAAACACTACATAATGTATTTGAATAAAGTTTCGCCCAGGTATTATGAATACTGTCCGGAATAAGACAATAAAACTACTTTTATGGATTTTGTCGCGATTTATTTAATTATTTTACCAGCTCGACGTTTCAGAAGCTTTACAGCAACCATGGCCACGGCATCCAATAGGACGCTAAACGTAACACCTACAGGCATCAGGATACATACACTAACTTGTGACATGTGGACCTCCCGTGACCATCGTAGCAGCAAAGCTTCTGAAAAGTCCAGCAGCATTCGCGTAAGCTTAAGATATCAATGTCAAACAAGATAATTACTTTCATATCAAAAAATACAAGGCTTCTCTTGGGATGTATTCGATGAAGGGGGAGTTTCTAAGGTGAATCAAACATAAGTTAATTTATTAAATTTCATCACTCATCGTAACATCTCGGGAATCTGTACACTCGTTAATGAAACATCTCCATCTCCAAACCTACATACGAATACCTTGAAGCAGTGATTCAAAGGGTTTCCCGAAGTGAAATATTGCATGTAGTCGATGAGTAAACATGCCGTAACTTTTAATTACTTCCCTCCAATATTGAAGTTATACTTCTATTTGGCGCGTTAGGGAAAAATTGTGAGAGTATTTATTTACGATGCGCACACACACCGCCACGAGACACTGACACTCTGAAGTTAGTTATAATCAACACTTTAGTTTTTCAAGAAAAGTTACCATAAAGCGTTGCAATAAAACTTTCAATGTACGAAACGCCTTTTTTCTATTGTTAGTGTCGTTGTTCTACAAACGTAGAATATGGCGAAAGATCAAAATTTTAAAAAGCCTTTTATCATATTTGTACACATGTACGCACACACACTTTTTTACTATCCGACTGCGTCAGAAGGTGGGTAATATTTTTCGAGCGTACGCATATGAGCCTTAGTGGTTTAGTTTTAAGCACATTAGACTTTCACTAGGGTGGCCCACGTTCGAGCCCCGCCATGTACCGATAGGTTTTTCTTATGTACATTCTTTGAGTGCCCTTACTGTGAAGAAAAACGTAAGGAAAACCGGATTTGTGTTCTCCAATCCTACCTAATCTAGGATTAGGCCCGGTTTCTCTTCTGGGTTGTGGGAGATCAAGTGGCAGTATCTCAGTGTAAAAATTGAAGCATTCGTCAAAAATCATACATCAAGTAGCTGATCTCGATATCATCTGATATAGGAACGGGATAAGGCCAGGATGAAGAAGACGTATGTAAACGTTCCCTGGATGGATTCTACATATGCGGTACCTCTCCGTCGTTAATTCAGTTCCACTGCAAAAACATTTCTATATCTTACTGTTCAGCCCATTTCGTCTACATTTAATTTAAAATGTTACGTATTTGTATGATGCCCTATTTGGATTTTACTACATGACAATATCGTGTAAGTACATAATGGTAGCTGCATGATTCAAAAAAGGTGATGTCCTCCTAACGTTACGATTCATAGTAATGTTCCGAATGGGCGGAGCCTACGAGCGGGAAAGCGTAGCATGTCGTCTTTCTCACCCCATCGGGCGATGTGTTCACAGATAAATTAGGTAACCGCTATGTATATCTCGTAAAATTATTCCGTTCGTAAACCAACTTACAGACAACCAGTTTTCATAGCATAGATCTCTGACGACTACAGCCACCTAACGGTGGTTCTATGTGTCCAATGTTGTGCACAGCTGCAGTGCATAGCAGGGTAAGACCTGTTACAAATTAAAGATATTTTGTTGAGTTTTCACATAACCGAACAAATTATCCATGAGACTTGTCACACACAGCGTGGCGGCTCGTTATAAATTCCTTTGACAAATATTCACACGCCGCTTTTGTTCTTTCTGAAAGATGTTCACTGTGAAAAGTATTCCTTGAATCTTTCAAACTTTCTATAGACATTATGTAACACACATAATCATTGCCTTTTATTTCATTTTATATGCATGGAGAGATTACAAAATCCTAGTTGAATGAAAATGCCAGTGTTACTAATGTATAGGAATATTTCGAAACAAGCAGATTAATCCACACACCTAACAGATCTATGATACAATTTGCATTAATCGGAACAACTAATTAATTATAAAAACTCTTCGGGTACTTTTGTTAACTTGGTACATCAGGACATTTGTCATCTTAGTCCACCCGTGTCCATGGTCGCTGTAAAGCTTCTGAAACGTTGTTCTGAAACGTTATATTTAGTTTATTATTCGAATGTGTTACATTCGCGTAAACCTAACAAATTATTACAAAAATGATATTTATCTTCCTTTATATGGCACGATAAGACGTATCTCGGTTATATAAATGAACATTTAATTGTCGCCTTCGCTCAGTCCTCAATCGACTGTCAACATCAAGCAACACACAAGACAAAAAATATAATTTATCTTCTTTTACGTGGCACGATAAATCGCATGCATGTCGTATCTCGGTTATATAAATGATCGCTTAATAATCGCCTTCGCCCTGTCCCCAGTCAACTGTCAACACCAACCCTTTGAGACAGGTTTTCACTTTGTATTGTAAATCCGTCGCTCGTTGTTTTTCCCTGCGAATCAATCCTTTATAACGAACTTTAATTACAATCCTCTTTCCGGTGAATCCCAGTTCTTTGTGTAAAGTATTTCGCTGTAGATATTCCCAGATAAAACCTTCCTCTGTTTTTTTAATATTCTTTACTACAAAGTCATATCTTTGGCGTATTTTTTTTTTTACCTCTGGTTTATATAATACGGGTGGTATTATCCCTATGCGGTGGTTTAATATAAAATAGAGGTGCCTCCGACCTATATATGTCTTACAAAACTGAACTTTTGAAATCTGTGTTCCTTCATTTTATATATTATAATATAGGGAGACAATTTTTTTAGGGAGCCCTTTGACCACCGAGGCGCATAAACATCTATAATTATTATGTAAATGTGTTGTCCTTTCCACCTCAATGGGCCACCGGCTATAAACGAACCGCAAAACTTGACACCGTATAAAAGATCTAAACATATACGTACAGGTGGTCAAACAAAAGCAGGTAATTAAGTATCTTTTATGTGAGAGATTATTAATAAGGGCATTTTACCTCTGCTGGTAATCAAGTTTTAATTATCCTATCCTCAAAATCCTGTCCGCCATAATTAATCATATTCCGGCTGGTCACGCCACGGCGCTGGTCGGGTGTCTCCAGGTAATTCATTATCTCTTAGGTCATTTATCAACGTAAAAGAAGAGATGAAAATGAGTTCGTTTCGTATAACATCGGTTTCTTTTCGTTAATATTAAAAAATTTGGGGTTCCGAGACTGAACTTATAAGATGTTCTCTGATCATATTCTTCCTCTCATTTATCTTTATTTTTAAAGGTCACGCCAAGCCTTCACTCAGATTGAAGAGTTTCCTCCATCCAGGTCTGTGTTCAGTCTGCCTTGGTCCTGCAGTTAGTGAGCCACGTTATAATTGCAATATAATAAGTACTAGCGGTCCAATGGATAGAACTGGCTATGTATCGTACAAGAAAGTTGTTTAAAAACACTTGTAAATTGTTTTTTTTATATTTTAGGCGGGACAAACGCGTTATCAGAGCCTATTGCCTTTTCGCATACAGATATCCGTGTGTGCATGCAGTTAGGTTAACCTTCCTTATGTGTGAGCGAGAGTTTATTTCCCGGTCGTGCCGACCCAATAGGTAATGTAGCATGGCGATTCAGGCGTAATAACTCCGATTAGTGTACACTGCGCGCTTTCCACGACTGTCTACTTATTTGTTACTAGATTATTATTTTGTATTGGATTACATTATAATGAATACTCAATTTACTAAATTTACTGTTCAACAAAAGAAAAAAACGTTCGGTATATGTGATAAGTAAAAGCTGCAGTCCATTGTACGATCTCCGTGCAGGAGCCGGTCCGGGATGGATGCGCGTAGCCGGACACTGGGCATCTTGGCGTTCATTGAGACAGGCCTATGTCCAGCGGTGGACCGATAAGGGCTGATAATGATGATGATGATGAAGTAAAACCGCTTGAAACAGTCGCGTTTTGATCTCCAACGCTTTCTGCGCATCCTTTCACTTCAGAATCAGTTCAGAGTGAGGTCCAGTTACGTCCTTCAGACTTTTTGTTCACAATTGTGACCGCCCACTTAACCTTCTATGTAAAGTGACCACCATTAAGTTTTGCGCTGCCACAATTGAATTGGACGTCGTCATAAATAAAAAAACTTATTCATGGCTCGAAAAGAGAAAATTTTGTGATTCGCACTTAGACTCTGGATATAAAGGTAGTGTCATACCCGTGTCAGAGGGTGGAGGCTCGGGGAGTAAGGAACACATTGTTGCAACATTCAAAGGGTTTCTTATTAGAGTCGCTTTTAAAGTAAAACGTCTAAAGTTCAAACGTACGTCCGTATTCACTTTGGAAACATTTTAAGTCCGTACAACTAAAATACGTTTGTTGAATAAATCTCTTTGGAGGTCGACGAGGCACGTATGCGTTGAATATTATTACACTTAGCAATTTAGTGTTAGTGCTATAATTTACGCTCTATATGTAGCATTTAAATGTCATCATATTGAAGATGTGAACATTAAATGTTAAACTGCATCATGAGGAAGTTAACTCCTGCATAATACAACAACAACAACAACAACAACAACAACAACACAACACAACACATCATCACGCCATTTCTTTTTTCGGAGGGACCTACAACTGGTTGGGGGCGCTTGTCCAGCCTCAACAGTTCGACTGACTAGCGAAGATTTTTGTGTCTTCAAGGCTGGGGAGACGATTGGGGGACAAACCCCCTCTTTTAACGCAGATGGGAAGAATTATACCGGGTTGATTGTGGGCGTACCCTATAGTAACTATTTTTGGGACCGAAAAAGAGGAAGCGGTCTCGCTCCCCACACTTGCGTTTAAATTGCGGTGTCGTGGATAAGGATAATTGAGCTCGTTTAATGTTTGGCTTCGATTGAGGGATAGATTTGCGCTACAAACCAGCAAAAAACCGTATTCATGATTTACATCATCACGCCAGTTCCCTGACGGGGTAGGTAGAAAAAACGGAGCGCCACATGTCACAATCCTTATATACCTGCCTTGCCTCCTCCACTGTCATAACTCTCTTCATACAAACACGCATAATGTATGTAAAAATGTTGTCGTAGACGTTGTGACGTAGAGCCACGCAGCATTGCAGTAGTGGCCCGGTGCCAACGGGAGGTACCCCTCGCGCTCATGGTACCATAGAGTCAGCTAAGCTATAGCGAAACATGTGGTTTATGATTTTACAGGGACCTATTAGATGAGAGGTACTACATGGGCTTGGCTATATATATGTATCGCCCTAGTGAGTCATCGCTACCACGACCGGTTTTATAAACCCGGTCGTGGTAGCGATGCTAGTAGCACCTAAAAGAAAAGGCAAAAAGCCCGACTTCCTGAAGACACTTATGACTCACTCAGTATGTATAACATGACTAGCTTGCATGTCGTATTAACCGTCATCATAACAGCATCCTAATGTATGTTTCGTTAACACACACGACATCATTGTATTATCATAATTAAATAAACTAAGTACCGTACAGTAAGTGCAACTTGGTTCGAACATTGCGCCGATGTACTGGCATAACGTGGGCGTAGAGGTTAAAGAGCAACGGGGAGTGACTTCTCAATCCAGCGAGATCTACACATAATGTGACCGTATAGTAGTGTCAACTCTGCATTGCAACTGACTTCGGCTGCTGTGACTGGGAAGGTAACACTCGCTCACATGACACTGGATTTTTCTTGCAGTTTGACAGCCCATTCGCGCTGACCTGGCCGGTGGCAAGGCAATGGTAGTAGCAACCGAGTAAAATTTTATTTTATAATATAGTGTAATGTGTAAATTACTAAATATGTTAATGTTATTCTGCTGAGCTAAAGTTATAAGAAATATCGGAATACACTACGCAGCTTTCATCTCACAATATAAAAGCAGTTTTAGTGCGATTTTGTCGATTCACATGGATTGTATAAAGAAATCTAGCGATAATGATATTGTAACACCAACTGGGTACTATTAGTGTTATTGGATCATTATTATTACTATAACATTTTCAGGTTAGTACCAAATTGAGAATTATTATTACTAAAAATTATATAATTGTAACAAGAATATACCAATGAACTAGAGCACGTTGAAAATCTAACAATGAACAAGTTTAAATCAAACTTCACGAACTTGGAATCTCGCACAACGGACAACGGAGCGTTAAAGAGACACGTGAAACTTCATATAATTTCGTCTCAATTATTTGCTGAAATGTTCAGACTTCACAAGGTTGTTGCTATATTTATTTGTTTATTTTTATGAGTATGTAAAATGTTATAAATACATTAGTAACATGTTATTAACTCTACGCGTTATTAGAAATGTGTTTCAGATACTACAATGACATTTCCAACGTTATTTCTCTTATAAGTATATAGAAAGAGATCTATACTTAATAATATAAACTTGAAGAATTTGTTTGTTTATTTTAACGCCCAAGCCCCAGAAATTGGAAAAAAATTGTGTTCAATAATTCATTTATCGAGGATGGCTATATACCATGAGGCTACTACCGATATGACCGGAGTAACGCGGACGAAACCGCGGAACGATACGGTTGACGATAGTTTCTCTCATAAGTATTGAAAAAAAGTTAAAACAGCATAAAAATATTACATTTCTTAATTGAAAATAATGATTAAAGTTCGTTTAATAATTAAATTATGGACATAATGTGCCATCACTAAATATATCCTATAATGAGACGCACGACTTATTCACAATTTAGTCTTGCAAAGTCACATTTGGATTTGCATTTTCATGGTGAATCTCGTGTAATATTATCCTTAACTTCGTAACGAAATTAAGGTAAAATGGATTTTGTACCAACATTGTACTAGAGAATAGTATAACTTGCAGAGCTTTGCAAAGCAACATAACATATGAACCAAGCTTTATATTAGACTAGCGTATTCCTAGTTGCACTCCGTATCGGGTAATACTAATTTCACACATACACAGCCATTCATATAAACTTTATAATGATTTCTTATCTTTAAGCGAATGTTAAACGTTTTAATAAATTTACATTCAGTTTATCGTGTTTTTGCAATCCCAACAGTGTAGGTGTTTTACAACAACCATGGTCTCTGGTGCTAGAAATATATATATATTTTTCAAAAAGTTTGTATAGCATTACAAAAACAGAGGCTCAATGCGAATAAAGACAAATATTTTCTAAAAACGTAAAATCTATGTTTAATGCTCAAACATCAAATGTGAGGGACCGTCATGTTGTCTGTATTCTGTTGTGTTCATTAAATTGTTTCAATAAAAAAGTTGTGTTTTTTCACGAGTTTGTAAAGGAATAACCAGCTGTAGGCGTTCCTAGCTATTCGCCCCAAGAGCACGAAAGAACTAAAAATGTAAAAATATTTACCTAATATTATAATTTATTTTAATAAAAATAATTTATAATATTAGGTATAATAAAAATTAAAAAGGCGACCTCAACATTGTTTAAGAGACATATAGATAATATAGATAGAGTATGGAAGCCGTAGACAGGCCTACGACTCCGAGTGTCCGTGTTGGTTAATAGAGAAGGAACATGAGAAACACATTACCACCTTTGTCCATCTATTCACACATGCGCGTTGCGTAATTAAATGTTTGAACATCGCAGGGAGACACACAGTAATCCACATTTGCTTTCTGTTTCGACTTTAACGAACGTGTTGTTCTTCTTCTTTCTATAATATTATCTCTATGGTAAGTCACCATAGCCGCCTGATTCATCGGATACTTTTCATTACAGCCAACAAAGACTCAAATACGATAAGATTTTACTATTGTTACAGCAGCAGTTTGATTTCCTAGGACCGCGGTAAAGTAACCATCATACAGCAGGGAATGACGTCACTATTGACTATATAAAAAAATGACGTTAGCGAAGTTTAAAGTATATAAAAAAGTGTTAAAGATACGAATTAACATTCGTTTTTCAATACTAAATACATTTTCGAATTATCATTTTGAATTTTCTGTTTGCGAAGCATAGTGTGTCAGGGGATGTCAAACGTGTCGCCGGAGCCTGGACGTGTCTTGGAAGTGAATTGTTCTACTAAATCGAAAAGTGTAAGTAGCGTTATATTTATTACAACAGTTTCAGACTTTTTCAATATTGTTTGTAAAACTACTTTGCGTATTCTCACAGCGCATGTTCTCTTTTATGTGCATTAAAAATATGCATGCATATAAATATGTATAATTATTTAAAATCTATTCTATACATTTTATGCTAATAATAATTAAGTAATTTGATGTTTTTTTTTCTACATGTAACTTTTTTTTACCATACCATGCTGCATTACAGCGGAAAAGAGGGCTCTGATCTCTCGTTTAACCCTTCGACATAAATTAGAATACCGTACGATGCTAAAGTGTGTAAACATTATCCGGTACTAAAACTATAGCAGTTTTATTTTTAGTATATTTTTCGCATATTCCGTCAGCATAAAGGGATTTCAGGGGAAAAATGCAAAAAAAGCATTTTTGTTACAAGTTATATTGAACGGTTTTGATGTAACGAAAATTGGGAATGTGTACTGAAATGGGGACGCTGGAATATTGCAGGTATACAATATCTGCAAGATTCCATTATTTTGTTTATGTTGACTACAATGAATCTATGTTTTATTTATTTTGCTCAAAACTCTCCGAAAGGACTTGACTTTTTATCATGAAACTTTCTGTGTGTTCGGTAGATATTGGAGTAGGTCCATTTCAACCTTCAAGCCTATCTTTACGCAGGATCGTAACGAAATGTCATAATTTGGATAAAATTCTGATTGAATTCTTGGTGTATGCTTTAAATAGAAAACTGTGTGTTTGCCAGGTTAGACACGCGACTGGAGATTACGCGAACTAACACGATTCTGAAGTGTAAGAAGCGCAGGAAACATAAGCGACGTGAGAGCGATAAAGCGTTACGCTTGACCATTCACTGTTTACACGAGTCACTTTCATATTCTATTAATACGGCACTTTACAGTAAACTCCAACTAAATGGTTATTCAACAATCATAATAACAACACCGCTCATTTTCAAACCGATAACCGAGGAAGTTGCCGGGTTCTAAAGTGCACACTCTTGACATGCATGGCGTTGAACATCCCCCAGCAAGATGGAGTGACGTAATACGGATGAGAGCAGCACCTAGAGCACAGCTGAGGACTGACCTCAGTGGTGGGCTCTTGACCGATGTCCAGCGGTGCAACGAAAACAGGCCGATGATGACGAAGATTACATACTCCTCGTATTCGAGTCGTTTATCTGCTGAGGCCACGAAGACGCTTATTTGGTAATTTTATACGAGGGGTAAAGTGGCCTCAAGGGGCCGAGGCGTCTGACTTAATGTCAGCGAAATCCCCTAACACCGCATAGTAATTTATACGGGAATTAGTTAATGTCCCTCCCCGTAACAGCTGTGATATTACGTGCGGTGAATACGTGGTACTGTTGCTGTGTATGTGCGTGTGAATTTGAGATAGTTAGAGAAAATCTGTCCCATTTCTATATTAATATTTTTTTTATACAATAGGGGGACAAAACGAGCAATCGGAGCCCTATTATTACTATGCCGATGCGTCCCCCTCCTTCGACACACCCCCCGACTCTGAAGTTGTCACCTTACGGCGGTACTATGTGAGCGAGAGTTACCTCCCCGCTCGTGCCAGCCGAATTCCGTTGCATTGGAGGATGTAGTGTCTTGCACCATGCATGCGATGCAATAGGAGGCTCCTATGCAACAAGGCACTATCTCTAATTGAACTACTATTTTGAATTGAAATCCACTCTTCGAGGGAGAATATATACAATAAAGCTACGACTGATAGCACCGGGGTTACGCGGGTGAAACCGAGGGATGGTATAGTCACATGTAAGCTTACATATAGGATCGATAGGGGCTCAGCAACCCCTTGTCTGCGGTACATTCAAACTTTCTACACTTGTGAATCCTTTTTCAACTTGTGAAGTTGAAATTTTAATTACAACTTCTAGCAAATTTTATTTGTTTTCTTTCGTTGTAATATGGAAAATTTAAGTTTTTTTCTTTCATCCTTACAGAAAAGCTGTCTGTATACTAAATTTCAACGTTATAAGCCCAGTAGTGACGGCTGTGATTGTCTGTCGACTGATAGATCGACTGATTTATTTAGTATTATAACTTGAAGTACTATCGGTATCATATATTACCCACGGGCACAAATATTAAATCAGTAACATGAAACGTTATCGCGGCTTATATAAAAATAGAATATAATACAGTGCATAAACTATAAAGGAATAGCATATAACACGTTAACCGTTCAAGCACACGTATGGCTGCAAATGTTGTTCAAATAAATAAGAATGATAAATAAACAGCTTAAGAAAAACGTAGCGCGCATAAAATAAATGTTGGACGATACAACATAGACATGGCGCGAACAAATATGGACGCTCTCAGCACGTAGGTACACTGGGCTACAGAAGCTTAACAGATTTAGATTTTATAAAAGATCTACACAAAATAGCACATTTATAGCAATAGTAGAAACAGCAATAGCGCGGTTGTATGAGGCCTGTCTTGTGAAGCTTTGTCTCTGGTCCGTTTTATGACTCGTGTACCGAAGCGAAGATATCTACAAGGATGCTGATGGCAACGATTTGGAAAATCCAGTTGATTAGTTTCAACGACTGGCCAAGCTCACTTTCAGATATTATTAGTCATCATTGGTACAGGTTTGCATTGTAAGAAACTGTGACATGCCGCATAACGGGCAAATTGGGCCGCCCTGGGAGACCTTTGGTACTCATCATACTGCTACAAAGTGACAGCCATGCTTAGGCTTAGGAATTTCCGTTGGCTCATTAGAAGCGAAGTAGGAAAGAGGGCAAAATGACTGCACCAAAGTTGCTATCATATTAAATGATATTCGGATGGACTTCAGTATTCGTCCTTTAGTCGGATCAGAGGCTCCGGCTACTTGTTTGCTCCCTTAAAATACAAAGTCAGCAATTAATTTTTTTTAAATTGGTATACAGTTTCTTGAAGATTGTTGAATACTGAGTGTCATTATTTCGTTATCTTACTATCAACCCGTGAAGTTTACACTACACTAATAATTTTCATTTTTTTTCCATTATCAGCCGAGTTTGTACGATGTTTGTAATCATCATCAACATTATCAGCCCTTATCGATCCACGGGACATGGGCCTCTTTCAATGTACTGGGACGTTCATTGAGACGGCCGATCTCCGGCTACTCGCATCTATCCCGGACAGCCGGTCTGCACGGAGATCGTCTTCCCACCTGGGGAACGGCCAACTAATAATTATTACTATTACTTCCATTAACGAAATTAATACTAATTGTATGGAACAGAATGCTACCGATGTACGAAATCATTGGAATAACCAAAATAACAGCCGTAATATAGGACGCCGGCCGTCATTTTACCGCACTAACAGGTCCGAAACTTTACATATTTAACACAAATAAATACAAATAATACTGTTGCCAGAGGGGAAAAAAATAATACTTGGTGAACCTGAAAATGAGTGTCAGAACCTTTGTTCTGATTTATACTGAGGTCTCGCCATTTTGTAAATGGTTAAAATTTGTCAGTCTTTTTTTATCTAAGTGTTTTTTATTGTTTTTTTTTTTTGCAAATTTGTTTATAATTCTTGATTTTTCCACCATGTTTCTCTTCACTTATTTGTTTCGTATGTCACCTTACAAATAAAGATATTTTTATTTTTTTATTTATTTTACCACTAGGATATGCAAACCGGACATTATCTGTACTCTTATTATAAGATAATATTGTCGTCTTAGCCGAATTTCTTCCACAGCGACGTGCTCTATGGGAACGAGCCAACAGCGCAGGACATATCATAGTGCACAAGTTTGTGCGCAGGCACAAGAGGCACTCCCTATTCCCTCATTCTACTAATCCGGGACGGAAATCCAACACAGGCTAGAAATCAGGCGCAAGACCGACCACCAACCTCCTGTCTTCGGACTGTTATTAGAAATTGAAAAATCCCAATAACATTCTGGACCGACCGGGGACTCGAACCCGGGACCTCACTCCTATGGTTGAACATGCTTACCACTAGACCAAAAGGCAGTTATTTATATTAATAACGTATGTTACTGACATTTTTATGGTGCACTTAACGAGTAATCTGACGTCTTTATTCATGGTTAGAACGATTTCCAATGTTACGGGCATAATTTGTTGAGTTTGCGTTTCTGTTGTTCACGGGCGCAGCCAGGGCGGATCGCGAGTATTGCATAAAACGGATCATTCATAACCGATATTTATTTATTTATTTATTAGTATAAGAACATGCCCGACAACACATTGCAGTTGCCTTCTTCGTCTCATCAGGCGACACAAAGCATATGGGGCGACTAATTATTTGATAGCTATGAATTGGAGACTTTAGCCTCACAAAATCCCGCCCCATGTTCTTATTTAAGAGAAAATGTTGAAGAATTATTTATTTTTTGCTGTTTCTCGAGCGTAAGTAATAAATTGCGCAGTCAATCTCAAGTCACAAGAATCGTACACGGGAATGCAATTTAAAGTTAAGTCTCGCGTCAAATTCCTTCGCCGCTATTCCGCTATAAAACAAAATGTCTACATGGAATATTATTTCATTGATAATCTCGTAGCAGAGAAGCATATAGATGTAAGTCAAATGTTGTTTAACTCCTTTATTATATATACAAAAATCCATCGCAAAATTTTGGAGCCCCCGTTGGAGTGAAGGAAGACGGCACGTATGCACTAATATTTGCAGATGTGTGCGGGTGTCAGTATGCAATATTGCACATTTGTTATATTTGAGTTACACCCTCGTTTTAGTCCGATTCGAGAACAATGCTGCCTTTCATTCATTTCAATGATAATGTGAATCATTACCATTGAAAACGTAATAACAACCTTTCGCTTTATAAATAATGATAAGTAGAGTCAAAAGTTTCCTTATTGTTTTTTCGTGTACAGGCGTAATTTTCATGAAAATTTTCCCGTTAACCGGGAGGGTTACGTTAATATTCCATTGTTACTTAGGCTTTTGTGTATAAAATAACACTCCGAGTCGATGAGGCGCCGCGGAAATTGTTTGAGCAGAAATTATGGTCCCTTAAAATTGCTCACAGCGGCGTATTCGAAAAGCCTGTTTACTGTTATACGAAGCTGAAGTATTGTGTAAGGTAAAGTGACTATTGATTTTATCACTAACATCCAAGAAGGTAAGTTGCTCGAGCTTCTTGAATTGTTATAGTACGAGTTTAAATAATTTTTAGAACATTAAACGTAATACAATGTTCTTGTAGCAGGCTGTTTAAATTGGCAGGGGCAGCTCCCTTTTGAGGTTTGTAGGAAAATTAAAAAAAAAATGTAGTTATTATAACAATAATATTTTAAATGTCATGTACACCGTAAATGTTAAATATATCAGAAATATTACGTACCATAAAATGTGACAACAATTTCATAATACATTGTGTAGGGGTCGTACTATATCAATTAGTAAATACATAAATAAAAGTCAAACTGTATAGAAAAGTAGCACCGCACTAAAATATTAAAAACTTTTTTTCTATCAACCTAATTTTGATGACATATGTTTATAGACACTAAACACATTGGGTGCCAGGTATGATATATTTCGTAGCAAACTTTTTGTGAGGCCACCATTTGTCAGAATTGTAGTTGCCACATCCACATGCCACAAAGTAAAAAAAAATTACTGTCGTTAAGCTCGTTTTAGTATATTGTACAATGTAAGTCGTAATAGGAAGAGGTAGTTGCATGACGTATTGCAGCGTAATTAGGCCGCCAATGGCAGGGAGGTACCTGTCGCTCTTATGTTACAGGCGTAAAATGACGGCTATGCTGCGTTCGTCCGGTTTGTGAGTAGCTGATGGGCCATTGAAGGGGAGGAGGCAAGGAGGGCAACACATTTGTATGACAATTATACACAAGTTTATGTGCGTCGATAGCCGTCCAGAGACGTTACTTTCTCGTTTGTCTCTTTTTTCTTGTTGCTGGTGACTACTTTACCATTGACAACTAGCTGTCCTGACTGACGTTGTTCCCTCGTAAACTTAAATTGTGATCAGGTCACGTGTAATGGGTACGAGGCCGAAACATAGATTTATAAAAATACCAAGATATACAAAACCATCTCATTTAGAAGGTGTCTGTCAAATTATTAACTGTCAAATTATACAATTTGTAAAAACAACCAACACATGCCCGTAAGGTTGTCATTTCAAGGAAATATGAATAACGTTTGCACATCTTTCAAATAGAATATCCAATGGAAAAACTATTTAAAATCATACACGTTAGGTTGACATTGCGTAAAACTATGTTTATGTACAATCATGAATGCTTTACAATGACAGTTGAATATGAAATCGTATATCTTGTATTTTTGTACAATGATTGTTTGCCATATTTTAGGAAATATCCGTGCGACGCCGGGACGGACTGCTAATAGAATGATAAGCTTTACTTCAAATTCCCTTTTGCACATTTTCTCATTTATCACCAGCTCGAGAAACTGTGCTATTGGGTCGGACCTAGTGCAATTAATTACATTAGAAGTTCAATTCGCACTACCGAGTGGCGACTGGAGAGCTGCGAGCGGAGAGCCGCGGGACCTTTGTGCAGCCAGTTCAAAACATAGATTACGTCGCTCTAAATAAATTAGTGTTTTGGAAGTTTATGTAAGTAAAACGACAGTCCTTGGATTTGTAAGCTTTTTTATAGTACAGGAGCCAAACGAGAAATTATTGCCTCTTTATGACTATGGACGGCTATGAACATCCGGATAACTAGTATGCCGATGCGTTGCCCCACTTTCCACCTCCCTTCCAATGTGTCACTCATAAATCGCACGAAACGCGACACCGAAGATGTCTCTTTACGCCAGTATCATGTCAGCTAGACGTACCTCCTCAGTCGTGTCGGCCAAATTGCGTTGCAATGCATCACAGCACTACCTCTTATTAAAAATCCTGCGAGATTCTTCTCAAACGATTTCGTCTAGCGTCGCGCGCGTGTGTGTGTGGGTGTATGTATGTAACTTGTTCAATCAATCAATTTACCTGCAATGTAGCATGGCACTACCTTTTACTTAAAACTTAACATTAAGCTGGCGAAACCGCAGGGCATAGCTAGTTTTATAATATTGATCATTTTTGCATTGGAGGGGAGGGGGAAAGAAGAGTGGTGCATCTACGTTACGATAATAATGCGGATGTCTATGGGCGTCGGTGGTCTTCAAAGTTTTTCGATTTTCTCGGTTGCAGATAAAAAAATATAAATTGCCTAATAAGTTATTATATAGTGATTAAAAAAAATCCTACTTTTTTTTTATAATAAATGCTGTCACATTGACACATTTTCAGTATACACTTTGCAGTGATATTCAAGTTGTGCGTCCGTTCATTACGAACGACGTTGGCTCCCCAAATCCCGGGGGTGTCGGCGCTCATTGATTCACTTTACTGTGCGGACAATCAAGAAATTCGTAAACAAAAACATGTAATGATCTTAATAATTTCCCCTGATGCTCGGACGGGAACATTTATCAACGTCACCGCCAGAAGAAATAAAAGGAATATACAGTTCACCCCGACTCCCGACTCCCGCCCGTCCCTCAGTGCGTCGGATTATGAAGGCAATTTCTCTTATGTATGAGCGCTAATTTATACTGCATTAAGTACACATTCTGTTTCTTTTTACTTTGTTTTGCCCAATGGTGGAGAGTAGGAAAGGAGGGACGTTGATGACGCGAACTGATATTTTCCCCGTCGCGCCGCTGAACAAGTTGTCGCTTCAGTAATATTTTATGCGTCAATAGACGTAGCCTTATTAATGGAGACAGTTCTGCACTATCGCATCGTAACATTTATGAGGTTGACTAGGGAAGACACCAATCGGCAGGAGATTTCTGGACAGGGACAGACTTTTTTTACACTAATTATAATGAAGTAGTGAGATTTTTTTTTTATTTATAGCATCAGAGGGCAAACGAGCAATTGGAGCCTTTTGACGACTACCAACGCACATGGACATTCGCATGATCGTTACGCCAGTGCGTTGTCCTCCTATCATCGCCTCCTCCCCAATGGACCACCGGCTACTCACAAACCGCACGAGACGCGACAGCGATGCTGTCACTTTACGCTGGTATCAAGTGAGCGATAGGTACTTCCGCGGTCGTGCCGGTCCAATTCCGTTGCATTGGAGGATGTAGTGTCATGCCCCATGCATGGCACTACCCCATTCTATGCAGCATGGCACTTCCTCTTCCTTTTTTTAAGTAGACGAGCAATCGGAGCCTTTTTACGACTACCGACGCCCGTACATCCACAAAATTACTATGCCGATGCATACTCTCGTTTCCTTCTACACTGCAATGGGCCACCGACTACTCACACATTATAACACTCTTTGTTCTGTATTATAGTTGTGTATAGAAGTATAAATAAAATTCAAATCTTATTATAATAAAATTCAAATATATAAATAAAATTCATATAAAATTATTTTAATTATTATTACATACTAAGATATGAGACTCACTGTATAATTCTTCTAAACAGAAGCAACTGCCAGCGAGCGAGCGCTGCTCGCAGCTGTGTCAACGGAAGATTATACGCAAACGAACGCGGTGTGATACACTCATACTACCAACATCAGCCGTCTCTTCTTCCTTACACTTATTGGGATTTGAAACTGTAGAAACCATAAAAGTTAAAAGAGACTGAGGTTTCTTTGTTTTTTTTTTATAGTATAGAGAAGCAAACGAGCGCTCGGAGCCTTCTTAAGACTACTAACACCTGTGAATATCCACATGATTATTAATGTGTTGCACTTCTTTCCTCCTCCCCTCCAACGAGCCACCGGCTAATTACAAACCAATCCAAACGCGACACCTAGGATGTCGCTCAGTCGTGCCAGGGCAATGCTGCTGCAATGCAGCATGCCACTACCTCCTACTGTAATATGGTCGACTGAGGTCGTCCGTCGATAAATCCGTTGGGACTTGAGGTTAATGCGGTGGAGCAACACTTAGCCGTTTTTCACGCTATTAATAGTTATTTTTAAAGCTGGCTGCACATCGGTGCAACCTCTGGTATTGTAGTTTTTTAGGGACATCAGTGATCCTTTGCTATTGGACGAATCGATTTTTTTAAACAAACATATACAGGCTACTTGGTGCTCGGGTCGTTTCCACAACTTGACTATTTTCACACCTTTTTTGCGTACCCTTGCAGCTTTTCACTGCCAGCTTAGCACTCGCCAGGAAGGCCAAAACAAGGCACACGAGCAATCGGAACTGTTTGGTGACTACCGACGCCCAGTAACATCCGCATAGCCAAAAAAAGAGATGGCAGCCGGGTAAAGTCCGGCTGCTATGCACCGCGGAGATATCGTTAAATACCGAACACATTTTGACCACATGTTGTATTTATGTATTTCTGTACTCACAAAATGAATAGCAATCCCCTCCGCGGCCGTGTCCGACCAATCCGGCTGTTCTTCAGCATTGCACCACTTCCTAAAGCGGCTCTCTAATTGCCTCTTAACGTACAAAAAAATCCAATAAAATCTTATAATAATGGCTGGAATATTTAGTCTACGAAATCTGGTTGCTCAGAATAAGAAACTTTATGACCGCGGAATTCCTATGGGAATAAAGTTCACATTTTAATTAAAAGACTTATGTATAAATTTCCTACTGCACCATTTTTAAACTCTTGTATAAATGTTCTGAGCAAATTTGCATAGCTGTGCAATGAATCAGCAAACAAATGGTAGTGGAGGCTCCTTAAGCCGACGCTCGTGTTTAAGGAATCTTACAGCCTTTGGGTATTGGTAATAGGACTACCGTTGTGTCGAATATCTATAGTAATAAAATAAATCTGGAGAGTTTTTGTTTGTTTGTTTATTTTAACGCGCTAATCTCTGCAACTACAAGTCATGTTTCTATTCTTTTCGAGTAGGATAGCTACGTTCATGAGTATCATCATTCATCATCACGCTGCAAATTATATATATTAAAACAAAAGCCTGTTAACAGGACGTGGGCCCATTTGTACTAAGTTGTGGTCTGAAAATGTCATTAGATTCGCCAATGTTAACGATTTCACCTCAGAATATATCTTTCAGCGATGATATTTTGTGTAGTATGTAATTTTTACTTATAACTCTTGAGATATCGCTTACTGGTGTTTTTTTTTTATTAGTGAGGGGGCAAACGAGCAGTTGTTTATTGACTAACGCTGCCCATAGACATTTGCATTGGCGTCCTGCAGACGCGTTGCCGGCATTTAAGGAATAGGTATGCTCTTTCCTTGGACACCTCTGAGTCGTATCGGATCAAAAATACCGAGGGAGGCCGCTGGTTCCACAGTACAGTTGTACGCGGTAAAGCGGCATTCAAACCTCACTGATGTGTATTCACGGACATCAAGGTGATGGGCGCGGAACTTAGAGTTCTGTCGCGATATCCTAAGATGGAATTCTGCTGCTGGTGTTAAGCCGAGCAATTCCTCGGAACTCTCTCTATAGAAAATACGGTAAAATACGCACAGTGAACTGACATATCTTCGTAGGACCAAAAAATCGGGCTGTGCGGAAATAAATTGGTCGTCAACGGTTCGAGTCGCTCTGTGTCGTATACGGTGAAATGAAACGAGCTGATATTGCGGGGCCTCTGCCCACAGGTGGGAGCAGTACTTCCTATGCGTTCGGACCTGCACCTTGTAAAGTTGCAGCCGATGGGCTAGATTGAAGTGCTGCTTCGCCCTATTAAGCACACTTAGCTTCTTGAGGCTAATTTAGCTTTCGTTTCCAAATGACTGCGAAACTGAACGTTCCTCGATATGTCGACTCCAAATATTCCGATACTTGCTGAAGCCGATAGGTAGGTGTTCTAAAAACGATGAGATACGACGAAGGCTGACTTTTTAGCGGTAAACGCGTAAACTTGTGTTTGGGGTTAAATTAGACTAAATTTAGTCGGCCCAATTCCCAGATATTGAATAACAAATCGTCGACTTCAGACACAAGCTTGTTCCGATACTCGTTGACGTACTCCCGGGAAATGTTGGCGCGGTCACTGTTTAAAGCGTCCCCAGTTCTATTATTTCATAAGAATATAATGATAATAAATACGACTATAAAATTCAATATTATACAAACGCTAATGTAATTTGAAAGTAATACAATATTTAAATACATTTACTATTGAAAAGTGTGAAATCTCCAAACTGGAAATCCAATTTTAAATCAAGTTTCACTGAAAACTTACGCGCTATTTGAAAGCGTAAGCCCACTGTTTCCACTCGAAAGTTTTGGCAAGTTTTAATAAAATCATGGCTATAAGTTCTTTCACGCAGTACACGTCACGGAAAGCCGGAATAAATGGAAGGACCTCATCCGAGAGAAGTTCTTCTGTAACTGATGGTCACGACTACCAGCAGTGGGGAATCGACGCAAGAAATGAAACATTGTTGGACTAATCAGAGTTTACTGGAAAAGATTTGTTACACATGAGATTGAAGGAGAGCCTACAATATGGATTGCGACTGGAGTGTACTCCTTAAGCACACATGATTGAAGGGTAAGGACAGATATCAGCTACCTAGGCTTGGTGAAGCGTAAAGTGTTATGCTGAGTGTGAACTGTTTCAGTTGATTTTAATCGTAACATTTTGCCCATACCACACTTTATACAACGTTAGTTAACGTTTATTGCTTTAGACAACGTTATCCCATAATAATTTACATACAATTTTAATAATAATTTAGGGAAACCTAAGGGAAAATGGTGACCGTGAACTATGGCGCTCTCTGACGCAGACGCTGTGATCACATCACACAGAGTAGGTATGGGGCGAAAAAAAATTTAAAACTCTCATGCACTTGGCATTAGTCAATGTTTTTGTACCGGGCTATTAATAAGTACAATGAGACTTTCTATGTTTGTGACAGAAAAAATAGTTGGCAGTCCACGTAGTGTTTCTTACGAAAATGGCGGTCGAAGCAGTAAGAGGAAGAATTCGAAGAAATTTTGTCCGAAAGCAAAAAAAATTGTCGGGAAATGAAGATAGCACCTAGAACCATGTTGCGCATTTTAAAAGATGACTAGGGACTTACAGCCTGTAAGAGACACACTGGTCATTTATGCTGATAAAGTGATAAACTGAATATGAATAGGGTGGTAAAATCTCAACAAATGCTAAAGCGGTACACTGAGGGAGGTCATAGAAAAAAGATGTTCATGGATCAGATTCTTTTTAGAATTGAGTAACATTTTAAGAAACAAAATGACCGTATTTATGATCAAAGTTCTAAGGAAGCTTCTCAATTGGTCGAGTGAGTGCAACGTGGGCGTTATCCGACTTCGGTGCCTTGGTGGGGGGGTTAGCTATGATTGGAGTGACTGAGCCATATTTTTGTGACAGAGGTATCAAAACATCGGCACAAGTGTATCAAGATATCATTTTTGAGAAGGTTGCTTAGCCCCTTAATGTAACATATTCAGTAATGTAACATGTCCCTTAATGAAACATGTCCAGTGCTTCTTCCTATTGTTAACTGGCCTCAACGTTTAAAGGACTGTATTGCAGCCATTGGAGACCGCTCGAATGAGCTTTCTTTGTTTTGTTTTATATTTGTGTATTAAACTAACACTGTTTTGTTTTATATTTGTGTATTAAACTAACACTGTTTTGTTTTATATTTGTGTATTAAACTAACACTGTTTTTTTTTTCACAATATTTATGGCAAGACTAGGTATATTAATTTACAAGAGTGACTAGATCAAATAAAAACCCTAGATATTTAAATACTTTCCTCTATTCTTAAGGATCAACAAAGGCACATGCGTAAGTAAATAAACGGTTGAACCAACATCTCGACACAGGCTAAGCTGTTTATTGTATCGTAAGTACTTATGTTATTGAAAAAATCTTGAAAGCGAGAAAATTGAACAGTGATGATATTGAAGGGTCCGCCGCGCGGCGCTGAGTCCTGTATTGACATTTTCCCACTGTTTATATTACTTGTTAATTTTTCATTTTAATCGGATAGAAGATATTAAATTAGTTTTATCATCATCAGCCTGTCAAAGGGTTTATTAAAACGCTTTGTAGTCACCGCATCGCATTCGAAGGTTATTCTGGAAGAAGTCTAAAACAGTAAGAGGTAGTGCCATGCTGCTTTGTTGCGCAACTGGGCTGGCACGACTTGCGCAATTGGCCTTTCGCTCACTTGCTACCGCCGAGTAGTGATATCTTCGGTGTCGCGTTTAGTGCGCTTTGTGAGTACCCGGTGACCCATAGGAGGGGAGGAGAAAGGGAGGGCAACGCATCGACATAATAATTGTGTGGATATTCATGGAGGTAATAAAGACCGCCCAAATATAGAATACGACCATAGACGACTCTATACTGACAAAGAACGAATGAAGGGCTGGCTCTGCGGGACAAGAGGGAGTCTGTGCCCCTTTCATCTCCCCTAGAAGACACAAAAGTCTTCACTAGTCCGATGAAATATTGAGGCATGAGCAATAAGATCGAAGTTAAAATCATGTTGGGACCCGCAGCGATATTAAACAAAAGAAAGTAGAAGGACTAGGAAGTGATTCCAGTGGGGATGGACCCCAACCGAAGCAGAGACAGTGCAAGATTGCAATGACTAAGTACAATCAATAGAAGAGATTCAGCCAGGTGAAGCACCACTGTTATAAACCAAGTACAAAAAATGTTATAATAATTTACCAATGAATGCCAAATGTTACTAACTCCTTTAGGAGTTTACTTTAGTAAGATGCTGAAAGGAAACATACGGATCGCGTTTATGTACTTTCTCAGCTATATGTATGTGTGTGTGAAGGGGTAAGATCTGCCACGTCACGATTAATAAAAGAACAATTCGTGCCAACAATACCGAACGATACCGAGGGTTTAATCAAAAATACCTAGAACATTCCCCAAATAAGATCACTGGAGCCTTAGACCTCACATTTCTTATTCTCACTTGAGGGTTACGGCGGGATTATATTACTACTTTGTACTAGAATAGTAGTCAGATTATTTTCTGTTACGAACATTCATTATTTTATTGCTAAAACCGCACGAGCTGGCGCTCTGGTGTTGGCGTGGAGGCGCTGTATCTTGCGCCTTCAGCAATAGTAGTGCCCCTGTGCTCGTGTTGGGTTGGGATGGGAACCCGGCCTGCTAAGACACGATGTCGTGAGAACTGTTCAGAGGTAGCCGGACAGTCGCCGAGGAGGTGTTTCGCCGAGGCCAACCTGTCGCTGGAGAGATCCTGTTGCCTGCAGATCTGGGACCCTCCAATATAGGCTGAAGGCAGCCGCATAGGTGTAGCCGGTGTCACACCCCGAGTGCTGAGTCCGACATACGGTCTAGGGGCCAACCGGGCCCCTAGATATCATCCGTAAAAGAATTTCCCTTCGTAATAAAATGATCACTTGTCCCCTACCATGGTTCAAACTTTGTCGTGGCTATGGGACTTTGTAACCTTAAGCGAAATCAAATGAACCGAGGGTCCGCTCTTTTTTTTTTCGGAGCACCTCACGAATGAAAGAAAGAATGATTTTATCGATTACAATTACACTTCTGTTGTTTAGTAACACTCATTACATTACATACACATATCAACGTTATTACAGTGCAACTGTAACCAATAGAGGTGGCCACTCAGCATCTGCCATACGATTATATTAGGTATGTAATGATATGACGCTGATTTTCAGTGACACCTTATATTTATCAATCGCTTGGGGCCACATAACTGACTTTGTGGTAAACATTTAACAAATAATATGACGTAAACAGACACTGTTACTACCAAAAGGGAACTAATTATTTTGGCCGACAAGATTATATAGAGGCTGATGTGAATTGCATACCATAGCATAGTCCATACACATACACTCAACATTATACTGGGTATTATAAGACATGATGAAAATCGTGTATTTTGCGCTTAGCTTACAAACTTCACCGAACGGCTCAGGTCCAAGGCATTAAGATACCGGGTCGCTAATGTATATCATTCATATATTATTGACTGCAGATGTTCTAACAATAAAAATTTATGCTTTTGCCTAAAATTAGGAGTCGATCGCAACTTTTGCAGGGGCGGAGACAGATTGTTCCAACACTTGGTTGCGCTGTATTTAAAACTTCCCCTAAAACCAGCTGTATACACCTGTGGCATGCTCAGCTTACATAAGTGTGATCAGGTTCGATGTGCGGAATCACTCTCTCCTCTCCGGGTAAGCTTACTACAGAGGTACAGAGGTGACTTAGATATGATCACATCGAATAGTAGACAAGCAAGGCGCAGACGCCTGCGATAATCCATGTTTAGAATCTTCTCTTTTATAAGGTACGGAGTGATGTTGGAACGAGATGGTATGTCCCAACAAAACCTAACACACGCATTTTGTACCCTCTGAATCGACAATTTCGAACGCATCAATAGTCTAGAACCATACAGTACATCCGCGTGGTTAAGTTTGGATAAAAAAAGAGTTTCGCATAGTCTTACGCGCAGTTCCGTAAACAGATATCGAATCGAATGAGATATAGTAGTCCCAAACGATAGAAACGTTTATCAATAGTGGTGTTGACATATTTTTCGAAGCACAGATTCTCCTCAAAAATTACCCCAAGATTCCGAGCCTCACTTACACGTTCAATGTTTTATCTAGTTTTTATTGCGGGTAGATGCTGTTCTATTTTACTTACTTCATTTTTTGAACCAAGTAATACATATTTGGATTTATCTGGATCAAGAACTAGTGTGTTTTTGACCGACCATAACGCGATTCCTAACAGGTCACTGCATGTGTATAACTGTATAACTTTGCAATTGCGTCATGTGTGTGTGGCGGATGAAAAGATAGATGAACTTGTATATCGTCAGCATACAGGTGATATTTGCTATAACGGATACAATTGGTGATATCGGCACTATGTATAACAAAAAGTACAGACCCCAAAATAGATAGTAGTTGCATCTGGAAAACCGCTGGGAACCATCCTCCTCTATTGCTAATACTGTCTGAGACCTGTTTTTTAAATAACTGTCGAACCATGCCACTGTAGATCTACTAAATCCATAGTAAGACATATTTCCAAGCAAAAGAGGGACATTTATGGAGTCGAAAGCTCGTGAATAATCAAGTCAGCACTGTGCCCTTCCCCACATCTTGGGCTGTCAATATGTTATCGTCGACATCAATTAGGCCACCAACAGTACTCCTATGCTTTCTGAAACCTGATTGCGTTTCAGGTAGAAAATTATTGAAGTCCATGTATTTCATTACCTGTGTGGACAATCTTTTCCAGAATTTTTGAAATACATGGGAGTATACTAACAGGCAGATCTTTAACTACTAAAGGGTTTAGGGTCTTAGGTATAGGTTGTACAAGTGCCAATTGCCATAACAGCGGAAATGTGCTGGTTTCTATAGACCTATTCATAATGTGAGTAAGCTGTGGCAGAGTTCTTAATCTAAGCATGTCTAGAGATACACCGTCAACTCCTATTGCCTTTGATTTTCGACGGCTCTCGCGGTGGTTCTTGTAGGTATTTCACTATACGTACAGCGAGCCTCGCACACCACTGGACCTGATAGCGCGTAAATGCGTTTCTCCGCGTCAACAAAAAAAATACACACACGTGCTTTGCTAAAAAAAAAGTGAGTAAATAGTACACACAAATGCAGAAGCTTTTTTTCACAGTTCCCCTTCGAGGCAGCAAACTTTTAATTTTGTTAAAACAACTCCACGAGGGACGTAATCAGATTATCTCAAATCCATTATTCGAAATTACAGACATTTCTTTATTCGATCAGAGAAAATGAAACGAACAAAATCCGCCGCATAAACTGTACATCAGTACATTAACTGAGGATACGTTATTTATAAGGGATATCTTGTTGTTGAGACGTAAGTCTCTAAATGGGATTTAAATGAAATATAAGCTGGCTTCTATTTCGTTAATAAATAATCTGTGAGTGAATATGATATAATATGAATCCAATATACATTTTCTTTTTCGCTGGAGAATGCACTTACGCATCCACTCAGAATTCGGGGATCCTGAGGGTTATGTGGGACTCGAGAGCTGAAAAGGAGGCTTGACATACACTTGTCCGCCAGTAGCGGAGCCACCGGAAGGCGATGGCATACAGCCGCGACTCCACCAGCGGGCGCCCTTAGAGCTCATCTAGGGAGATTTCTCCCTGAACTATGTTGTAGTGTGCTTGAACACACAGCACATCGACAACTCTGGTCTTCTGGAGTAGACGACTACTTCCCCAAGCTATCGCTCTGTGACCCCTCCTAAGGCGCCAGGTCTTGTGCTTCACACCTTCGCCAAGCACATCTCGGAGAGGGCTGACTTTTTGCTTCTCTCTGGCGCTCCACTTGCCTCTACACATAACGGTTGTCACAAAGTGATCGGCCTTGTTTCGGCCTTCCTCACATCTCAGCATATTTTTAATAGAACTGGTAGCGAGACATCAATCACTAACCCAGCGACGAGAATTGCCTGTCATGTGCCCAAGCAGGACACTCGGTTAAAGTTTGTAAGGCCATGCCACGGGACTCGCCACATAGATGACAGTATGGCGTTGACTGGCACCGAACCACCTCACATAAGTAACGACCAAAGCAGCCGTGTTGCCTTAAAATCTTTGTGAGGTGAAATGAGAGTGCTCATTAGCTATTATTGCAAGAATAGTGGCCCGTCTGTGAGTTGCCCCGCGGACTACAGCTAGTCTGCATAGCATAGCACATTTACTCCGTGAAGCAAGTTGCCTCGAAGCGCTCAGTCATATCCTATCGGGTACGACACAATGACACAGAAGAGGACCCAAAGCCGATCCCTGTGGAACACCACATACGACGGACCTCGTTTACCAACCTCTCTCTCGCGTCGGACATCCAACATTTCTCGAAGATAGGTAATCTGCGATGATCTCGCGCAGATACCTGGGCATCGCGTAGAAATGAAGACCCTTTTGGATAGTTTTCCAAGGTGGGAAGTCGAACCCATTAGAAATGTCCAGGGAAACCGTTACAACTACCTTACCCCGAGTCTTCTCCTGTTCTGCCATATCATTCAATTTCGTGACGGCAACTATGGTTGACCGGCAAAGGCGAAAATCAAATTAGTTGTCGCTCAGGTCGGGCCCAACGGTTTGTAGGTGCTGCATGAGACGAGCAGCTATTATTATCTCCAACGTCTTGCATGCCTCATTCAGGAGGACGATTGGAAGATAGCCCGAGAGTTGGTCTTAACGCAGACCATCATTCCTGATTAGCACCAATTTGTCAGAGCTCCATCTTTTCGGAAAGCGTGCTTGCGCCTAGTGTAAACGTCTTCCATACAGTTGTATGCATTTTTTCAAGTCCACTGTGTTATTTCTACAATACTTTTTTTACGCAGAGAAAATGCTTTTATGCAAATATTTTTTCCAAGTCCAAAAGCTTACACCCTCCTCTAGGACTCCGGGCTGATAAACATTGCGAGAGACTTTGGCCGCTGTGATGGGGTGTCCCGAATAAATCCGTGACGGGACACCCCAGTGATTAGCCGACCCCATTTGGGACCGGACTTCGCCACAAAAGGGCCACCTCCCCAACATCGTCTTAGCCTTACGGGATCAGGTGCCTATCCTCAAACTATGAAGACGCGGTAAGTAGTGCATTCTGCGAGCTCATACCCAACCTACACACCTTTGGAGGTGTGGATACTCGCCCGCCGTTTCATTGTGGATACGTTCCACTATCACCTTGCAACATATCTCGGCCTGGCAAAAGGAAACCACTGCTGTCCTCTCTCTCTCTCTCTCTCTCACTCGTCACTCTCGAGCATGTATTGTACGATACTCGCTTGTGAGGTCCTCCTTTTGAAGCACGATCTGCAGTTCCTGATGCTGCAGAGACCACGCAGGGCACGCTCTAGGCTGTACTGGGCCGTGTAACCCGCAGTGCTACAGAAGTAGCAGATGAGATTGGGCTCTCTGGGAACCCTCCGATACAGATACATGAGTATCTATGAGAAGTAGCCATGCCCGGTGAATACCTGTTTCAGGCGGAAGTTAAGAGGTTTCCAGCGTTCCAGAACTATTCTACAGCGCTGGGCATACGTACACCATAGTGCAACTGCACTAAGTCCTTACGCCACCTAAGCGACAGAGCTTCTTGGCCTCGATGGCGAAGACGATTTATTTATTCTAGCGATGCACGCTGTCCCAAGGCCTTCTTATTCGGTACGAAGTAGTGCACTTCAGCCAACACTTCCGTCACAAGCTATCATGGTGGATCGCTGGCTAGAGCTGTCACCGCACCCACCGCAAGCAACCATGCGACAACCACGTATTACCCTCAAAGATCTGACGCGCTGTGATTTTCACAGCTGGGCCTTATTACGCCTGGTGAAGGATTATATCCGTTGCCATGTTAGGAATATGTCAGAGTACAGTGTCCTGTAGATGTTGCTCGAGCCTCAATTTCAGGTTAGTATTCTTACCAATTAAGTCGCTGAAGACTGCAAGTCGGGTTCCGCCTCTGACTTGAGCTCCTCAGCCGATAGGTCCTGTATGTTAATGGGAGTCAATGGTGGAGGAATCACCACTTTCTTTCCGGCAGACCCGTTTCTTACTCGGAGCAACAAAAAGCTCTTCCTCCTTAGCAATCTCCTTTCTATTCCACTAAACTTCTAACTCTGATAGTGAAGTCACTGCGACACTGTCAGGCTAAGGAGCCTGTCTCTTTGCGCCGATTCTTTTTGTCGGCTCTTACTGCTCCCTAGGCGTTTCCACCCCTACTTCCAGATCGTCATCCGACGTCACGAGACCAGACAGGAGTGGGATTCCCCCTATGGGAGACTCATCCGGGGACATCGTAATACGCCCGCTCAATAATGGGGCCAGTATATTAAAAATATCCACCGGGCGGATAGTGGGGTCCTCAGAACTGGAGACACTCAAGCCGGCCGTAACTTGGCCGGATGCCTAAGCATGGATTGGTGGTCGGCATTTGCGTATTTGAACCTCCCTCTTTCATAAAGGGAAGGAAAAACGATCAACTAGCTACCGTTGCCTAAGGTGCAAAAACGGGCCCCACCATGGTTCAAGCCTAGTCGTGGCAGTGGGGCTCAGTAGCCTGGGGTGAACCCAGACACCTTGGGCGAAGCCAATGGAACCGAGGAGACGGGTGCTCTTTGTACCCCTCTCATAAGAAAAGAGGACTAAAGAGCAGGAGGAGGAGCCGCTCTTTGTACCCCTCTTATTGGAGGAGGGAGCAAAGGAGCAAAAGCTTTTGCGCACGGGGCAAGGGACGAAGATGGGAACCTCACCCCGTTGCACTGTCCCAAAGTAAAGTTGGTGTGGTCGTCCTGTGGTGCGAGATAACCCCACTTATGGAGGGGTGGAGGTGGCGTCGTTCCCTTGGGGGCTAACTAGCCGTCGACGTGCCATGATGATTTGTTGTTCCGGGACACTTCACCAAAGACGGCATCGACGGCACTCGCGTGGCCTTTGTGGGTATTCGGTACTACGATGTGCCGGGAGTCCCATACACCACTGGGACCCCACTCAGGGTCAGTAAAGGCGCGTAAATGCGTTTCCCCACGAACACAAAAAAAAAGTTGCATCACGGAGAGGTTACCCAACCAACAGCACCCCTTTTTACGATACTAGTATTGTGGGTATTAGTATTGTAAAAATAACATTAGACTTTTTCGGGATATTTAAAATGATAACAGTTTAATAAACTAAGAACACGCCTAATGTTTACTAATAGGCACTCCCAAGGTTCCATCTACTTTCAATTCCATCACCAGCTCAACGATATCATATTATTGTATCGTCATCCAAACTACACATACTTGCCAAGTTTCATGACGACGCAATTTTACAAGTGCGTGTAATTCAAATTCGGACCGCACAATATGTGCGCCATGCGTTTTCCATAAGTTATAATGTTTTACAAATATATTCGTGACCTTTACATACATGAGAAATTATAAGGGGAATAAAATCGGTCGTCCCTTTCACACGTAGCTAGTTTCTTACAGCTCTTAATAACAAAAGCGACATCTGACATTCTCGTGACTAAATGTACCTCCAAACAAACTAATATGAAAAGTCAAAAATGACAGTAATTTTACAAAAGACGAACAAAAGATGCATCCCCCGCTTTGTTCTGACATGTAGTTCAAGGCTGTTACATTCCGTCTTTTCTTCCGTAATATTTGTAGAGTATCACATGTTCTTTGGATTATTCTTGTGACATGTGTTCGAACTCCGTCCTAGATACGAACGTTCGATAATGGGTTTCAAAACTATACGATGTCACATCGTCCTGAACTAGTCGAACAAGCAAAGACTACTATTATATGAAGGAAAAGAAGCGAATTTTAAAGAGCAAGGAGAACGTAAAAAGTAAATTCTTTGGAATCCTCAGCGAGTGTCGAATGGAACTAGGACGTAGTGCGATTTGAGGAGCAAAGTGCGCGGGGGGCATTCCTTTCAAACGTCTTTTTGTTCATCGACTAGGGTTAATGTGTAAGACCAGGGTTCGAGTCAGGTGCGTCGCGAACTCACGCGTCTTCAAAACTCCACATAGTACTAGTATGTTCGCCGCGATTTCTAAAAGTTTGGTAGCATGATGTAAGATGTTTACTCCTGCACCCTTTTCGTCCCATTGCTGAGCACAAACCTCTGCACTGGTAGCAATGTATTCTGGTATTGTAGTGAAAACGTAACATTATGAATACAAGTCCAATTTATTGCCCTTTTTTATCTCTTCCTTGTATCGCAGTACGCCGAGCGAAAAAAAATTTTCTCTGGTTTAGAGAAGGCTGGATGGCCCAGGCGGGCATGAAGTGGAGAAGGGAACATACACCGTCAATTTAATTGCCGTTAAAATTTATAATATAAGTAGTGCTGACTAATCTAATCTTATACCACCCGTAAAAGATATATTATGTACTAGATGAAAGACAAATTGTACTAGATGAAAGATAAACTGTACAAGATGAAAGAAAAAGGTTAGATAATAATTCTTTGATTATTACAAAACGTGCTTTGATGCAACATTCAACGTCCTGTTTATAACTACAACAGGTGTGTCGGTTGGATTTCCTCCTGTGGGCCGTATAATGATTCTGATCGATTTCTGTTACGAATATTACTCACAAGCGAGTATCGTCCATTCGATACTCGAGAGTGACGAGTCTTGGACGGCAGTGGTTTCCTTATGCCAGGCCGTGATATGTTGCAAGGAGACAGTGGAACGCATCCGTTTATAACTATAACTGATGTGTCGGTTGGATTTCGTCCTGTGGGGCTGCAATATGAAGTTACGGTTCTGATCGATGTCTGATTATGAACTCTGATTCAACCCACGCTTATTAAGCACGCATATTGGTTACTGACTAGCGCAATCACGAGTGTGCGCGATACTACAATTGTACATAAGTACAGTTAATATAAATTAAGAAGAAATTATAGGAAAAAATGGCTGTTATAAGCTTTTCTTAAATATTCACGCCAATTTTTTTTACACATTACGTTTAAAGGTAAAAATAAATGTGTAATAATAAAGTATATTGAATGTCATTTAATAAATTGGGAAGAAGGTATACTTACCCTGGGCGTGAAACAGTCGTAAAACATTTTAGAATTTAAAACTTTTAAAACAAGCATAGTTTTATAATAAGGCATGGCCCATCCACACTTTCTGTGGCCGTTCAATAATCGAAATATATAGCCCATATTTTAATATATAGCCCGTATTTTAATATATAGCCCATATTTTAATATATAGCCCATATTTTAAGTTACTTAGGTATCGTACGCATTGTAACCTATTCTGGAAACATGAAATATAGTCCACTGGTTTAAAATGCCCAATCGGTTAGCAAAGAAAATGGATGTTTAGCTGAAAAATTATACATTGTATGCAGATACATAAATAAATCGATATTTATTCAATAAATATGTAGATACAATAATTTTTTTATAGTTAGTATGATAAAATATGCTATGGCACTCTTTGAAGAAATCATTTTGCAATGTCGCTAATGATGATGACAATGAAAAAGTTTGCATGAATCGGAATGATCTGTCTCAACTCTCAGTAAGAGATAAGTAAGAAGTAAGACATGTCGGTCTAGCTCCGATGTCTCTACGATGATTTCTTTGTCACTTATGCCCATGCAATAAACTGCATTTTCGAAGGGTCCTTACTCTGTAACCGACGGGGCTTACGGCCATTTCTACCCGAAAGACGCTTATGCCCATCTAAAAATGGTATTGCTTTCGGTTTATAGTCGTTTATGTATTTCTACTTTTTACCTGCGTAGAAATTCCAAGCGCTTACGCTTCTTTACTATTGACACATTTTTGAAAGTTCAAACTGATGCATCCTTTCATTTGTCGTCAAAAACTTTAAACGTAAACCACAATACCATTTACATCTTGATAATATCAGTTGTCACTTATACCCAATGACCAAAATCTAATTTGATTTTCGTCGATTCACCTGTCGTTTATGCTTAATTACCAAATCTATTTTTTATTGATTGTCGCTTATATCTTACTACTGTTCGATATTTTAATGTATCTCTGTCGCTTATATTGCATTACTCTAGATTGATGATTTATCAATTTTATCATTGTCGCCTTGACGGCTGTCGTTTTATCAAAGATTCTAAATACTATGTTGTTTTAACTACTAAGCACTTTTAAAAGTGCTTCAATTTCGGGAAAATCTTAGTATAGTAACAAACGCTATTTTAGTTTAATAATTTACAATCTATTTTATGTTTGGAATAGTTATAAAAAGACATTAAAAAAATATAATAGAAGTCTTTCCCAAAAATGAAGCACTTTTAAACGCGTAAAAACATTATTTTTATTTCTATGTAGGTATGTGATACACTGTCAAAACTAAGTTATCTTTTATAACTGAGTTGTTTATTAATAAATAGTAAAAATAATATTTTTGTTTCCATTAATTACGTCAACAAGTAGGACAGAGTATAATATAATAAAATAATGAATGTAAGTAAATCAGAAATCTGGCCTTTCTAAATTCGTTTTACCTGCAAAATTGTTCATGCGACGATATGTCAGGTAAAATGTACCATGGTTGAGGCCTTGTCGTGGCGGTGGAGCAACAAGAGGAGGCGTTTTTGCGCACGGGACAAGGGGCGAGGATGTGAACCCCACCCCATTGCATTGTCCCAAAGTCGGTGGGGTTGTCCAGTAGTGCGGGGCAACCCCAACTGTGGAGGTGGAGCCGGTCCCTTACGGGTCTGACTATCCGTCGAGGTGTCCTGATGATTTGTTGTTCCGGCGCACTGATGGCACTCGGGGTGGTTTTGGTGGGTATTCGGCTCTATAATGTGCCGCGAGTCCTACACACCACTGGGCCCCGCCAGTGTCAGTGGAGGCGCGTGAATGCGTTTACCACGTCAAAAAAAGTTTAAATGTATATGGAATGCTCAGGACCAAATTCCAAAAACCACGGATAACCTTAGCTATATATGATTCATAGGCTATGGCCATATTGTTATAAGGCTACATTATTGATAACATAGATAGGGTTAAGTATACTCGTGTGCATGTTATAAACACGTTAAGTTTGTCGTAAGACGTAGATAAGATTTCATAGTTGTACTTACATTCTCCTCTGGATATTTTTCCTGTGAAAATTACATTCCTCATCTCGGAAAGCTAACTGGCATAATAATTATACATGTAAATGATTTAATATTATACGTACATTAAATCATTTACATGGCAGTTTATGTACGCATTTATTCATTATATAATCATATTCTTAAATGGCTTAAAATCAGTCGTTATTATGGTTTTGTAAGGCCTATAATACATAAAATCATATTAAGAAAAAATTATGTTAGTAATTTTATAACATTACTAAACGTCGATTCCTAAATATTCTGCAGCCAATGAATGCTTATTTTAAAGGCGCATTATTCAGGTTACACTATGGTAAGATAGTGCCTAACGTTGGATGTTCTCATCCCCCTCTTGGTTATTTTAAACCAACGTATGGTGGCGCTAACGTATAACATCGTCACCATATTTTTGCTAAATACTTTTTCTTGTCTTTAATTACTTTTCAGAATAATTATTTTAACCGGCACTTATCCGTTTTTACCTATTGAGGCTATTTTACAGTCTTGGTACTTAAGCGCTACTGCCTCTTGGTGTACGAATATCAATTGCCGCAAAGTTTTCTATACTATTTTTTAAGCCAGGTGTAACTTATCACGAATTGCCTCATAAAGGAATAAGACCGTACATTCTAAACGACGATAACTCACATGAAACAACGTTGAGTCACGTACCTAAAACTACATTTAACGCTTTTTCTGTTCTATTTCTATTTTTACGATATGACAAAAAACATAAAAGTCATGTACACTTTTATGAAATTTCAAATTTTAAATTGCTCTCCTACACCTGGTTTTTGTCGCTTATGTCCTATACCTTTTCACTGAAGGTACAATCTTATAGACTTGAGTTATTCGCTTAATCGCTTGTAATTCAATAAAAAGCGCCACCTATTTGAAATTTATTCAAACAAAGCGCGCACATAACTTTTGCGCCATCTGTACAGGGCTAATTGTACTGTACAATTAATAGTTTACAAAGTGCATGAATATTTTGAACAACGAAACTAGATTAAGATTATTTATAATCTTTATTTATGTACATTAAGGTTGGTAGTGAAATATTTTTTTATTACCCATTATTCTGTAATCAGAAAAGCCGTATGAGTTGCAGCCTATGTTTTCTGCCACGTTTGACGTTTAAAAAACACTGCGACTTGACAATGAAAACAAACGTTTGAATCAATCTGTCTTCTGTGAGCTGTCATCATAAATGACTAAACCAGTAGAATAGTGTATCCGCCTTATATTTTTTTTCTTATCGAATGTAAGTAACAACGTAAATATTACTTACATCATTTAACATATGTTTTATACTCTACATTTACACATATTACGCTTATGTACGCAAAGATTACCAAATACACAACTATAAATATACGTCATTGATTTCCATCGTAAAACATTTAGTCTGGCCTCGTAACAGCAATATGTTAAACACCGCTTCTCTATTCGTATGAACAAAAAGTAAATATTTCGAACTATACCAATTGAATAATCGCGGAGCATAATATAGAATTGTTAACTCTATTCCACTTGAAATTACCCTATTAGAACTATTTTATGAAACATTTGTGTTGCTTTTCGGCGAATTATATCTCTTAATTGTCGTTATTACGAAAATGTGTCAACTCCTATTGCGTTGATTGTGCTTAATTCGTATATCTTCGTCATAATGTAGGTTACATCCAGTGTCAGTATTTATCAGTGCTTGTACTCACACACCTTATATTTCTAGATAAAGATAAGATAAAGCATTACACTAATCAACATACGTATTCATTTCTAAAATTAAAATAAACCATCTCATATTGTTTTAGGTAAAATACCATAATGACGAGTCAAGTACAAGCCCTATATGATTTCACGGGGGAACCTGATACTACAGAGTTATCAATAGCATCAGGTGAGGTGCTAACACTGCTGAATACGGAGATAGGAGAAGGGTGGTGGGAAGGTAAAAATTGTAAGGGACAGACTGGCCTATTTCCTGCAGCGTATGTCAGAAAGATCACACCTGAAGAGTCAGTTCCCACAAAAATGGCCCCAGCTGCACCCAGATATGATCAAGCAGCAGATGAGTGGGGTGACCAACATTACAGTGCAAATGATAACTTACAACGAGGAACCTCTCACGATGACGGTTGGGACGATGATTGGGATGATGACACTTATTCTGAAATTGGCCCTGGACACCATCCTACAAAGCCCCCAATGGGTCAACAACCATTAACTCCTTTGCCAGGAATGCCTATTAATGATTACAATCATCATATAGATGACACAGCATCAACATTTTCCTCAGTGGGAACTGTGAGAAAAAATAAATTTGCCCCATCTACTAAAATAAGTGGTGAGAGCTACCTACTTGGAACATTGAATGTAGAAGTCCCAGAAGGGGATAAAGTTTATATTGTACAGAATGAAGAGGGGTTTGTTTGGACACCAATGACACAGCCCTATAACGTGACAGTAGCATCACCCAAGAAGGAATCTAAATTTAAAGGTATTAAGAGCTTCATTGCTTATCAGCTTACACCGTCTTTTAACAATATACAAGTTTCTAGAAGATATAAACACTTTGACTGGCTACATGAAAGGCTACAAGAAAAGTTTACCTTGATACCTATCCCACCTTTGCCAGATAAGCAAATCTCGGGACGTTATGATGAGCAATTGATTGAACGGAGACGTGTACAGCTTCAAGAATTTGTAGATTGGATGTGTAAGCACCCTGTTTTGTCAAAATCAGAGGTATGGCAACATTTCCTGACATGTACAGATGAGAAACGTTGGAAAGCTGGAAAAAGGCAAGCGGAACGAGATAACCTCTTGGGATTAAACTATTGTATATCCATTGTTGTGCCAGAAAGAGCATTACTACCATTACAAGTTGATCATGTAGTCGAACAATGTCATACATTCATTAACAGCATGGATATGTCAGTCAAATCCATGACTAACATGTGTGTTGCACAAGCTAAGAAGTTCCAAGGGCCCTATAAAGTGGACTGTCAAAAAGTTGGTGAAGCCTTTTACAACCTAGGAAATTCGTTAAGTTTAGATGAAGGTACTGTCATTTCTACTTCTAATTTAACATCGGCTATTAAAATGACAGGTGGAGCATACATTGAGATTGGTAGAATGTACGAAGATCAACCGAAGTGGGACTGGGAACCGCTTGGGGATAAGTTTCATCTGTATAAAGGCATAGTTGGATCATTTCCTGATGTATTAGCAAACCACAAAAGTGCAATCCAGAAGAAGAAAGAATGTGAACGTTTGGGGGCTGAAAATAAAATGGAATCTGCACAATTGAATGAAGTGTTGAGGAGAACGGATGTTATATCTTATGCTCTTCTTGCCGAAATAAATCACTTCAAATCTGAAAGAACAGAGGACTTAAAGGCAACAATGCAAAAGTTTTTGCGACAACAAATTACTTTTTATCAGAAAATAGTTAATAAATTAGAAAGTACATTGCAACAATTTGACGAATAATTCTTTTAATGAGTGACAAAGACATTAAACTTTTGTATTCATGTCTTTGACTTTCTGATAAATTATCATAATAATGATCATTGCCTTATATTTCACATCAAATGAATAATAAAATGTACAGAAAATGATAAATCAGAAAGATATGGATCATTATTATATAAAAAACTATTTGTAATCCAATGGATAATTTCAATATAAATCTGATGACTGTAAAGTTTATATTAAAAGTTAGAAAAGACATTTTGTAAACTTATATATTTTTTGTACATAATTTGTAATTTTCTAAACTGCTGCTAAATGTTTTATCTTTACAAACTTTTTTTTTTTTAATTTTTTATAATTACAATATATAAAAGCCAATTATTTTAAATATTCTTTATGATTAGTTTAGATAATGTATTATTCCATTTTATTTAAGGCTGATAATAAAATATAAATTATTAATTATTTTTTTTAATTAATCCTCTTAAACTCTTATGCATATAAATCCGTAAGTATGATTATAATTTAGTTATTTTAAAAGTTATTGACACACGGTAATATAAGCTAACTGTTTTCAGGAAAACAGAAAACATTTAATATGCATCAGTTTGAACAAAGATGAAGAACTCTACAAAGTAGTAGCTGGCACATCGACATGGCAGAAGAGAAAAAAAAAGATGCAAGTGCGCTCCTGGCAAAAAAGAAAAAGGTTAAACCGCGAAAGTCAAGAGATGCGGACTGTTGCAGTATCAACTTTCTTAAGTGTGTTCTGCACATATTTAATGTTATATTCTTGGTAAGTTTATAATTCTGATGACAATATTTATCATCTATAAGCCACTGCTGTTTTTTTGGAAATAGAACGTAATTGTTCTACACAATTGAAACACTTGTAACGATAATATTGAGCGTAATATTGTGCTGCTGGAGTGAATAAGTGGACAAAGACAGGTTGATAATGATGATGATCTTTTATTCTATTGGGACAAGCGAGAAGAATTTTTTGATAGAGATATGCATAAATGTTATGCAGATACGTTGCCCTTCGCTCACCTTCCACTCAATGGCCTGCCGGCTGCTCGCTCGGTTTCTCACTGATCTGTACACCTTTTATCGTTATTTTCATGTTGAGGTATCACGAGCCTCCGTTTGCAGCCATCTGCGGATCTTAATCACTTTTAGCATGTTAATAATTATCATCAGTCGGACGACGTTCACTGCTTTAGATGGGCCTCCGCCATAGAGCGCCATAGGTCACGAGGCACTTGCATCTCCTCCTCTCCTCCTCAACCTCGACCAAGTTGTCAGTCCACCGGGTAGGAGACCTGTTAATATGCTATGGAAATACACTTAGGTAGGTTAGGTAGATATCTGTAGTTATTAGTAAATTTACTACCGCATGTTAAACGTCTTTTATTCTCATTTATAATGACAGTATCAAGGATAATAGCTAACATGACGTCTAGAAATTGTGAACGAATTTTTAGAAAAAACATCCTGTACACACAATTTACACTTTTCGTCTAAAAAAATGCCAAATAACCTTGGCAAAACTTTATGCGGTGATGACGATGAGAGAGTAAATATATATATATTTATATATAACGTTATATAACGTTTGAGAAACATCATCTTTAGAATATGTAACTAATGTTATAAAGCTGATTTGTTTGGTTCAACGAGTTGAACTAAGGAAATACACGTCCGATTTGCTACATTGTTTCAGTGTTAGACAGCCCCTTTTATGGAGGAAGATTTTATGATATACTAGCAGTTACTCGCTATCCAGCCCTATAAATGAAGTTGATAATGATTTATGATAGAAATCAGGCTGCAACACTGTTGATGTGCTCACAGATTCTCACTTGAGAAGACAGAGGCTCTTGGCACGTATCACGTAATAAAAGTTAAAACATAAAAAGGTAATAGAGAGATGCAGATTGTTTGTGTTTTTATGTGCCATTCACACTAAAGTGTTGGACGGCCTTCTACTCGGTGGACTGACGAAGTGCGTCTCGGGGTGTCGCCGGTGCCAGCAGCTTCGGACCGTGGCTTATGGATCTCTTTGGTGGAGGTACAGTGGACATGCTCCGTGGCGAAAACATTTAAGAAAATCCTCTGAAAGAGCAAATCCTCTCATTATACGCTGGAGCCCTTTAAGTCCTCCATGCCAATCGTCAACGTAGATGTAAAAATGTCTAAAGCCACAGAACTCAATTTAATTTTTCCGACAAACCATGGAGACATGTCATTGAAACATAATAAACTATCACTACAACAGCAAGAACATATCTTCACTCCAGTTTTCGGATGTTACGAATATTTTTCTTACTTATACTGCGTTCCTTATTATCTTCAGTCGCGCTGGTTGCGGAACATCTATGGCACTGGTGCCATCACATTCAGACAGTAGCCAATCGATCTGACCATGGTATGTCAGTCTTGGTCTTCCCCGGTACCTATAAATCAAATTACATCCTTCCACGTTCGCATTGTACATCTGTTTTGTTAACAAATCAGGTGTCGTTAACGCTCCATTCAATTTGTTCGCTGCACACGCACTTCTTCCGACACCTGTGGTGTAACGTACATCCCTGCGAAAGGCACAACCAAAATATACAAACATTCACTCACTCCAGTACTTACATCATCGACCACACCTTATATCTAAATCTTTAGTTTTCTTCTCATGCATTGGTGGCTTACAAGTAAATCTGAAGACATTTTCACAACCACTGCTCATGGTTGTGATTAGTGTTTGTAGCTCACATACAGTGGAGCCTATGAGAACTGCACCATCCGCATAAAGCAAGCAGTTCGCCACCATGTATGCCATGAGACACTTATCCAAATATACGTAATTTGACAGGCGAGCTGACCGGACAACCCTGCTTAACGCCTATATTGACGCTACACCAGGACAATATGTTGCCGCTCGCTCGCACATATGCTTTGCATATGCAATAGAGGACTGCAATGCACGCAGCAGAGGCCCATTTAGCCTATGATTGCCTAATGTGTCCCTAAGTTTTTTCGCATAACCCTGACAAACGCTTTTTACACAACCGCTGAAAACCTGGCCTACGTCCAGATGATTCTCTACGATGCTAAACTGATCAAACCGAGGACCAGCTATTGCAGTCTTTATGTGAAGTGTTGCCTTTATACAAGGACACGATAAATCTGGCAAGTCCTTGGCCACTCACGGGTGCACCAGAATATATTAATGTCGCCCTGGTCGAATTTCGGCTACACCGGCCATTTCTATTGGAAAACCCACCAACACATTATTGTGACAAGTGTTGGCTCGGACTGCACTCTCTATTCCCTCATTGGCCTATTCCAATGGGACGGCAATCCGACACGTCTGAAGAGAAGTCAGGCGTAACACTCGTGACATTCTTGTATTTTATTAACCGCTACAAAATTGTATAGAAAGATTTTGAAAAATAAAATCATTAAGAGTAGCGTAAATGAGGGATTCACTTTTTTCTCGAAACAACAGACGTGTTGAGTGTCGTTGTGTAGGTCTTTCTAGATCGTATAGCTATAGAGGATTCTGAGAATTTTTTTGGTTATGGTTTGGTATATTTGATATGCAATACTTTTGGTTATGGTTTGGTATATTTGATATGCAATACTTTTGGTTATGGTCTGGTATATTTGATATGCAATACTTTTGGTTATGGTTTGGTATATTTGATATGCAATACTTTTGGTTATGGTTTGGTATATTTGATATGCAATACTTTTGCTTATGGTTTGGTATATTTGATATGCAATACTTTTGGTTATGATTTGGTATATTTGATATGCAATACTTTTGGTTATGGTTTGGTATATTTGATATGCAATACTTTTGGTTATGGTTTGGTATATTTGATATGCAATACTTTTGAGGTATTCTTCTCTAAGGTAAAAAGTGTGTATGTCCTGTTTTTTACTGTTGAACTTACGGCGAGAAAATTGTAGAAAGAGTGGGAATCAAAATTTGAAACAAGAATTTGTTTGAACAAATTCGGTTTGGTAATTTAAGAGATATATGATTCTTTTGTTTAGTCTTGCGGAACCCACCATAGGCGAGTCTGACGAGCGGTTTATTGGCCAGTTTATATTTATTGTCCATGCAACCTCTTGAAAAATAACGCCCTGGCACGCTGCTTCGTGCGCTGCATTATCCCACACGCAAAATATCTACCACACTCCTGGCCATTCCCCTTGACACCGAAAGTGTCCAAACATCTCTGGTCAATACCCCTGTTAACTGACAGGGGTAGTGACTAGTGCGCTTCTGATCAATCCCCACAACAGTTAATTATTATTTACTAATTACCGAATGCAACAAAAATTTCGTTTCTGATATCAGCTTACTCTATATCCAAATGTCAGTTTGCAGGTATAGGCGTGCTGATAGTAGGCGCGTGGACGGTCGCCACTCGCCACCGCTTCGTGCCGCTGCTGCCCAGCGTCACGTACCCTGCCATCGCCTACCTGCTGATCCTGGCCGGGGCGCTGGGCGTACCGCTGGCGGCGCTGGGCTGTTGCGGTCTCAAGACAGAGAACAGGACCAGCCTCTTGTGTGTGAGTATCTTTGATCGTTCTTATGGATAATGGAGTATCTTAATCGTAAGTTATATATTAAATATTAGACGATGGGTGAGGTGGTGGTATCTTGTACGAGATAGTGTCATTGATTCGTAAGTGATTGCTATGCTGTAGCGATTAATGTGAAGCCATCGAATACGGCTGCAATGCAGCATGCCACTACTTCTTACTGCATGGCGCTACCTCTCACTGCATTGCAGTATTCTCAGTGGCTTCTCTTCGCTTCCACAGCAAAATATCAGGTCCCAAAAAAAACTACATGACACTACTTCTCACTGCATTGCACTACCTTTTACTACATAACCCTACCTCTCACTGCATCGTAGTACCTCTTGCTTGTCTTATCTGAATATATTTGGCAAACGCTGTATTTCGCTAGCATTTGCCGATACTTCGTATAGTAGAGGAAAAGAGACACTAAAATACATTCTTTGTTTAGTTGATTTATACAAACTCCATGTGATAGTGAAACGAAACAAAAAACATACCTAAATTAAACCCATTGTATACATTGTATGAATTAAAAACATGACTCGTACGATGAATGGCCTTGGTGCTAGCGGCATTGTCCCTCTGGGCCTCCGCTATGTCGCCTGGTCTCAGGCCTTGGCACCAAAATGTAGTAACTGACAACAGCTGTGCTGTTGAGATAGCATTTCGAGCTAATTATTTTATTACTTATGCTAAGTAATAATGTAATTAGAAAATTATCTTTACTTATTACAAAAGTGTCAAAAGGCTGCACGTTTAGTACGTTCGGAAAATCGATTACACACATACAGACTGTGTATTTTTTTATTTTCCCAAAACGTACTGAACGGATTTTATACGGTCTTCACCAATGGATAGAACGGCCGAGGTAGGTGTTTTGGTACCTATAATTAATTCAAGACAGACACCTGGTGTCCACAAACGTGCGAAGTCTTTGTGGGTCGCTAGCAACAATGAAATGTAAAAATACGAGGGTTTATATCGTAGTCGTATTGTTTAAATCGCCGTATTACATTATCGCTAGCCATATTCTAATACGGGGTCGTTTTGATTTCGGGCCAATGATTAGCCGATTATTTAACATTCAATTATATTATATAAAGCCGATTATTTAACATGAAATAAATATATTAAAGAAAAGAGAATTTTGATTAAACTTTCAATAATTTGCCGTTTTATATAAACCATTTAGATACGTTCATTAAAATTAACGTGGAAATTACCACACCAAGTTGATAGTGTGTATACTGCCTAAGTAATATTGTCTTGTGAAGTAGTAGTCATGTAACATATGAATGTACGAATTCAAAATCTGTTATCATGCCTGTTATGTTCATTAATGAATTGTCTACATTCTATAATTATATTATCAATGATTAATCGAACCTATAAATTCATAGATTTGGATATACAGTGAGTGCCTAAAAACCGTACACATATTTTGCATCTAGCAAATTATGGATTTTGTAAAAAGCACATCCGCATAAGGTAGACATTTCAAGGAAATTTGTTTAAATTTTGTACATTTTGTAAATAGAATCTGCATTGTAAAAACGGTTTAAAAACATACACGTTAGGTTTACATTGTAAAAAAAATATATTTATGTACAGTCACTGGATGCTTTACAATTACAGTTGAATATGATATCGTATATCTTGTATTTTTGTAAATCATTGTATGAAGCTCTTTCATTACCGCAAGAATATTTAGTATATCCTCGATAATCAACACTACCAATGGCGTAGTGATACATTTGACATTAATGTCATTTATTAAATTGCGCCATCTTGGTATAGGAAACTTATTATAGATAGGTTCTTACTTTGTGCACTATCACCTATCTATAGCTATACTAACTAATGAAACCTAGGTACATTATTCTGTTAATTGTGAAATGGTACATAACCCAACCTGAAATGGACCGTGTCTTTTCCAGTACACTTACTTCTTGCTAATCACATTTCTCCTGGAGGCGGGGGCGGGGGGGCTCGCCTACTACTACGAGGTGGCAGTGGAGGAGGAACTGAGAGACCAGCTCAACACCACCTTCATTATGAACTACGCGTTAGACACAACGGTGACCAACGCAGTTGACGATATGCAGAAGGAGGTGATAATAATCAGTAGACTTACACACCACTGGAACACACTAAGGACTTTACAGCTAATAGACAATGGAGAAATTACCGGATAAAATACACTTAGATTCTATTTTTATTAATTATAAAAGTAGGACCTAAATTCTATGTATATTATAAAATACATAGATATACTTCTATGATCTGTCAACAAGTCAGCAGTGATG
>JAFELO010001539.1:710946-759293 GCA_017140195.1 Eumaeus atala
AATCGAGTTGCTTCCTCTCCCAGCCGATTCGACATCAAAAACACAGTATTATTAGATTAAGTTAGCACAGCAGGTCAAGCTCAGTCCAGTCAGTTGGAAACTGTCACTTTAATTGTCTTAAGACATCTTAAGACATAATTACATCAAGTGCCAACCTTACAGCGAACAGAAGGCAAAACCAAAATAGAGGTTGCCCGCGAAGAACGGAGAATGGTCAGGCGGGGGCTAGTTATAGCTGCACCAATCTATATAGCAGGTGATACCGCAGCTAAATTGAGACCCGCAGGTGTGTTACTGCGCATCCAGACACACTTACTCTTTAAAAAAACTGAGTGACTTATATCTCATAACAGTATCATTAATCCAGTTCAAATGCTGCGGCGCGTCGCGCTATCTGGAGTGGCGGAACAGCGCGTGGCACGCGCACGAGCCGCGTCTGCTGGTGCCCGACTCCTGCTGCCGCACTGTGACCGCGCGCTGCGGCGCCCGCGATCACCCCTCTAACATATACTACCACGTGAGTACCGCCACATGCACTACACGTAAATATAGCGCGGCGCAAGCGCACGAGCGACGTCTGCTGGCGCCCGACTTCCGCTGCGGCGCACGCGAAAAACGCTCGAAACTGCCTAGCGTTCCTTCTCGCGCGCTCGCTCGTCAGCTCGATAGCTGCTATACTATAAAGGCGCTACCTCTTACCAAGCTATGAATTAATTTATAGAAAACAATAAATAAATTTCAGGGCTGCATGAGACAGTTCACGGACCACATTCGGGACCACCTGATCATCCTCGCGGCCGTGGGCGTGGGTATGTCCGTCATACCCATCTTCGGATTCCTTTTCTCGTGTGTACTTTACGTCAAGATCAAGCACGTGATCGACTGACCCCGGCCCAAGCCGGCGCCTGCCAACACCCGCAAAGTATTCGACAAGTCAGCATCAGCGGGCGATTTGACTAAACCCCCAGTGACTAATACCCCGGTGACTAGAACTTCCCAGCGAAACCCCAGGAGCGCTAGAAGACCGCAAACTAGAAGCATCAAACGCCCCCCTTGTCCGTTGCATTCGAAATCTGACAAAGATGACAAAATACCCATATCAACTATTAGCGATAATGTAAGTATATAAAATTTATGTGTAAATTGTATAAACTGTTGAAAAAAAATTGTAAAAATCCTAAAAGTGTTCAAAAATATCGAGGGTCAGAGATAATGTAATAGATACATTGCAATGTAGTAATGTTAAAATAGTTTAAATTTATTGCTGTCTTAATATCATAGCATTTCCGAGTCAATCGCAGGAAATGGATTGAACAGAAGACAAAACCTAATTTATTTCTCTCCATCTAATGCCGCTATATTTTTTATCATTTGTGTTGTTTTAAATGCATTGAGATAATAAACAGAGTAGGGAAGCCATAGGCGACCTGTGAGTGCACATGTCCAACAAATAATAGAGAGAGGGAGGGAAGATAGAGACATTTATCTTTTTCTAATCAGACATGCGCAGAGAAATTATTATACTATTTAGTGTCTTATTTTTAGTTTTCAAATTGAAATTATTGATCTAATTCTGTCAGTCAATTGTAAATGACAATTCCTCACAACGCACATGCAAAAAAAGAGAAACAGGGACATTTATCTTTGTCTAATCAGACATGCGCAGAGAAATTATTATACTATTTAGCGCGTTATTATTAGTTTTCAAATTAAAATTATTGATCTAATTCTGTTTGTCAATTGTAAATGACAATTCCTCACAATACACATGCAAAAAAAGAGAAACAGATAGGTTGCCTCCATTAGCTTTCTTTTTTATTTCGATGGACACAATATAGTATAGTTTACTGTACTATGCATTATGGGCTGAATCCCCCTTCTGTTAAAATACGAGTCAATATAATATTTTTATCGTGAAGACGTTTGAATTACTTAACATTATCCTTATAAGTATTTATTTATATGAATATTTAAACATAAAACTTTATGTACAAAAGATTTTAATATCTAGCATAATTTAATGTTCATGGTAAAATGACTTAAATAAACAATTGTTCGCATTTTTATTTAGTATTATATTATTCTCAGATTTTATCATAAATTAGAATGTGATTTGCGAGTTTAATGGAGGAAAATTGGGCTAAAAACACAGTAACTAGTAAGGATGAAATTGAGAAAATAAAATAATGGCCTACGCACGCATAATTTATTTGAAATTAAAAGTAAATATAAAAGAATTTTAATAAAACGGATCTGCGTAGAAATCTCGTATATTACTGAATTATAAATTGATTTAATTGTGTTCAACACTAGACCACACACAAGATGGGTTTGTTTTTTTTTTCTTCTTTGTATTTGTTGATTTTTGTCATAAAATACTTTTACTTTGTAATTTTATAAAGTTCGCTGTAAATTTGACTTATAAATCTATCTGTAACATTTGAAACACCAACCGCCATGTTGAGTTGTAAGTTGTGAATGTGTATATTTAGACCGTTTAATCGAATGACATGATTTAGTCTATAAACAACGATTTTTTTCAATTGAGGTAATACGTGCGCATTAAAATGTATTGTGTAATCAGTAAAATGCTGTCTTGAAGTGTAACATTTGTATAACCTATTTGACGCATGCAAACTGTATGTTTAACATTCTTATAACGCCACATATTAAAAATAAAGCTACAAAATTTGAGTTTTAAAATAAACTGATCCAGAGGTAACTTTTGTGCGGTTCTTCACGTTAAGTGTATGCGTTGAAGGTAGATATGTCCTAACAAAACTGATTATAGGTCCCAGCACGAAAGTAAACGCGCAGAAGTACAAAATATGGTACCGGAGGGGCGAGGGCGGGACGCGGGAAGCTCACGCGTATCGGGCGGCAATTGCGATTGGTTCTCCAGTCGTACGCGTGCGCAGCTAACCCCTCCACTTATCACTCGGCGCTACAGTCACGTGCCGAGCCCTGCACATAATCAGTATATATTTGTTGTTAATAAAATAATGTATGATGTAACAAAAATGTAAAATTTATACTTCATACAGAGTTGCCTCTCTCACATCTTACTCGAACGATCGAGAACGGAATATTGGAAAACTATACTTTGCTTAGGAAATGAGGTAACGTTAATCTAAACTAGGTTATGATAGTTTTGAGTTATACTATTCATTTTGGATTTTCCTAAATTTGAAATTACAATAACTATGTTATTTTAAAGTTTATTGAATTTTTGACAACACGCATCTATTTTGCTTTCTAAGTTAAATTTTTCTGGCGATTTTCGGGTAAAGGTATATGTGTGAAATGTAATTAAGTATGATAATGGGACTAGCCCGGACAAACATTTTTTTATATGTTAAGTTCGCCGCCCGTGGTGTTGGAAGTAAAATGTAGTAACTTACACTGTGGTTGGGCTGAGCCCATATTGAGTAATTTTGCATTTTTGTCACCATCAAAGGAGAAGAGTTATAATATTAAACGGTGCTATATTTGTTGTAGGTATCAAAAGACGCCATTGTGTACTTAATTATTTGTATAGTATAGACAAACTTAATGTTTATTTCAATATAAAATATTTATTAAGATAACTACCAAAAAGTTAAGAATATTTTTAAGATACATTGTTTTGTTAATAACACACGTCAATTTATACATCACATCTTAAATGAGACGATCTATAAGTATGTTATCACAATTATAAATATCAACGTGCTATGCAACACTAGAGACTATGTACTATAGAGTTATCACGAATTATCCAGTTCGTGGCAATATACTCATTATGAATTAAAATTTACAGAAATTGATGTCTTAAGTATACGCGAATGTTATTCATTACATTAAACCTACTTTTACGGATTTTATCGCGGTTTATTTAATTATTTATCTAATCCGACATTTCAGAACCTTAACAGCAACCATGGTCACGGGTGAATAATGAAATAAACCGTGATATTCTATCACGTAAAAGTAGTTTTATTTTACAGAAATTCATTTTTGGAAGTCCATTTTGTACAAATCATACTAACAAAATCATTGTAAATAATATCCAATGTTCAAAAATAGTTTATTATTATACCGACACATCTAATGATTAATACGTCCCTACTTAGAGGAAGAGCCCACCAGTAAAGACCTTAGTAATGAGCATCCGACTGAATGTTAATGGCAAAATACTATGCGCATCTATGTCAGTGCTGAATTCTTCATAAAAGTCAAATTGTTTAAATTTATTTAATAAAACTATGGAGAGTAGGGATTAGGAGTCTACTCACAAGAGCAGTAATAGGATGACGGCAACAGCATTAGTGCAGTTTTGATTGGCTAGACTTTAGCACATCAGAATTGTTTATAACTTCCAGCGAATAGAATATAATATAATATAATATATAGACAGCGCCATCTTGATAAATACTAAATTTATTTATGTTTATCTACTTATCTAAGGGGATTTGAAACCGTTATTTTGTGCTTCAGCTGAATAGCTTTTGACTTGTCACCCATACAAAGTACTCCTAAATTCTACCCTCCATAATTAAAACAGAAGATTAACGCCATAGCTGTTCTTGAACATCTCTGGTCTGGTGTGAAGTGCGTTCCTAAACGCATTGAAAAACTGCAACTTCAGTTGATTCAATGGTTCGTATTGTAAAATGTGAATAAATTGATGTAACATTAGGTTACGTGACGGTGAGTAATGTTAAGGATAGATATGTAACATGAATAACCAAAGTTAAATAGTGCCTTACTAATTTTAACGTCGTTGGAGTGAAAAGAAATGTTACTTTTGTTTTATAAATATATTTTGTAATATATTATTTTACTGTGTCATGCAAAAGGTATCGGTTTATATATTTGTTTTCTCTCTACAAATGTTTATAAAGCAAACGAATACTATGTAGCTATTCAACATATTTTATTATATATAGTATGTATTGCTTATCTTCGTGGAATAATATGCCTTGCAAAAACAACGTCACTTCTTTAGATGCCCTTTTTTGTAATGATTACCCAAAATAATTGACTTCTTTATTTGAGAAACTGTCATTCTGATTATTAGTGATATTTCTTAACGAAAAAAAAACATAACAGTTGGCTAGTCTTTAAATATGCAACCTATGTAAGACTTCTCGATTTTTAATAAACAAAGAAAAACACTACTTATAAGACAGAAGAAAGAAATCGTGCGCTGGCCACCTCTTTGTCTTCCTTCTACTGTAATATACAAAACGCATTTCCACAAGGCAAGGGGCCTCGCTTTCGTAACTGTCTCGTAACGTATTCACCAGCTTACTCCGCAAGTCAAGTGTGCGTAAAGAAGTTTTACTTCAAAAATGTTGGTATTTTTTTTTATATGAATAATATTTTTTTCAAAGTTTTGACTGGTGACGTGATATTCCAAGGTCTACACAGGACAGGACCTCTAGTAGTGGCACTTGAGAACTCGGACTAGTCACGCAACTTGCACAAGTACCACACGAAGTCATGTACTTTAGAACCGACAGCGGCCATATTTTACATGGTCGTGTTTTTTGAAAAATAAAATGAGCTTAATGCTATTTAAAATGAGGGAAAAGTATTTGGAAATTTGAAAATTAAACTTCATATTTGCATGGTTCACTCACGCAACCTTAGGAATTTTAAATGCTGATACATTGCATCGGGCTCCCTACGCCTACATTTTCATATTCCTAACGTTCTAGTGGAATATATTAAAAATATGATTGCAGCGTAAGCTGAAAATCATGCTCAAAACGTATATTTTACGGAAATTCAATAATTTAATACGTAAATGATTTTCGAATTACTTTCGTCAAAGTATATATTATAAATTTAAAATAACAAACGCGCAATACATATTGTTTGTTTTTTAACTTACATATTTTCTATTCTACAATTTTATTGCAATGTTAACAAAACATTTATGACCTAATAAAAATTGAAACCAATGCCGACTTTTATTTATACCTATAGACCTGTAAGACCGTAGATTTGAGAGGTAAGATTAATATAACATTTTCTTATTATTCCAACGATAGAAACTTCTATCATGGTTACATTAATAGGACTATGACATGGTTACATTTCACAAGAGAAGTAATAATTAGATAGAAAACTTTCATGATTTTCTTAATTGATAAACAGTACCCGTAATGTCGAGGTTAAAAGAGAAATTGTGAATCGTCACAATTATATAAAGTTAAATGCATAATCTGCATACGTAAAATGCGAACGGAACGCTTCAAAAAAGATGGTCAGTGCCTTTGCGCGTTGCTTGCTCGTCTTGGTGAGTATACTACCGTGCTTTTAGGTTGTATTTAAGAAATTACAAAAACGGTGTGCAATAATGAATTCAGATTCCGAAAATGTAAACAAAAATAGTTACCTAAAATTAAACCTAATTGTCTTATAAACTCTTAACATGCAGGCGTTTCGACAGGGTAGCCGATAGTCCCCAATACACAGCGAACACGCTCGGAGTTCTCAACCTTTGGCCTATCGCAGTACTCAGGTGCCATATTTTCAGAAAATTGTGACACTATATTCGGTGCGGTCTACAATAAATATAAGCAATATATTCGTATTATTGGTTATATAGGACCATTACCTACCCCGTCATAAAAATGTCATACGTTTTACCATTCACGCTGTAGAACAGGCTAAGAGATAACTATCAAACTAACTGAGAAATTGTGAAGGTAGAAATAAAGCGGCGCCGACCTGTTACGGCTGTAATGCGGCAAAACCAGGGAGTGCTAATATGTTTATCAGCGTCAGTGGTATTTTTCAGGTCAATCAGAACAATGAAAGTGAAGGTGGTAATTTTACTTGTGTTCACCGTATTTGAGGTGGACTCGTATGGGTCTGAGCGCTCGGACGTTTTCTACGTACAGGACCCGACTGAGGTGAAGAAAAGGATTGACTGTCTTTTGGACAGGGCTGAATGCACGAAACATGGTTTGGAAGTCAAGGGTAAGTCAGTGCCACCATAAATATGCAGTGGCAAGTGTCCATGCCACGGCCCGAAGGCCAAGGTCAGAGAGGAAGTGGGGCCTCATCCGAGGATTTGTCCATGGGTTCCTAATGAAATAGTAACTACCCCATTTTTCAGCTATCATTAACTGAGAATCCTACTTTCTGATACACAGGGGCCCAATGTATTTCTTCCGCCCGAGCGACGTGGGCTTTACAACCAAACCAAAACCACGTGCAAAAATTAACTCAATAGCTACAACATTGTTAATTTCTCTGCATTCCAATTCGTCTGCATTGCATGTAGCATTGCACGACCTCTTACTAAAAAATATCCTAAGTATATGTATTAATGTGTCTCCTGGATTCATACCCACGTCATGACAATCTGTTGTCGAGACCACTCTTTCTGGATAACTTGCAACATATGTTGAATGGTGACTCAAATGTCTGGGACCTAAAAAAAAGTAAAACACCACTACTGATCTTGTAGTCCCTTTGGACTAGAATAGATGAGTGTCACACAGGGGTCCATTCTGGGACTTGTTCCATTTCATATTTATATAAATTATTGTCATAGAATTCTGGAACTGTCTTTATATAACGTAATTAATAAACATGCTTGTTTTAGAGAACATACGCCCAGGGCTACTAGGCTCCAGTGCGAAATGGCCGCCTCATCACAAATACTTGGTACGCACTTTTCTCGAGAATACGAGAATGAGGTTTCCTGCAGACTATGACGAGATCATCCGCAAATACGACCCGAACCGCGAATATGCGGCCAGCTTCAGACGAGCGATCGGATTGAGAAGGCGACCGAGATGTAGAACATGTTAGTCGTTCATTGTAATAGTTGTTTCCTGCGACTTTTGTCCTCAACTTACGAAAATTAAAAACGGAATATATAACCAAAATGTTACAATACACTTACAGATTACAATTTAATTATGTTTATTACATAGTATTAATTTTATAACACAGTTTGCATGTAGCTCGGTGTTCAAAATAGGTAATTAGTTCAGATGGCACTGAACAGTATATGAATATTATTTTAGACGTCAAACTTTCTAATGCGCGTTTTACACATTTTAAGTTTCCACTTGGGCTGTTCTGCTCTGGCGATGCCGCTATGGTTTTCTTTATTTAGGAGAGCGATTTAGCAGTCGAAGAATTGTGATGATTACCGCTGCTCATAAATACCTGCACAACAGCAATTCGTGTTGGTACTAGGTGAAGATCCTACTCCGGTCATAAATGCGATTTACATTTGTTTGCCGTGATAACTAGGTGTTATGAAAAGAGTGTTCCGAGTAGGTACTAATTATACAATGAAACCTAGTATCTCAATAGATTTACCTATATTAAGAATAATAATGTATTCTCAGAAGAATTTCATCTACAGCGATCATGTCTATAGTGAGAGCTAACTGCCTAGGACATATTATAGTGCACAAGAGCACCATTTACACCCTTATTATCCAATTTCAAATTCTCCATTTTAATGGCAAGAAACTTTTTTGTTATAAAGCATGCGCGATAACATTCAATTTAGTTCTTTAGGAAGATGTGGCGGCGTTGATGTCTCAGAACAAGGGTCACCCCAGGCCCACTGGCCTCGCTAAGGCCTGCGAATGAATCTTGATTTGTTCGCGCAAGTATAGTATGACATACTTACCAAATTGAAAAGTATCGTCAAACTTAGTCTCACGGCCTCTCATTGTCAAGAGGAGACTGGTGGCAAATTGAGAGCATTTGGGAGGCTACAGCAGATATCTTCCAAAATACTACAGTTGAAAATTAAAGTCGACGACCAGCGCACATTACCAGTAATAATAAAACATATTATAAACATAGATTTAGAAAAGTTTCAAAATTCCAAGTGAGCGTCTCAAGAACGTCCATACAAAAGATGTACAGCTATCAAATTAAGCACTTTGTAAAAACAAACTAACCATGTGTTTACGTTGGTTTTGTGGCTGAAACTGTGGTCAACATAACGCGCACATGCGCCTGATGTTAACATTTCAAGGAAATACGTTTAAATTTTGCACATCTTTTAAATAGAATATGTAAAAACGACTTAAAATCATCAATATATTTATGTACATTGACGGATGCTTTAATTAATTGTAAAGCATCCGTGATTGTATAACATTCCGATTGATATCCGCAACAGTTGAATATGAAATCGTAGATATTCCATTTTTTGGAAATCAATGATAATTAACTTAGGTGTAGTGACCTTGGGCGAAGCCAATTGAGCTTAGGAGATGGTGGCTCTTTGTACCCCTCTTATAAGAAGAGGGGACTAAAGGGCAGGAGGAGGAGCCGCTCTTTGTACCCCTCTTATAAAAAGAGGGGACAAATGTGCAAAAGGTGGCGGCGCCTTTGAGCATGGGACAAGGGCCGAGGATGCTTACCTCTCACCCCATTGCACTATCCCTTGCAAGTAGGTGGGGTTGTCCTGTGGTGCGGGACAACCCCATCTGTGCCGTCGAGGTGCTCTAATGATTGTGTTCCGGGGTACCTCACAAAATCGATACGGATGGCACTCGCGGTAATTTTTGTGGGTATTCGGCACTATAATGTGCCGCGAGCCCCACACACCGCTAGACCCCACCCAGGGCTAGTGAAGGCGCGGAAATGCGTTTCCCCACGTCAAAAAAAAGGAGGACATTTACACACATATGGATACTTTCTGAAATAAACGTTTATCATTAATATTATTTGGTTCCGAGGCTTAGCTGCAAAATGTAGTCTTCTTAAACAAGCTCCGTATCAAAAGGCGTGCTATGGTGACAGCTGTACCTACTCGATATGACCCTACAATATCAATTTAGTACGTTTTTACTCTGCATACAATATCTTTTATCTCAGGTAACGGGAGCTCCACCCACCAATACCCTCGGACCCCTTTATAAATATGATATATCACTGCTATACCAAGTTGCTTCATTACTTTTCTAGACCCGCGGCAGATAAATGCTACTTATATATCGCCTTCATTACGCTCGGCACATAATATACTAGATCCTTACATATTAAATTGGCGTTTTGTATGGGAGGAAAAAAAGCCAAATATTTTTTATATAATATATTTAATTAATCAAAGTATGAACCACTGTTTTCTATGCACTTTTGCCATCTCATTGCTAGTTCATTGCTCTCTTTACTACAAAAATCAGTCGACAAAATCTCTGAATGCGATTTGGACTGCCACATTTTTTCACTTGCAAGTTATCCAAATTAAAAAAAAATGGTAAGCTGTTGGAACAAGGTCCGGGGATTACGGAGGATGTCTTAAACTTTCTAATTGAAGCTCTTCCAATTTGGAAGCAGTCTGTTGAGCAGTGTGTGGTCTAACGTTGTCGTGAAGGCAGTGGCGTGGAGAGATTCACCAGCCTATGTTGTTTAGCCGCTAGCTTTTCCACCATGGTTTGCAATTGCTGACAATAGACATTAGCCGTAATAGTCTGGCTATATTTGAGAAAACTGTAGTGAACAATAGCGGCACTAGTCCACTAAACGCTTACAAGTAACTTTTCGCTTGGGGCATCATTTGACTAGCTGCCCAGGATCGAACCATTGCGTTGAACGCTTCCTTATATCTTATCGTAAAGAATCCATTTTTCGTCACAGATAATGATTCGGTTTAAAATACCTTCATTACTGTGCCGGTAACGCAGCAGTCGACCTTTCAAGCTTTCTAATCTTCCCAATTTACCTGAAGTGAGTTAAAACAGTTATATCGCTAACATAGTAGTCTGGAGCTAACTCGGACGTAGTTTGCGACGAATCCGCTACCACAATTGCCTTTTACTCTTCATTATCAACTTGAGTCTCAGGCCGTCCATGGGGCTTCTTCAGCAGGTCGAAATTTCCAGAACGAAAACGTTGGAACCAAAGACGAACGAAACGAAATGTGTTTTCTTTTGCAACACTACCGCCATACATATCATTCACCCTTCGAGTCGTTTCCGCAGCAGTAGTGCCACGGCGAAACTCGTACTCTTAAATAATGCGATATTTTAAGTTTTCCATTTTGTAAAATGACTGACGCAAACAGAAAAAACAAAAACAAATGAATGAGTAAATAGCAGTACAAATTTGAATTTGGAATTTCTTAAGAAAGAAGAGAAACCTAGTATTTAGGGCTAATTGAATTGACTGGGCTTTTCATTCGTTAGGTTTTCACATTAGATATTGCTGGCCTTTGAATTCCATACGTCATTAAAAAATGGTCATTAAGCTCATCACATCTTTTTCTAAGGCTCCTTTTCCATACAGTTTCATTGGACTCTAAGGGTCCAGACAGATAAATCAGATCCGTAAATAAGTTGATATGGTGCCCAGGGTTAATAGCTTCAAAACAAAAATGAACAATTAAAATCCTGTTTCAGAAATTAGCGTGTACATACAAACAGACACACAGACAAACAATTAGACAAAATTTAGAAAAAAATATTGGAACATAAATTATTAAAATATTATCATCTATGGTCGTCATTATCGCATCGTATTTCTGTAGGTAACAGGTAGATGGCGCTACCTCCCCAACGACAGGTAAATAAAACTAGCACAATCGTTAATATTTTGTTTAATTAATTCAAATGCATTTGGTATGTCTCATAATACACTCACTTAGCTGTACAACATATATCCGAACGGATACATTAACACTCGTAGGAGAGTGTGAAACCTATCTAAAGCGGAGGTAATAGGTATATTATAGTATTAAATATTATCTCTACATATACAAATACAATAAAATTATTTAGAATATTTTGTTCGTTTTTTAATAAACACGCCATTACTGATATGAAGCGCACTTACTCTATTATTTATTAGTTAGGTCATAAACTGTAGTAAATTTATGTTATGGACCAAGTAATAAATAGAGCCATTCCTCATGTGCCAAAAAGTTTTTACGCAACATATTGCTTTTATATAGTATAGGGGGCCAAACGAGAAATCGGAGCTTGCCAACGACTACCGACGCCAATAAACATCAGCATAATTATGCCGATGCGTTGCCCTCCTTTTTCACCTTCCCAAAGGCTACTCACAAACCGCACGAAACGCGGCACCGTAGGTGTCACTTTATGGCAGTGTCAAATGAGATGTAAATAATTATAATTTTCACTGCAATCTTTATGCTTCATGCTCCGGAACATGTACCGCATATCACTGCAACGTGAAAATCAAGCAAATTGATAAAACCGACATAGTATTACTAGATTCGTATGTAATATGCGTAAGAAAAAAAATAATTTAACATCGAAAGCTTAGGCGGAAGCGTAGCGCAGAAGAGCTCTCACTTAAGCCTTTGCACATGACATGGCTGTCTCCATCGTGCATATCGTATGCCCGACAGATGACGAGCGTTACAAATAATGCCCGGTTTAATAATTTCTATTTACATTGCCCACTATTGCACGCTCAATTTAATCTCATCGTTTGAGACTTTCACGCATGTCTTTCCGAGTTATATAGATTTTTTTACTTGGTCCATGACAGGCCGCACACGCAGATGCGCTAATACTAACGACTCACGCCGTCTCTCATCACTCCAGCACTCACACGTCCGTGGTTAGGCCCCCACTGTCGACGCTCCCACAGCGGTCACAACTGACGGCAACAACTTATATATAGTTAGCGCAACGAGTCACGAGCGCTGTATTTGTGTGCATGGAACATAGTTTCGTGAATACTCATTGCGCGATTTATACCTACAACTTGATTACAGTATCAAAGCAACAAAACGTGGCAATTAAACATACAGAAACTTATAACTTTGTACTTAATATACTTCAACACATCAAATGTTTCACGAGGAGCATAGAGATTATGTATCCATACATAGACGTCTATGACCCAGACGGGATTGGAACCCGCGACCTCCGGTGAAACGCGCTTGGCATATCCCCGCTTACCGTAAAACTGCGTCAATCGGTCTAAAATGAAGTATAGATTAATACTAAATTTTATTTGGTTATATGTAGGTGACGGCGCCACAGTAGTTATAGACCAAAGATTAGTCCTTTCAACAATCTAGCGCCATTCTGGAGCAATGGGGAACTATTATTTTAACTGCTTTTGGCCTCTCTATCTTCTTCCTATACCTCTACACTCCGTTGTAAAACTAATTTGCCGCCAGTTGTCCGCACGCCACGCGGGCGGTAGCACTCACACACGTATACACGACAGTGTACTGAGGATGCTCACGCACACACACGAGCACACAAACATTTTCTTTTTTTTTTACTGTGTAAGGGGCCAAAAGAGCACTCAGATTCATATTTGTGACTAACTATGCCAGTAACACACGCACCTCCTGAGGTTATACTCCGTAAAATATAAGTGCATTACTCCGCTGAATGAGCAATCCGGTCTCTCGGACTCCTCACGAAACGAGGCAGCGGTTGACGCCGGTTTCACTTGATAGAGACGTACTGACCCAATCGCGCCGGTCCGACTCGGCAGTAATGCAGCATGGGCGCTAACTTTTACGTCAAACAACAATAATATATTGCACATTCACGCCCATCCACTTGTATTGTCGCGCTCGCGACAGGCACCACGCTGGTACCACGGATAGTATAAGAAGGCAAAAAAGTAATTGCAGCCGTTTTTAGGGTTCCGCATTCAAAGGGCAGAAACGAGAGCCTATTTATCTAAGACTCGCGTTTCCGTCTGTATCACCAGGTCACATGGACCGTGACAGCTACACACTTAAAATGTTAACAGATGTCACATTTCCATTGCAGATATAATAACAAGAATAAGAATAGAATCAATTAATTATTCAAGAGGCCCCATACAACAAACGTGTTCTGCCGGATTTCATAGATGACTGTAGCCGTTTTTGTCTCTAACGACGTTTATTCACATCCATACCAGAAATATATTAAAAAAAAACATTTATAAAATTAACTGTTTTAAAGTTCTACTTGAAGTGTTTTATCAATACAATGGAACATTAAAAGGGTAACTCTTATATCATATATCCCGTTCTAGAGCTGTGCACACGCGCCGCATCTCATACAAGCCGCCTCACATTATTGCACACGAATATCGAGATGTTGTGATGAATACAATTATAAAACTTATAAAATTTAACATGCAGTTTTACGTACCCGTACTATCTTTGTAAGTCATAATCCATTTTGGAAAGTTCAAGCAAAACTGTAAATATAAACCGATTCATATAAAAATATACATATATACAAAAAAACTGAGTACTTCTATTTTATCGGTTAACAAATAGAGGAACTCGCCTCCGAGACTGGTCCAATACAGAAATCCCATTGGATTTGTGATGACATAATGCACAATGTTGCCATTCGAAAAATGCATTATGATTTAAAACTTCATTATTATGATTGAAACTACGTTATTATGATCTAAAATAATAATGAAGTTATATATATTCTATACTACGTTATTGTGATTTTAAACTTGTTTTTTATGTTTTCAAACTTGCGCGTGATTTTGATTGTTATAATTTAGCGTGTACGTTACGCTCGAATAATCTTCGTATACATCGACGGGCGAGATAGCTGAAACAGGTTAATCCACTCTGAACAGCTGTTTATGTACACCAAGTGCACTTTCAGTTTCTTTTAAGTTTTCGTTCATTTGACATTCGTGAGCGACCGCGCATCTCGGCAGTGACGTCACACCGTAGTCTCGTCAATATATATTAGTTCGAATTGATTTAATTTATATTAGGAAATATCAAATAATAGTTGAATTAACTATCTATGTCTATCTATAGTAAATTGTTGTTATTACTGGTAGACCTTTCTAAAATAACATTTAAATGTAAAACAAGATGTTGTGTGTGTTCAATAAATTAACTATTGCCTAATATATCTAATAGATAGGGCGCATACATTGCGTCTTGTTGGTTTTAGTAGAGAACTATGATTAGGCGGATGTTCCGTCGATATATAAAGTGTAGGTAAGTGCATGTGATTTTAATCCATGGTGTCCCATCTATACTACTATGCAAAGCTGAAGAGTTTTTCGTTTGTTTCAAAGCGCTAATCACAGGAAGTACTGGCCCGAATTTAAAAAAAGGCATGTCGAGTAGTCCATTTATCAAGGTAGGCCATATACTATGACGCTGCGACACATTGGGCCGGAGTTACACAGGTGAAACCGCGGGATGATGCTAGTACAACATATCTTTCAGTACATCTTAACGCTGTGATTTGACGGATGGGCGAGCGCAACGACGTGTTGTGACGAATTTCTTTTTATTCCTTCTTATAGGGCTATTGCTGCCAGGGCAATAGGCAACATGAAAGCGGAACGCTGGTGTATATCATTTAAAGATTTACATTAAGAAGCTAGTTTCGAAACTTGTTAGGTACACATACGCGTCGTACGTTGTCTAGAATAAGGGACCGTACAGACGCTCTAATAACTCGTAACTAATTTAATCAAAATAAATATACAATGGACGATGGAACATGTTTGGAGTCGATTGACAAATGAACCCACAACTGTTTAGAACAGTTGTCTACACGTGGCACATCACAAGCCAGCTGCGAGTAGCAGGTACTGTAGGCGGTATGACCGACGCCAGTTGTACATGCACACGTAATATTTAATTATATGTTAAATATATTATAAATATAAATAATAACAGGGGTGGCCAACCAGTGTATATTACGCAGCTGGGCAAAACGAACAGTTCAAATGATTAGGTAATTATTGTGTTACACATCCGAAAACGCTCACCCTAATGTTACAACAAGTTGCAACATGTTTTAATAATGCAATGAATACTGTTTAGTACAAAATGTCAAGAATTTGTAGCGAGAGAATTCGTTGGTTAAAAATAGAGCCTAATTATAACATGTTGGCCACCCCTACACAATTCCATATTCAAACTATTATTTAAAAGCATGGAATTGTCATTCTTTTGTCGAACATATGCACGCCAGCACACAGAAAAAATACACTTTTTATACAGAGATAATAAATTACATTTCTTCATATAATCACACACGCTACATCTGGTAGCATTAGAGAAAGAAAATGCGAGATTAACTTCAGCTTTTCAAGTTATCGTCAAAAAATATTAGTGTGCCTTACACACACAGGGAATATACGTCAGGTCTCGTGTCGGTCTGACTGATCATAACATCCGATGTATTTTATTTATATGTCGTAAGAATGTGTATGTATGTGTTTAAAAGAATTCAGAGAGAGTCAGGATCAGACAGATACATCTCATATGATAATCTTAATCAAAATTGCAATATACTTCTACCCTTTGAGGCAGCGGCGGACCTAGAGAAGAGCCGAGATGATACTGTGAAGATCGTCTTAGTTCTCCTACGACAAATCCTAAATTTCCTTAACCTGACCGAGGGTAGGACCATTGTCAAGGCTGTTGCACAGATAAATTATGAATACGCCTCTGCTAAGATGAAATTATTTCTAAATCCGCCACTGCAGGCGTATTCTGAATCAGCCACTGCAGATGTATTCTGAATTCGCCACTGCAGACGTATTCTGAATCCGCCACTGCAGACGTATTCTGAATCCCCTAGTAAGACGTATTCTGAATCCGCTACCGCAGACGTATTCTGAATCCGCTACTGCAGACGTATTCTGCATCCGACACTGCAGACGTATTCTGCATCCGCCACTGCAGACGTATTCTGAATCCGTCACGGCAAATGTTTTCTGAATCCGTCACTGCAGACGTATTCTGAACCTGGGACTGCGGTCGTATTCTGAGTACCCCACTGCAGTTGTATCTTGTATCCGTCACTGCAGACATATTCTGAATGCGCCGCAGCAGGTGTATTTAAAATCCGCAACAGCAGGTGTTCCGGATCCGCCACATGGCGTGGGCGGGTGGTGACGCCGGCGGCGGGCGCGGCTACACGGGCTGGCCCGCGCCGACGTCGGGCCGCGCTCACACGTAGCGGTGCGGCAGCATGGGCTCGGCGTCGGACGCGGACCAGTCGCGCGAGCGCGGAGCGGCGCCGCACAGCCGGCAGCCGAGGAAGTCCACGAGGTTGCGCAGCGGGCCACGGGAGAACGGCGAACGCCCGCCCAACTCCTGGAACGCGATATTGTTTGTGAAAAATATCAAATTGAACGTCACAACTTAGGGTACAATTATACTCTTGTTATGTGGGTATTATATTAAATTTCTTCGAGTACATGAATTTCGACTCGAGTTGACTTAAGTTTAGACATGTCCGCTCATGTTTATTTCTACTCGAGCTACATTTCAATTGGGCGTAACTGACCTTATTCTAATGCGAACTATGTTACTTCCAATTCCATTCCACGATACATTACCTGGAAGTGTCTGTATCTGCCGCGATTCAGTTGTTCATTGGTCGTCATGCCGAGACACACGACCAGGTACAGTTGGCAAGCCGTCAGCACGGCCACCCAGAACAGGTGGAAGGCCGCGTTGAGCAGCACCCAGGCGAGCCACGCGTTACACGCCGGCCAGTCGGTCGGGTCCGCAGGGCAGCGCGCGTGGTAGTGTTCCTGACCGCCCCACAACATCCACACGCACATCACTAGCAGACTGGCGAGGAAACCCACGAAGTAGCGGTGGTTCTTTGCGCCTAAAAGTGCAGAGCAACACTTGTAAATGTCTGTACACGTCGTCCCCTAAGTGTGCCACCCGCTTCTTAAAGAGCTTACTCGTTAGAAAGAGAGCGTCACACACGTACGCCGTCAGACCGGTATACACAAGGCATGTCTTTGACGTTGGTACCTCTGGTTGTGTGTGTGGAATGAATTCGCCAAGGCCATACGCAACTAATTCAGTTACAGTGGCAATAATATTATGGTTATTGTGTAAACTCTTCAATTGCGCAATTGTAACTGGCATCCTTTTCGCAGTATAACTTTTTTTAAACAATTTAAAACCCGCTGAGCTTGTGTCCCCAGTTCTTACAGGTTTGGGCTACGGTTAACACTTAAAGAGAAGAGAAAAGCAGCCAGTGGGACGGTCAGTAGCATCGTCCAGCCCACCCCCGCATCACGCTCTGACGGTAGTAGTGCATACTGCTACCATACCTATGCAGTTGGCGACCCAGGGACAGTGGTGGTCGAACTTGGCGACGCAGCGGTTGCACACGGAGCAGTGCTTGGACCTCAGCGGGCGGCGCAGCAGACATGCCGAGCAGAAGCGAGTCGGCTCGAACCCGCCCGAGCCGCTCTCCGACAGCTCCACTATGGTGCGCATCTTGTCCTGCCGCGACGCTCGCACGACGCCCGGGTCGCTGCGCCACGAGCGTATGAACGTGTACCACAGAGCGACCGAGCACAGCAGGAAGCCGGCCGTGGCGCTGGCGCTCACTACAGGCGCTATGAACGCCATCCACGTGATGTAGAACCATATCTGGAATAACATTTTGTAAATGTCGGAATAATTAAGATTATTCAGAAATAACTTAGTGGTTCCCAATTAGTATCATCTACGTATTGCAGAGTGGATTGGCTAGTGAAATTGTTGATTTTCGCAACATCAGGGGGTTGCAACCAATCTCAATGCTGTTCACCACCACTTTGAGACAGCAAAGCCGGCTTTATTCTTTCTGACAGAATGACAGATTATCTTCTGCGGTTGATTCATATTATTAAGGTTATGTAAATCCTATAGGAAATAACCTACCCAGGGTATGAGTTAGAACAATTATTTATAGCATGGATTGTGTTTTTATCGGAGAAGATATCCATCATTTGGCTGGGTGTAGATAGCGATGACCACCCCGGCGTCTATGAGTGCCTATACAGATACCATAACGGAAATACCGAAATAGACCGACTCCATGAGACAAATAGAAATAGCTACAGATTCTGTGCTGAAACAGATCCCAACCGCAGATAACATGATACTTGGTGATTTCAACACCCATCATGCCAATTGTCTTTGTTCACGTACTACCGATCATGCGGGAAAACCTTTGCATGACTTTGCTTTGGCATATGGTTTGACACAATTGGTATCATCACTCACGCGAATCCCAGGCGTGGAAGACCATGCTCCTTCCCCGTTGGACCTTCTGTTGACCTCCAATCAGGACAGCTACCTGGTTTCCGTCAATTCTTCGTTGGACTCTTCGGACCACTGCCTGATACGGAGTTCAGTGCCAGGCATAGACTACAGCCGGATTCTGATATATAGGTACGGGTGGGATGTAGTCATTCTTGGCATCTTACAAATGGAGCTGATTTTCTTCTCGCTGGATAACCCAGACGCCGTTGCGGAGTATGTCGCTGATGTGATGATTAAGGGAATGGAACTTTTCATTCTCTGCGGTACCGATTGGCGACAATTCGCAACATTGGTTTGGACGCTTCTGTAAGTTGGTACTTCGTCATAAACTGGTGAGTTACCAAGCGTATGCAGCAGTGGTGAGTATACAGGACGGAAACACCAGAACACTAAAAAAGGAATATAATTCTACCTCTACGTCCTACAAAGAAAAGTTATTGCCAAATCAAAAGTCGGAGCACGTAAGCAAAATTGGCGAAAGATTAGTTCGCCTTCCTTCCGGAACTCGTGCATTCTGATCCCTCGCAAAGGCTGTTTTAGGGAATTTTGCTAAGCCATCCCTCCCCTTTTTGCACCGAAATGATGAATCGTTGGAAAAATGATGAAACGAGAACGCCGAAATTTTGGGCTCTCTTTGCGTCGAACTCCTTTTTTGGGTGATCAGGGAACTCCACCGCCTACTATCCCGGGGTGTGGTTACACGATGCCGGCTCCGCGCGTATAGTACTTCTTTTCCTGGATATTCATAAGTCAAATGCCGGCCGGATGGCATCGCTCCGATTGTGTTGCGTAAATGTACTCCGGAACTGGCTCCAGTATTGGCGCGCCTTTTCCGGTTCTCCTACTCTGTTGACGTAGTTACCAGCTTTAGTGCACCCGAACCCAAAAAACCAACCAACTGCCAACATATTGCGATAACTTCTTTGTTTTCCAAAATTATGGAACTTAGAAGATCATCAAATAATTAGCGACCGCCAGTACAGTTTCCGCCGCGGACGTTCAGCTGGAGATCTTCTAATATACTTATCGCCCCGGTGAGCGGAGGCAGTTGAAACCAAAGGGAGGCATAGGCGGTTAGTCTGGCTGTAGCCAAGGCCTTTGAACGCGTTTGGCGAAAAGCGTTTCTTTCAAAGCTTTATTCACACGGACTTCCCGGTAAAATGTGCGATTGGATCAGTAGCTTCCTGACAAATCGCAGAATCAAGGCCGTGGTTGACAGCGCATACTCCGCTCTTAAATTTGTCAACGCTGATGTTCCCCAAGGCTGTGTTCTGTCTCCTACGCTGTTTCTTCTCCATATCAATCGCATGCTGCAAACTAGTGACATTCATTGTTACGCGGATGAGGATGTTTTATACACTGGCCACGCCCATATTTCCCGGGAACACGTAAACTAGTATCGGAACAAGCTTGCGTCTGAAGTCGAGGATCTGTTATTGAGAGTCTCGGAAAGGCCCCATTCCGAGACTCTCAACAACAGATCCTCGAACTAAATTTAGTCTACGCGTTTACCGCTAAAAAGTCAGCCTTCGACCTATCTCCACGTTTTCAAAACACCTACCTATCGACCTCAGCAAATATCGGAATACTTGGTGTCGACATATCGAGTAACGTTCAGTTCAGCGGTCATTTGGAAACGAAAGCTAAATTAGCCTCAAGGAAGCTGGGTGTGCTCAATACGTAAATGTAAGTAAACCTGTGGGCAGGGGCCTCGCAATATCAACTCGTTTCATTTGACCGTATACAACGTAGAGCGACTCAAATCATTCACAGCCAAGTTATTTCCCGACGGATTTTTATGGGGAGTGTTCCGGGGAATTGTTCAGTTTAATGCCAGCAGCAGAATTCCATCTTCGGACATCGCGACCGAACTCTGAGTTCCACGCTCACCACCTTGATGTCTGCAAATCCACAACACTGTTTAAACTACACTTTTTATCGCGTGCAACTGTACCAGTAGTAGGACCAGCTGCCTCCCTGGGTGTTTCCGATCCGATACGATTTGGGGGTCTTCGAGAAAAAGAGTATACTTATTACTTAAATGCTGACAACGCGAAAGTAAGACGTCCAGTCTTGCAAATAATGTTTGGGCGGCGATAGTCACTTTTATTTAATATTCGTGTAAGACACGTAATGTTAAATAAAAGTGAAAGCAAATCAGTTGTACATACATCTTCATGCCATCTAATGTGGAAGAGAACAGATCAGTTGTGTCGATATTAATAATTGTCATCAAAATGTGTCAAATGCCCTCGTTTTTTGTTTGCAAACTTACAAGTCTATTTTAATTTTCAGTAGGTTAAGTGGAACTACATGCTACTCATCCTATTCTCTTCTGATTAAATTCATAGCGGGTCCGGGCAAAGTTTTTAGTTTTTCCTTTTGGATTCCCTGCGATCATAAACCTGGCGACACAGAAGTTGCAGCGGTGGACAACGTAACAGGAGAGGCGAATACTAAGCCCATTTGGTTTCTCTTTCGACTGAAGACGGACGTAATTTAGGCTGGCCTCCCTACTATATCTGTATTATCTCTACGGCCATGCTTCACTGCAGCCGTTTGGGAAGAGGTACCTCTCACTCACATTATACAGCCTTAGAAGTGGTGGCTATGTGCTACTGCGACTTACTTACTGTGAATAGTCGGGGCCAATTGGGGTGATAAAGTACCTGCATATACAGATTTTATTATATCTTAGCGTTTAGGACAACGAGGTGTTGCTCGACCGTACACCAGGTGGGAAAACGATCTCCGTGACGTAGCCGATCCGGGATGTATGCGAGTAGCAGGAGTCGAGTATCGGCCGTCTTGAAAGAGGCCTATGTACAGCAGTGGACCGACAAGGGCTGATGATGATGATGATAATTATTATTATATTGAAAAACCCAAAGGACCTCTCGAGATGTACCTAATACTATTTCGTCTGTGTTATGTCCCGAGTTGTACTGTAGACGTGCCAATAGTCGCAGTTCTCACCTTAGTAGCCAAGTAGACGCTCAGAGGGAATATATTCTTCAGGTCGTCGTCGAAGAGCGCGTTGGTGAGGAAGTGCAGCAGCGCGTAGAAGCACAGCAGCAGCAGCGCCTTGAGCGCGTAGGGCGCGTCGGCCTCGAGGAGCAGCCCCGTCACGTAGAACGCCACGAACGGCAGGCTCACCACCAGCCACCAACGGAACTTCTGTACGGCAATGTGATACGTAGGACATAAACGCTGATCTAAATATGGATAGCTGATACCAGCGGCATAACAAAAAATTGACAAGACATGGGACTTCTTAATTTTAAGAGAGAAAGGGCTGAAGACTCTGATGAAATTTCATCAGAGTCCCCGGGTCTGGGCCGGTATAGTTGCGCCACTGGCTGACACTGTGTTCGCCATTGACGACACTTAAACAAGCCCCGGCTACAGCTCGAGTTCATCGACTGAAATATGCTCGTAGCTAATATTTTAACACTTTATAATATTCATTTAAGAAATAATCTGAATTTTGATGCATGCGCCATGAACATATATTTTTTTAATTCCCTTATTAGTCAACTAACCATTTGTGTAAAGATCATATAACATTGATGCAATATAAGCGATACAGAAGCACCGAAACGGTTTCATAAGTATTTGATAAATACACTCTCTACTGTAGATAAATAGAAAATTTCGATTGGCTACATGTAGGTGATGTCTTAAGTGAGAAATTATAATTGATTTATTCAACTTCATGAATAGAATAGTATAATTAAGAAAGTTAAGCAATCCGCCCCGTGACGGCGTGGATCGCTAGTCTACAATATAGTTAATTGTAAGAGATTCAAGCAACGGTATTTGTACTTTACCTTATCATATGCGATCCTGCGGAGGATGTTCCTCTTGGAGTTGTTAGTGGCGTGCTCGCGTATGCGGTCGGACACCTTTGCGCCTACCCACAGCGAGTCAGCGAAGCTCTGCAGCATGGCGACGGGAGTCACGCCGCGCAAGTTCGGCGCGTCGAGGCTCGCGTTACCCTGCCGTCACAAGGCATCCAATATCAGATAATCAAGTAGAGGTTATTGATAACGTCTTGTAAATAGGTCGACAACGCTCTAGTTGACTTTTCGTGTAATAGGAGTGTACCGAAAACAGTATGATGCACAAAAAAGTGTGACGTCTCGTGTAATCGAAGTGTACCGAATGGGCAGAGCACGCGAGCGAGAGCGTAACAAGTTGTCTCTTTCAATTCATCGGGCGATGCGTCCGCTTACAGAAAACCAGTTCTTTTTGTGTGTTTCAACGACTAGCGACTATTGACGCCCATTACAATCACACATACCGATGAGCTCATTATACGTATCGAGCAGCTACACCTCTTAGTATTGAATTCGAAATTCTTATTTTGAATAAAATATATAGATCCTGATTTGCAAAAAATAGAAACCAGCGACACCGCTGCTAAGAATGGCTACTTTCATTCCCCTTTACTTTTCTAATTTTGTTACATTCGTTCACATACAAATATACACTCACATAGAGTATCAAAGTGGATATAGCGGTGGTATTCCTCGCCAATATGGCCCAGTGCAGGGCCGTGTTGCCGTGCGCGCGGTCCGCGGGCGACGTGGAGGCACCCAGCGTCAGCAGCAGGCGCGTGGGGTCCACGTGCGACACCTTCCAGCTGGCCCACATGAGCGGCGTCATGCCGCCGGCGTCGGCCTCATCGGGGGAGGTACCCCGCGCCACCAGGTACGCCACCACGGCCGTGTGCCCGAACTGCGCGGCCAGGTGCAGGCAGGCGCAGCCCTCTGCGTCGCGCCGGGAGGCGTCGGCCCCGGCGCGCAGGAGCAGCACCGTGGCCTCCAGGTGGCCCTGCCGCGTGGCCCAGTGAAGCGGCGTCGACTGGAGCTCACCCCCGATCGCGTCTACCACCGCGCCTTTCGATAGCAGGTACTCGATGATCTCGCGCCTTGCAACGACAAAATACAATGGGTCGGAATATTTTTTTTTCGAAAGAACCCACATTTCTTAAGGCAGTGATGCTGCTACGTTAAAATATGATTACAGCTGAAGCTGGTTAGGTTACTGGTTACTCTCTTCTTAACTCAAGTTCCAGTTTCAAATGGAGGGGTGATAATAAAGTTAGACAGTTTCATTGCTTGACAGAGAGGTTCTCAAAATTCCATTTAGATTTTTAATCAAAATGGACTTTTGAGAACCTCTGGTAGAGACATAAGGTAATGGTACTAGTACGATTTACGCAATTATACAATTTGTAAACACGAGCGTATTTAGTAGGTTAAACGCTAGAAAGGAATGCTGTATGTGATCACATATCACAGTCAAACCATTACGCAACATAAACTTATAGTAATGGCGTTTATTCTATAAGAAACTACATTTAAGGCTTGTGTTATAAAACAAAAATAATGAGTAAGTTCGTATTGAAACGATGCATGATCAGCAAAGCGTTACACTTTATAGCGTAAACATTGCTTAAATCACTTGCACACTTTTCACTTCACGAGTTCACAATCGTACTCAATGTTATGGAGCAAAATTCAGATGCTGAAATGGGACAGTTGCCTTTTACCTTACCTACAATTAAACTACAATTTATTTTAAATTATCATTATCTTATTATACAAAGTAATGTTAATGTTGCATAGCAGCCCAATCAAGCTGGCAAAACTGTGAATGGTTTCTCTTGCAAATATAAGACCAGAATGAAGTGACATCTTAACTGTCACAATTGATGATAGTCCTGTGAAGTTGTGGGATGAGGGAGGGCAGTATATATTTATAAACTTAGATCACTACACTGGTTATAAATGTGCAGACGTTTAAGGGCATTAGCATTCTCCAGAAGGCCAATTGTTCATAGTCAGCAGATCTTATTGTAGGTTACAAATTCTGGAGCAATTATGTTTAAAATAGCATATTTATGTTGCTAATAGGGAAATATTTAACATTTCCTCTCACAACTTCAAAATTATTCACAATTTTGAGTTGATAACATGTTTTAAATTTGGTTTATTTTTTTGTTTATTTCATTATGTTTTGTTTATAAAAGATTAAACTGACTTTGATGAAATGTTGAGTATTCCCTAAGTTGAAGTGGCGGTAAGTAAATAGGAAAAAAATAATCAAAACATAATAAAATAAATGATACATACCTACGAAACTTTGTATATTTGTTTAAAAGCACTAATAGATTACTATATGTAAATATTTTATAATTCTGATAATGTTACATAATGAAGTGTCAAGAAGAAAAACTACTTTTTAAATTAAGTCAAAAATTTCTTTAGACAAATTGTTATAAAGAAATGCCATAAATAAAAATAAGATCAGTTTTAAATGAACATAAATATTTTCTCAATTAAAGTTCATGCTATAATGCCTACCAGATCTCAGATATACTAAAGAAATTTATTCAATACAAACAATAAGCTTATTTTCAATCTTCCCTGTAACACTTCAGTAATGCATTTGAGAGCCTTGTTAAGCAGGTTCTTCTGAACAGTATAATGGGTTACACAAGCAGTCCGAATTTACACATGACCACTTTGAGTAGTGACACCAATAATTACTATGCATAATTTGTTGCCCTTCTCTTCTCTTAAAAGCTATCGGAAGTTCTCAAACTGTATAAAATTTGACAGCATAGTTGTCACTTTGAGGCAGCATTTTAGTAAGAAGTACTGAAATGCATGCTGTGTTGGAGTAATTGTGCTGGCACAATCAGAGACATACAAGGGCGGTTTGAAAAATACTCGGACTCACACAGATTGTTGACGCAACAATGTGGTGTCTAACGTGTCTTGCTGGCCTTTAAGGAAACTTATATTCTTTTCTTGAAGACCCCTCAGTCATGTCTGATCAGAAATACTGAAGAAGGCCACTGGTTCCACAGTACAGTTGTATGCGGTAAAAAGTAGTGTTTAAACTACACTCTTGTGGATTTATGGCCATAGAGGTGATGGGTGTCTTACTTAGAGTTCTGTCATCCTTTAAACAATGTTTTGCCTGCCCAAACTTCTGCAATATATTTTATAATTTATAAACTTTGTTTAAGAAAAATGTTGATCTGAGACAATGTAAAATGTCAAGATATTCTTAAACTTTGAAATTAAATTTAATGGAATACTTGGGTCATGAATATTTTTTATGAAATCCTTGCAAATTAATATGCAAGACCGCTTACTATGACAAAAGGACATTATTGTATCTATAATAGTGGACCTCATGTATTTACAAAGATGACTTTTAAATAGAACTTTCAAGACGTGATGAGTAAACTGGTGTATAAATCATCATGTGCAGATATATTAAATTAATGCTATAATAAAAATATATCCTATAATATATTAATTTCATTCAGTATCTAAACAACTGACAATGTTAAATTGTCCTTAACTGCTCCTTTGTTATTTTAAATGCGACCTTCAATACATAATCTTATTGAATCATGTAATATCTAACCTGCTGATTATTTGATAAGCCTAGTAGCACAGAAATATTAAATACTTTGTAAAATTAGTTATTGATGATTATATTAAGAAAAAATCTCATTGTCATGGAATAGCATACCTATTGTTGATGGCAGCCCAGTGCAACAGAGTGACTGTTTCATGGTCTGGTTGATTAACATCCCAACCGGCCTCGACAAGTTCTTTAACCCGGGAGAAGGCGCCATACTGTGTGGCTTTTACTATATCAAATCCACTGTAGTCACGTTCTAAGGGCGCCGGTGGCTGCTCACGAGGAGGTGGCCCATCGCCCTCTCGTTGTGACTTGCCGCACTGTCCAGTGGCAGCAGCCCCACACGTGCTGTCGTACATTATTTCGACTAGTCACTCGACGGTCTTATCATTATCACAGCACAAAGTCACTATTTAGCTACATTCGTCTTATTACGAAGTTTTATCATGGATACAAATAAAAATCAGAATTGAGTATTTAAACGTCAAACCTATCTTATTGACAATTCTACTTTTTTAATTTTTTCTATAATAAGGCTAGGGTTACAACTATAAGCCAAATATACCTCCAATGTTGTGGCCATAAGTCTCAAGTTCATAAACTTTAAGATCCTTTACAGTACATCAAGTAAGATACGGCCATTTGGAAAATGAAGGGTCATTTGGTAAAAGTGAAAATACGATTGAAACCTTTTTTTTTGTAAATCTGAAAGAGACCGAATAAGCGATGTTTGACTCCATTTAGGACAGTTAAGTACTGTTTCTATGTATCCACTGATCGGAAGAATGTAATAAAAATAAAAATTCCATCGAATTTGCTATCATTATTCTAAACATGGCCACCGTACGATAAAAAACGCGTTATTTACCTATGTAGGATTGCCTACCGGGTCTAGCGTCTAAGTAACCGTATAGTAAGAACTTGAAAGATAATTGAGTAAAATTTTAGACACCTATTTTTTATTTTTAGGAAGAGGTGCCATGCTGTATCTGTAATGTAATGCATAGTGCATGACACTACATCCTCCTATCCGACGGAATTGGGCCAGCACAACCGGGGAGGTACCTCTCACTCACATATTACCGCCGTGAAGTGACATCATCAGTGTCGCGTTTCGTGCGGTTTGTGAGTAGCCGGTGGCTATCTATCTTGCGAATGTTCATAGAATATGGATTATTTAACACGTATCTATCTTGATTTATTTTTATTCTCATCTGAATTTCTCAACTTACATTGTAGCTATATACTTTTAGGTAAGTTTAGTTATTTATACAATGTATTATGTTATGTACATGAAGTCACGCCATTGCTCGTCTAATTGAGCCGATAGGACAATTTAGGTACCTCGTACTCGGATTATGCCGCCGTAATGTGAGTACTGTTATATTTTGAGTGAGTACTATGAGTTTTTATCATACTTATTAGGGCTGTTTTATAAGCCAGTGACTTTACGGCTGAATGAAATGTTATTTATAATTAATTATATCGTATAAAATAATTTCATACGAACATTGATTTACAAAAATACGTAGATCAATGCGTACAATGCTAAAACCCATCCCTTTCTCAATCCCTTCGCAGAAGCTTCGTGTCTGGATGCTACAGGACAAACATCTCCAAACCTGCCACGCGGGGTATCCATGTCTCGTATGCGTATTTGACAAAAACAGGTCGTGAAAAATGCGCCGAAATCTAGACCAGAAGAAAAAGCCAGTGGTGAAACTGACGGGATCTCGGCAGTTTTATTGAAAACGTGTGCACCAGAGTTGTCTCCTGTATAGTCTCTATCCTGTGTAGTCCCTAAAGCCGGGAAGGTAGCTAACATACAACCAGCCCCAATCATAGACCGATTTCTCTCGTCACTGCTTTGCAAAATCATGGAGCGTGTAGCGAACAATCGTCTGCTGGCATACCTACACCCAGTGACAAACCATAGATTCCACATGAATCGGCCTACTGTATGTCACGCAGATCTTTGGCCAAGCTATTGAGATGCACGAAGAAGCATTGGTCTCTCACACCGGACTTCACAAAGGGATTTGACCGCATCGGCCACGACGGGTCCCATAAAAAACTACCTTTCTATATACTTGAACTGTCCAGGTGCATTGACGGCCGCTCTTCCGTATACCTTCAGATCGATCTGCCAGCAAACCAATCTGCTAAAGTCCAGTGTCATGGGTATTCAGACCACAGTAATGTTGTCGAAATATATCGCCCCAAGTCACGAGTAGTAATGTCTTTCAGATAATCCATCCATCCACATGGGGGGGATGTGGTGACGGAGGACAACACGTCTGCACATGCGGGTGTTAATGGGTTGCGGAGGTCACCAAATGGCTCCAATTGCGTATATCTGCCCCATGAAATAATCTCGCCATGTTACAGTTGTGCCCATAGGCCAAGATCTGGAGTACCTGGGAGTATTGATCACAAGTCACATGTTTACTATCTACGGCGGTAGACTACTACTGTATAGCTACTACCGGATCTATGACTATAACACTATCGTCTAGTGATGACAGACACTTGCAGATTCCCTTAGAGAGTGAAAAGGAACCGGGGCGAGGGCGTTTATGTGCCTTTGATTGCGCAGACAGTAATATTCATCCAAATGGCTCCTTACCTACTCGCCGTTTACTAACCAATAGCCAAAGGCCAAAGGACACCATGAAGGTCACAGAGGACGCTAGAAACACCCCGTGACCGCTCTCAGTACACAGTGATCCTCGTTATTGAATAGGCATTTCTAAATCTCATCTCTTACCACAACTGACAGGCGAGCCGTCGCTGTAACGGGTCTTGGTGCGGATGAATTTATGTAATTACAGTAGTAATGTAATTTAGTCGTCAGATATCAAGTAAGGTAAAATAAAAGACGCTTTCATAAAGCTTTCAGTTTATTAGTTAAACAAATATCACTTTTATTTACAACCAAAGCAATCACAAATTTATAAACTAATCGTAATCACCTAAAACTACTTAACAGAGAAATATTTACAATAGAGTTAACAATGTTCAACTTACGAAACGTACACGGGTCGATGACCCGGGCGAGTCGCGGAAGGCATCATACGATTCTTAAGTACCGTAGGGTCAGCGGCCGGCGCGCGGCAGGCGACGCGCCCGTCACGCGGACGCCGGCGGCAGTTGACGACGGGCAAGCGGCAGTTCGGCGACGCCTAGTCTGCTTCAACCATCGGCGCGCGCAGCGCCCAGCAGGCAGCGGTCGACGCACGAGGGGCGTCGGGGGGCGCGCCCGTCACGCGGACGCTAGCGGCTGTGTGACAACGGGCGAGCGGCGGCGTGGCGATGCCTCATCTGCATCTGCCGCTGGTGCGCCGCCGCTCACTTCGGTCAATCGGAGCGCCACCTCGAGGTCGCGCAATACCTGCAATCGAATTGAATTTGTGTAGGATATTGTCAGGAGTACCAAATCTTGTGTTTAATAGTATAGTTATCGTGGAAAGTTATAGGTATACACATACCGTGACGCCACGACAAATAGCACAGGATCTACGCGGGTGAAACCGCGTGGTAGTGCTAGTCGGGAATAGAATGGAATAAAGGCCACTGTGAGCTAGGTGGTAGTAAAAATTATGATGAATACCTATGGACTTACAAAGATTCTGTAGGATCGTAACGTGTTGCAATAAAGGGTTAGATTAGGTAGCAAGTAGCGCCCAGCGCTGGATCGGAAAACCAACGCTGGCGTCTTTACACGACTTGGAAATAGTTCTGGTGTAGTGTATAGTACAAGGACTGTCATTATTCGTTTAACAAATATGAATGGTTTTTTTCAGTACGAAATCAAAATAAATACGAGGGTGGATCTAAAAGTTCGTGGCCTAACCTACATGGAGCTATGACATCTTTTTAAATCTACCGTCACTTGTTAGTATGTGTCATATTGATTTATTGTGCGCAGTTTTATTCCGATACTGCACAATATAAATTTTCTATGATTAGTTGTTTGAAGCAATCTGACGCAATTTTCAATAATGGAGAAAATTGAACACCGTGCAGTCATTAAGTACCTCAATAAAAAAGGCCTATCACCAAAAGACATCCATCAAGATATGGTGAGCACTTTGGGGGAGTCTGCTCCATCGTATTCCAGTGTCATGAAGTGGGTAGCTGAGTTCAAGTGCGATCGTGAGAGCATTAAAGATGATCATAGGAGTGGAAGGCCTACATCCTCTACCACGAAAGAAAACATCGATAAAATTTGTGATCTCGTACTGGGTGACAATTGGTAAGATAGCTGAGATAACAAACATTAGTTATGGCCGAGTGCAACACATAATAACGGAAGAGTTGGGGTTCCATAACGTTTCTGCTCGCTGGGTCCCGAGGTTGCTTTCAGCTGAACAAAAACGAGTTCGATACACAATTTCGCAAGACTGTTTGGAACTTTTTGTGACTGATCCCGAGGACTTTTTGTATAGATTTGTTACCATGGATGAAAGCTGGGTTCACCACCATACTCCTGAATCAAAGCAGCAATCCAAACAGTGGAAAAGATCAGACTCTCCTACACCGAAAAAGGCTAAGGTCGTTTTGTCGACTAACAAAGTCATCATGGCTTCTGTTTTTTGGGATGCGAAGGGGATTATTTTTGTAGATTATTTACCGAAAGGTCAAACTATAAATTCTAGTTATTATTGTAACCTTTCACGAAGACTTCGGGAAGAAATAAAAAAAATGTTGCGTAAGAAAGTTTTGTTTCATCAAGACAATGCACGTGTTCACACTTCGGTTGAAACAATGTCAATGAATGAAAATCTATGATTGTGGCTACGAATTGCTGCCCCACCCACTTATTCGCCGGATTTAGCCCCCTCGGACTATCATTTATTTCCAAATTTAAAATAACATTTGGGTGGCTCAAAATTTTCGACCAAAGATGAGGTGATAGTCGCAGTAGACGATTATTTCGCCGACCTTACGGAATCTTTTTTTTTTCGAGGGGATAAACAAGTTGCAGGTCAGGTGGAAGAAGTGTGTTAAACTAGACGGAGACTATGTCGAAAAATAAAAATATATTTAGATCCACTTTTCTTTCTTGGTCGGGCTTAGAACTTTCAGATCCACCTTCGTACATCAACTATATATAGTTAAACTAATATGACTTTTATTAAATAAATGCTTATTTATTTTAAATAATGTGTTTTGTCCTAGAAATAATTTTCACCCTAAATAAAAGTTATAGGAGAGGCGAAAATACACTTTTTACCACTTCAGAATATCCCAGAAAGTATTACCATAATCGAAACACTTTCATAGAAACCTTCATACCATACGAGTACCATTTAGAAACATTTTGTAGTGGTTCATAATGTACAGCATACCTTCCAAATATCAAACCTGTAATCTCAGAGAAAAACATCAGTGAAACTTCACTGGTCACTCATGTTGTGTGTCCGCCCGTGTGGAGAGACAGACGAACGTGACGAAATTATAAGAGTTCTACTTTTTGCCTTTTGGCTAAGGAATTAAAAAAATTAAGCCCTAGTCATTGCATCATTAACACCAATGTCTAGTAATTCCAAATCTCTGCCCTTAGTATTTTATAAATTTTATTGTCCTACCAGATTCGCATGAGCTGTATGTGTTTAAACATATTAATTATTCTTATGAGTATACTATTTAAAGCAATTATTTTTCTTTGTTTATTTTACTTGTATTGCAACATTTAGGAAAGAAGTGTACCTCTTTCCTAAATATTACAATTTTAGGGTTCTAAAGCCAAATGAAAAAGAAACAGAACCCTTATAGTTTCGTCATGTCCGCCTGTCCGTCTGTAAGATTTAAGTTTTGTGGCGTACGCAGACGATTTGGCGTATGCGATCGAAGCTCGCTTCGCACACCGTTATCGAACAGAAATGTTCAATAATCTTGAACAGTTTATAGTGGAGGACTCGTAATAAGCTGACATTCTCCGCGGCCAAGTCCCAGACCATGACAATTAAGGGTCGCTTTAAAAGTAGACCGACCATAAAAATGAACGGCACTTCGGTCACGGGTGTATTTATAACCAAGGTACTTGGATTAAACATAGGTGATGCTAGATCCTTTACGCTGCATGCGATTTTGTTGAGCGAGAAGGCCGCCAGTTCCTTCGGGAAGGTCCCACGTGTCTGACTCCTCGTGGGATGTGAAGCATCGGGTACTTAGGTTCCTGTACCACGAAACTTATATAGCAATACTGACTGACATCTTATTCTGCAGCCCCTTGGAATCGACGCTCTCACTTGTGTTGTACAGAGTTCATTAATACGCACCCAAATACTAGATTTGATTTTACTAACGAAGTATTGGCCGGCGTTCTGCCTGCCGACCTGCCGTACTGTCCTAAAGTCACTACATGTCTGGCATATCATTAGGTGGAACCAGAATATTATTTCGCAGATACTAACTGGGCACGGGTACTTCAGAGGTCGCCTGCAAAGAATGGCATTATATGTCCAGACCAGAGATCATGTTCTGTGGGAATGTGACTTGTACAGGGACGAGTGAAATGTTATGTTGGGTGGCATCTTACGGACGACAGTGGGCCCAGTATACCACCAGCCAAGCTTTGGTCCGTTGCGACCAAAGCTTAGGCCAACTGAGGACATTTGTGCATCCGTGGCACGCGAAGAGGAATGATATATGACGTAGCTGCGTGTATGTAGTTAGGACTGACGAGGCCGATGACGACTAATGTCTCTGTGATGTCGGGCCCCAGAAGGGGGAGAGTGGATTAACGAGAGGGCACTACTGCTACTGATGTGAGGGAATCAAGAATTGCACGTTGGGGAGCCGACCCGGTGAGCAAACACCCGTGCGTCTCCCGCGATTCGTTCCGTATACTGAGAGGTGGGTAGGAGCATGGGTGGAGGTGGGTAGGTGTCCATCCGTATGTCACAGATATTTTATTCGGGGTTTATGGGTACCGTTTTTGAAAAATAAAATTATACACGTAACTGGAGGAATGGAAAAAATCGAGACGGTACAATAGTCGTGTAGTGACACCGTAATGAGGTACGCGTCTCCAAGCGGTGCGTGGGTTACCAAAACAGATTTTTTATTATGTTTGATACTTCACGATGTATTTTCTCCTTAAGTGGTAAAAAGTGTGTCTCATTACTTTAACTTTCTAACGAACGAGAGGAAAAGTGTAAAAAAATTGGAATTGAATATTTTTATCTATATGATCATAATATGATCACTCTAGTACAAATTTTGATGCTTCCCTCAATTTTATTTTATTCCATTGTAAATTACGAAAAATATCGTTTTTTACATATAGGTTAGTTTATTATATAGGACACTATCGTCGAAATACACGTATACGTTGTTTAATGCGTGTGTGTGTGTGATAGACTGCACGTCTATTATGTGCATGTGTAATTACCTCTGTCTCCTTGTGGTCGAGCAGCGCGAACCGTCGGTCGAGCGCGGTGAGGTGCGCGAAGGTGAGGTGCAGGTGCGCGTGCAGATGCAGGCGCGCCAGCTCGCGGAAGTGCGCCGCGTACATGTGCGCCACCACGTGGAACAGCAGGCGCACCACCCGGCGCACCACCGTCTCGAACGCCGCTGGGAACTCGTTAGCGTACTTCGTGGGGAAGACGGTCTCGTCGTTGACGGTCTTCTGTGTGAAGGTCATGACGTAGTCGACGTACTGCGGTGCGGCGACGCGCGATTTCTTCCCGCGCTCGTCGTACCACGCGTACGTGCGTCCGCCGGGACCCGTCATGTCGGCGCACGTGGCCGCGGTGCAGAATTCCGACACGGTGCCGTACAATAGATTCACGTGGTCGAATAGCGCCAACGCTGAAACAGTAAGGAGCATTGTTAAGATAGATATATAAGAAATCGTTTATCTTGCATCAGAGGCAGGCCTGCACGACCGGGGAGGTACATCTGGAGAACACAATAAATTATGAAATATAATAAGAAAACAAATAATCGGTACGTGAAGTGATGGCTTTGCTTTCGCGTTTTGTGTAGCTTGCAAGAGTCTGACAAGACATTAGGGGCGAGAAGGAAAATGAGGGCAACGAATCCACAAAATATCTGGTCGTACGGATGATAACTGGCGTCGAGAAATTCATTACATTTAAATAATCATTAATGTACCTAAAAGTATAATTACATAGAATAAGTCATAATTAACTAATAAACTAGTAATACAACAATGTTTAATTAAAGAATTGCTTCAAGCCTACCTAATAATCAAAATCAAAAAATCTATATCTAAACATTTTGTTTTTACTTTACTATTACCAATCAATCCTAAATCTAAAACTATTAACTAACCTAAAGGTATCTGTATTACATTTAAAGATGTCACAAATAGAAAACTAGAATAAACATAGCTGGCAATATTTCCTAATTTTCCGGTTAATGAGTCCAGTCGCCGTCCCCCAAATATTTGGCTTTGTATCAAAACGTATTTATACAGACGGGAGCCTCACATCGATATCAGACGCGATTTGGTCGCACAAGCATTAACTAAATAACTTTGAACATAGGCATAGATGCTCAGTTTACTTGACCATCGACGACTACAGTCGCTTTAGCCTATATACTGAGAGCAGTGAGAGACCGACACCATCGCACGCGGTTATGTTATGCTTTGCGAGATTCACAAAAGTATTAAATAAATAAAATAATATAAATTTATTTCAAACTTAACATCCATAAATTGTTAGTAAAAAAATAAATAATTAAAAACATGGAGAGAAATAACTTAAATCTCAGTTAGTACAAAATGTAGTTTTTAATTAATTAATTTATTCATTTATTGTATTGTTTGGATCCGTAATCCTCATAATTTTGCAAATCTTTGTGGGTATTATTGTGGGATCAGTAAGAAAGAATATATTTATGTGCACAAATAAATATATTCATTCTCGAACAACAGTGCTTTCTTTGTACTTTATAATAAGTACTTACTTACAGGACACGGTATCGATACTGCATTCATGAGTAGTATCGAAACAAAAGTATCGATATTTCAAGTAGTATTCAAGATACAATCAGATAAGGATAATCCGATACTACCGTTTTATCCTTTATTCGAAAACCTAGGAACAAACCATTCGACGGGGACCACCTGTCTCTTATCTGGGTATCTGGGTATCGGAACTATTTAATCTTTCGTGTCCCTAGCGGTTCCGTGCCCCCCGTAGTCTATACATAGACATCAGTATCGTGTAAAAGTACTACATACGTATATTGCGTATGTGTGAGAGAGAGATAACGGTTGCACACATGACAAGTGTACGTGGATGAACGGAACGAGATATGCAGCTAATTGTAGTGTGTGGTCAATCGGTGTCCTACGGATGTCATCATGGGCGTGTACTCGTATAGGATACGCTATATAACTTGATTAGAGCCGAGATCTAATTTTTACAGGTGATCTGCTGCGTCAAAACCTTGCCATACATGCCAGAAATCACGTCCTTTTACCCCTCAAAACTGGCTGGTTCTGTAATGTTAGATTTAACGCGGGAAACCGTACGCATACAGTTGGTATTAGATCGTACAGTTGGTACTAGATCGTACAGTTGGAACTAGATCGTACCGTACAGTTGGTATTAGATCGTACAGTTGGTACTAGAACGTACAGTTGGTACTAGATCGACACTAGCAACGAACACTCCGCTGACTTGGTCTTATGCCATTTTTACTTTTGGACGCCTAATGACTAATCTTCCTTAGACTACTCATCTAAAAAACGATTGAGACTTACTAAAAATGAGTTTGATGTTTCTAGGTACTGTAAGTGTATCTGATAATCTTGAGTAAAATAACTAATCTAAGAAAGATACTGATCTTCCTTTTCAAACGACTGCGTTTGGCATAAAAAACGAGAAATGGTATACAAGGAGGTACTTGTCGCTCACGCGTACCGCCATTCCCTCATTGGAGAGGACAGAAGGAGAGCAGCATGTCCGCACAACAATTACACATGTGTTTATGGGCGTCATTACTCAAAAATGGACTGCTGTTTGCCCTCTTGTGATATAAAAACGTAGAACCAAGTAAACGGAGTGTTGATTACTTGTGTCAAGATATAAAATCTGACAGTGGCCGTTACGATAAAAACGTTGCACTCTTGCCCTCGCCACGCACCAAGTCTTCCTATACAATTGTCACTTTTGAGGTCAACACGAAATTCACCGACAACAATGGAGGTAGTCAAAGTATGTAAGTCACGAACACCGAAGTGAAGTGGACAAGTCGGTAGGCCGGAGTGTTCGCGGAACTCGTGAGGAGCCGACGAACTCACGACGTGAAAAGAAAGCGACGTAAACTTCGACGCGGCCCCGTGAACAATTACAATTCGCCGTGGATCACTTCACACTGGATGTTGCAAATGTTTGGCTGTGAACTACAATCCGGATATTGTTGACGACCCGTCGGCGCAGTGGTGACGGGTATGCGGCGCGTGTTGCGCCAGAGGTCGCGAGTTTGTACTCCCGCCCAGGTAGTGGATGTATTTTTTTTGTATTACATTATGTTTTCCTGTATAAGTTAAACGCCATGTAGCAATAGACACTGAAATGTTTTTTGCGGTTTAATATTTTTGCTCTGGTGTTTATTGTCCTGTTACATAAGACCTCAATTGGCATAAGTATGAGCCTAAAGCGTTGTACGTCCACAGAATATTATTATATTTATGAGATTTTACGAAACAGGTACAAATATCACCGGCAACTTTCTTCAAATATATGGACACAACGCGTGGGCCACAACTCTTACAAACGATTACCTTATTAGGCTACATTAGCTTAATAATAATAATGAATAATTGTCCTAAACTGTCGACAGTTAGTGCTTTACTAGGCCGGTACTTTCTTTAATGATGGCGGTGCCTTCCATGACCTGAACCGACGGACACCAAGCAGTACGACAGTGTACACTACACGGGACAGCTTATAATTTAAGTCGCAAGGTAGTTCAGACAGTACGACGTCTGTCATATGTGTGCTCGATAACCAGCACCAGCCCGCGGTTTTACCCCCGCAACTCCGGCCCTGATAGTCGCAGCGTCGTGGCATATAGCATGTAGCCTTCCTCGATAAATGGACAATTCAACACAAGTATAACTTTTCAATTCGACCCCAATTACGGAACGGAATGATTATTAACGGAATAGGGCCGGCACGACCGGGGAAGTACCTCTCACTCACATATTTCCGCCGTAAAGTGACATCTTCAGTGTCGCGTTTCATACGCTTTGTGAGAAGCTGGTGGCTCATGGGGCCATATCAACGCATCGGCATAATAATTATGTGGATGTTCATGGGCGTTGGTAGTCGTAAAAAGGCTAAGATTTCTCGTTAATGATTAACACATTGTTCTTCGCCGTATATCCGATCTTCCAAGTGGACCTACTTGGTATTTATACTGTTTTTTCGGGTTTGTAGCGGACAGACACACAGACCAACGACCAGCGCTGGGCATGCTTACTCCCTAACGACTAAATACCGTAAACACAAGTTGTAGTCAGTGTTAAACATTACCTACCTACTGTTTAAAAAGACGTACCCATGTCTTTATAGACAGTAGGTATGTATTTGAAATCCAAAGTGGAATAATTAAAATTCGTAAATTATAAAGTAGGCTGTCTGATGTGTCCGTGACGAGTGTTTGTGTGCGTGTGTGTGTGCTACATAAAAGTGCGGCTGCGGCGGCGCAAAGCGGACGAAAGAAAGCGTCCTACGCGGTGTAACAGCAGACACTGTGAGGATATGTGAAAAGAAGTACCAAGAAGTAGTCACACTACTGGGTGTACTTCCTTAAATATTCACATATTTTTGGAAGTAGACGCATCCTTATAACTGCGGACGGCTGTGGACATCGGTAGTCTGAAAGTAGGCTCCGACTGCTCTTTCTCTCATATTTTATAAGTATACGTACAATCATATAAGCAGCCCAATGACTTATCCTAGATGTCGTTCTGAAGAATTGCCACTTTGCTCTTAAAATGTACGATAGTGACCGAGAGTTCCCAGCACACGCCGCGTAGATGAGCTACGAGTGAAAGTAGACCTCATTTTCCCATCCTACACGTAAATGTCTGAATTATTATTTAATAATTTTCTTGAAAGAAAAACAATAATATTATCACATCACGCAGCACACATGCCGCGAAGACATGAGTCTTTCCACTGTCGAAATGCGTGAAACCACGTTAGAGAAGGCTTAGCTTGAATATGATATGGGTCGAGTCGTATACTTACTGTGAGAGGCGAGCCACTCGTTGTAGTCGAGGCCGTGCGGCAGCTCGACCAGCTGGCGCATATCCAGCTCGGGCAACTTTCGCTCCAGTAGAGCCTCCTGCAGGTACAACTTGGGGTCGCCCGCGCCCTCGCCCTCGCGCTCCTTGCGGCGCGCCTTCCTGGAAACACACGTGCAACTGTTACTCCACATGTTGGCCACAACACACACACGTGACACGATTTGGCTAACAATCGGTAGAAAGCCTACAAATTGGCATTTCAATACACAATCAATCACCAACCAGCCCAACTGTTGACATGTCAATTTATACTGAATGGCCTTCCCCATTACCGGCCGAATGAAATCGTCTGTTTGTGTGCACTCACTATTTCCCTTTTACGACCATCTCATCTTTCAGTTCATCTTTGTGCCATATGACCTACACTAGTTCTAGCGCAAGCCGTACTTATTGCATGCGCTTTGGCGGCTGTACCATGCCCTAGAATAAGGCCCAAAATAAACAGGAGTGCGCACAGATCTACATACCGGATACGATATGTACACCAATGCGCACGTTTGCGATGAGTGAGTACGATAAGTACACCAATGCGCACGTTTGCGATGAGTGAGTACGATATGTACACCAATGCGTACGTTTGCGATGAGTGAGTACGATATGTACACCAATGCGCACGTTTGCCTCATCGTCACCAGATGAATCGTTGGTGCGCTACAAAACAAAACAGCCCCGTTTTAAAATGGCTAGCCGTGATGTAATAATAATAATGTCGTCCTAGCCGAATTTCATTTTATTGATAGAGCCATCTGCACGGGACATATTATAGTGCACAAGTGTTTGCGCAGACACAAGTGCACTCGCTATTCCTTCATTTTCCTATTCCGATGGGACGGCAATCCGACACACCGGCTTAACGTGCTTCCGTGGCACGGCGGTGTAATACCGCCAACTTCCTAACTCCAATCAGTTATTAGAATTTGAAAAATCCTAATAGCACTTTTTGTATGGTCCGACCCGGGACTCGAACCCGGAACCACACGTCTGTGGTTGAACATGCTTACCAGTCGACCACGAGGCAGTTCAATGTAATAATGTGACTTCTACAATACTACTACGATATATAGACAGCTATCGAGTGATAATTTGAACGGAAACTGTTGCTTTGCACCCATTTACCACTTTGTTAAGGCGTCACTATCTAAACTATGCTTGATTTAAACGAAGCATCAGATATACAAAACGTCACCTATAGGGAAGGTAATGATGCGTCACAACACACAGTTAAAGCCACGCTTTACGCGCAACGACAACGACTCCGTAATGTATTCCGACCTCAGCGCGTGCGCTGCAAGTGTAAACGGGTCATTTACGCGTTCATGTTAATTAACACAACCTATCTGGAATTATGTTATATTATTTATAACACATTATGATAAGAGGTACGGCCAGGTGAAACCTTTAGCTCATATGATACTGCCGGAAAGTGGCAACTATGCTATCGTCTTTCGTGCGGTTTAGTGTCAGTTGGCTGCGACAGTCGTCAAAAGGCTCCGGTTGATCATTGGCCCCTGTCATTGGCCCCTGTGTTATTTGAAAAAAAAAAGCGACTAAAGGGCACATAGAACTTTAGCTTCAGAATGTACACAAAAATGCCGAAAGGATTCTAAGCATAACGAAGCGATAACGAGGAAAGTAACACATTGTAACAAAAGAAGATATTTATACAACATCGACGTATCAGAAGCTTTACAGCAACCATGATGATGACTGGACTGATGTCACAAGTCATTACAAGTATCTACCTACACCATGATTATAATCATTTAATCGTTCCGATTAAAAGTTTAAATCCTGGGAACGCATCATTATGTATCGTAAAGCAAAAGTGTGAGTAATCACAATGAGCATAATGTAAAAAAAAAACAAGTTCTTGTTAGCACTTCTAAAGATACGTAATAGTGGATTTTTTATATAGTATAAGGATACAAACGAGAATCGGTGCCTATCTACGCTCATGAACATTCGTTTAATTACTATTTCGATGCGATAAACCCCCCCCCCCCCCTCCAAATAGGCAACTCACAAGCCATACGAAACTCTTTACGGTGGTCTCATGCGAACGAGAGGTAACCTTCTCGGTAGTGCCGGCCCACTAATCTATCTATTCTATTACAATAAAACTACTTTTACGGATTTTATCGCGGTTTATAATATTATTTATTCAGTCCGACGTTTCAGAAGTTTTACAGCAACCATAGTCACGGGTGGACTGACCATGGTTGCTGTAAAGCTTCTGAAACGGCGGGCTACATAAATAATTTAATAAAGCGCGATAAAATCCGTAATAGTAGTTTTATTGAAATGTCTAACATTCGCGTAAACTTAAGACATCAACTGTCAATTCTATAAAAAGTCGAAAGAGAGCACATCAGTGTGGCTCACTTTGTCTCTCTTTTTTCTTTAATTTTCCCCTGCGCAATGCGCATGCAATTTCAGATAGACAAAGATAGTGATGCATTCTAATCTTCTTTCTCTATTAACAAACGCGGACACTCGCAGTCCTAAGCCTGCCTTTTGCTTCCCTTCTCTATCTGTATTATCTCTATGCTTAATATACTTTCCCGAAACATGATTTATTAGCCTTTAAATGCTTCGATAAACATCTATTGCGCACGACGCGAACAGTTGCCTTTGTTCTTCCGCCGCAAATTTCATATGCCTTGACCTTCAGTTGATAAACATCTGTTAGCACCTTTTCGTCACCTCCTTTTTATTCGTTGTCTTATTTCATTTGTTTATGTATTTTTGACGACGTATGACATATAAGCCAAAAGCACCAGACAGACCATTGAGCGTAGCTTCATTAGCTGTATGAAGTACTACTTTATCATAACGCACTAAAGACGCAAGGCTCACATATAACGCTGATATCTTCATAATCACGGAGTTAAAACGCAATCTTTTCGAATAAATAATTTAACGCAGACCTTCTTATAGATATGATAAGTAATGTTATGTAATTTCTGCCCACTACGTGTTGCCTGCGTATGTATTTTATTACAATTTTCTCCTTGAAGGTTATTTTCGCTTACTTGAGGGGGCTATCGTGCGACATCTGGTCACCTTACTAAATGTCAAACAGGTCAACCTACCTAAGCATCGTCCTGGCGCGTGTGCGGTAATGTATGTCAACGACAAGGCACTTAAAAGTTTGTTGGGCAGCAAACAAGCGTCGAGGACCAAATCGTCGGCGTTTCGCCCCATGTAAGGACCGAACACGACTGCGTGTATATATGCAATACTTTATCAGTGACTAGCGATCCGCCCTGGTCAGCCCGCGAGAAACATGGGCCGTACTGGTTACCTTAACAAATAATACACTAAACCCTTGGGAATTGCCCTATCCATTGGTAAAAACGGAGTTTCCGTTCAGTAGAATTCAAGTTGTACTATTGATCGAATGACAGACACGTCGGTTGCGAAAACTCTTATAATTGACGATGAAATACTAATTAATTAATCAATAAATATTAAACTACATGATCACATATCGTACGTATACATACTATTGCACACTAACACATTGTAGTCCCAACAAGCTCTCTGTATGTGACCAATTTTCGCCAAATCTACTGAACGGATTTTAATGCTGTTTTCTTCAGTACATAGAGGGGATTCCCTTAGAATGTCTTATGCATTGTTGTGTATGTTGCATATTGCGATTCTATGCGAGATATTGCGCATTCTAGTATCATGTTTAGAGATTAGACGTGTAAAATTGAAAGAATGAAAATAACGGAGACGTACCTGACAAGTGCATATTTTAACCACTAGTGCCGGCCCGATTCTGATACAATGCAGCATGGCACTACCTCTTACAAATATATCTACCCGTATTTAAACACGCACTGGTCACAAATCTGCCGAGATAGCCGGTATTTACGAAATTCGGCCAGGCCCTCTATTAATAAACTGAGAAACTCACGGTGAGGATGGCGAAATTGTGCAAACACTTGCAGCGTCTACCGATCTTAACCACGTTCTCCGCTGCTTTTGGACGTATTGTGGTGGTAGCTACTCCATAGCCTTCCTCGATAAATGGGCTACCTAACACTGAAAGAATTGTTCAAATCACTGTGATTTGCGAGTCCTCTAGTGCCGCGGGTGTTATGGGCGTTGGTGAACACTTACTTACAAGTGGCCCGACTGCTCGTTTGCCGTCTATGCTACAAATGAATTTAAAAAAAAAAGATCGAAGACTAGCGCCTACATCGAACAAAGAAACTCAGCTTTAAAATATTGGTGTGTGGAGATATATAATCTTAGTACAGGACTATCTATAGACTTCACGTGGATGTAGGACTGTAATTACATCATCACCTTGGAACAATTATTCAATATTATCTCCTGATAATATGATAGATGGGAATCTACGCCGAAGTACAAACTTTAGTCCCTCTTTTTCCCCTGCTGCACAGGGCCAACAGTTCAAACAATCGGCGTAGGCAGGAAAAGAACTAATTGTCGTCAGAAGGGGACAACCTATAGTCTATCGCAAGCTCGCTGGGATGAATCATTTAATGCAGTGTGTAGGTATCGCTCGGCAACAATATCGCCATTCACTGCAACCAGATGCACAATATTTGGCATTTTGTTAAGTGTTTTTTAAATAGTGACTAACATCGTCTACGTCAGCCAAGTGGTCACTTAGTCACTGAGATATACGGTACCACCTGAGATATGTCCAGTACGCTTAACAAAATTTGGTTAGTTCCCCTGTTAGAAATCGGCAAAGTGGGAATAGCAAACTTTATCACTGATACTTCTTGGAAAAAAACACTGCTGAAGCAATATTTATCTTTATGGAAGACGTTAAGTAGGTCTATATATATATATTATTGTTTTCAATAATTATTGCATCAGGACGTATGTAGAAAAGATAACATATCGATAAACATAATAAAGCAATATTGTGTCACCGTAAGAAAAAAAGATAACAGGGAAGAGATAAAAACGAATAATTACTAACTTCCACAAGAGCGCATCGACGAGCACAGAAAGCCATAGCATTAATATCTCCAGACACCGGTCCATCGTCCGTCACAGTATTGTCTGTCACGCGTCACAGCAAGTTGGTCGCACGCGGAAGTCGCCGGACGCGGCACGGACATGGCTACACAACCGTTAGCAGTTTCATCAAGGTGAATCACAAGACAATAAATAGAAAGCCGGGACCACTGGCGGGCAAGTCGACTCTGATCACAACCGCATCGATCTGACACAAGCTGGCGCACTCAAATCTGGCGCAAATCGTTTCCTTGTCGAATCGGCTCTATAACTATAGGCATTTCGTCGTATTGCAAAGCGAACATGAGATAATACGACACACCGGCGGCCACGGTGACGCAACACGGGGCTCACCTGAACGGAGCCGCCGAGTACAAATAGGACGGCAACGAGAACAGCACACCTAACACCACCGCATGGCACATATTTCCGACGACTGCCTCGCGGTGACTGGTCGCCGGTCGGTATCGGTGGCCAGTGCCGTCCCTCCCGTGCGGGGAGCTACCCTCCCGTCCCCTTTCCCCCTCGCTCGCCATTACCTCAATATACAGTGTACACTGACACTCCCGCGCACACTCATCGAGCTATCGAGTATCGCCCACACGACATTCAAGGTTAACAGTGTTTGACATTATCTTGTTTTTAATTTCTTAATCCGACTGCGCTGCCCTCTTATCGTTCCTACTTTTCATTTCGTTTCGACCGAGGTTATGGGAGATGCGTACAGCATAATGAGATTTGCACCGCACCTTATGGCTTAGAATCTGAGACAATCGAATGAGGTCAGTCGCGTCCGCGTTTCTGTCACCCAAATCGCCGAACGCGTAGACTTTTGACATTATTTACGACGAGAGTAGTTCTAAGACTTGTAATTAAATATTTCAGGGCCTTTGATTGTATTTCGAATATTCATTATCCTTTAATTATTTTTTTATTGTACACAGGGCAAACGAGAAATTAGAGCCTTTTTACAAGTACCGGCGCCCATAAACATCCGCATAACTACTATGCCGATGTGATGCCTTCATTTCTCCCAGTGGGACACCGGCTAACAAACTCAAAAAAAATATTTTTAGTACGAGTACTGAAACTTGGGCAAAGTTTCAGTACTCGTGCACTACTTAAAACGACCCCGAATGAGACGTACATCTGCTCACGTATTTACCTTAGAAACGATATTGCACCGGAATCTATGCCGAATTATTGCCACACGATATGGTATATAATTCATCTGGCAATCCACTGGCATTCGTGTACAATACGCGTATCAAACATTTAACAGTTATTTAACTTTTACAAATCGTAAGTTTTCTGTGGCGTGGTGAGGTTTGCGCGTGTTTTCTATTTTGAAGCACTCTTACGACTGCTAAAGCTAAAATCACATTCTATTTCAAATTATGCATACCGGGTTTAAACAAGAAGACGAAATGTCATATCTATGGAAGTATATAAGAGAATCGTGTCATGCAATCCGTTCCGGTCAATCCGGTCATGATCCTCTCCATGAGCAAATCGTTAACGGCGTCGAAGCGATTTTGGAAACCGCGCGTGAGCTGCCCCCGACGTCGGAGTCGGGGTAAGAGGGAGCTCTCGGTCCTTCTGGCCATGATAATAATGGTTGAATTAGATTAGTTATTACACTTGAGCATTCATAGCAATCCGATGAAGCTGTGTTGGGCGTCTCTTTGCTTCCACAGCACAAGTTCAGGTCAGGAAAAAAGAAGTACATAGTGAGGTGCATATGCATAGTACCGTGACGATGACAATGCTGATCTATCCGCTGTGACGGAACTTTGATGGATCTATACCAGTTTTGATAATAAATTAACGCGACAGACTCATCAAAATAGTTTTCCCAATCAAAGAAATCACAGAAGCGATCACTCAACGTAACAACACACGCCGTAATTCGTCACGTTGGGCGCCGAACTTTAGAGGACTTCCCGTTGTCATAGATGACAAGCAGCTAATGGAAACAGCTGCGATTGGCGACCAACAGCGGCAGGCGGCCGGATAGTGCACAATAGAGAGCAGCGAGCATATTGTGGTCGCAACTCAGCGCTTTCCACACGGAACTCGACGCCATGTGGGTTAGTCGCCCCGGTGGGTACGTGACCTGTTGAGTTTATTGTAACACATTGTTTCGTTCGTTATTTAGGACCGTGTCGCGGTTTATTTGTCGACACCGGATACTTCACACAGCCAACAGTGAAGAACAGTCTAGTCATTTAGGTGTCAGAATTCAGAACGTACCTCGTATTACTAGTTAATATGTAGTAACCAAACAATCTAGGTTGGTGCGGCATAAATTCCCAGAAAAACAAGAAGGAAAGGTAAATAATACTCATCGAATGAAACAAAAGACGACGCTCCGCGACGCACATCTTCCACCAGAACTTGTGGCACACACACACAACATGTACCAAGTGCACAGAATTATTCCGTACATGTAATTATTGCCACAACATAATGACTGTATCAAAATAAGTATAATTTAGGCCGAATTGGGCTGGCACGACCGGGGAGGTACCTCTCGCTCAAATGACACCGTCGCAAAATAACATGCGGTGCTGTTGCGCTTCGTGCGGTTTGCAGCCGAATTGGGCTGCCACGACCTGGGAGGTACCTCTCGCTCACATGACGCCGGCGTAAAATGGCAGCGGTGCTGTCGTTTATCGTGCGGTAGGTGGTCCATTATAGGAGAGGACGAGGAGGCCCCTCTGTACTATAAAAATATACTGAATAGATATTTTAATCTTGTTTTTTCAAAGGTATTTGTTTTTTTTTTTTTTTTTGAAGTTATATAAAGACAAAACTTTGGATTAGTATTTTTTTAATATCTGGTAAAGCAGTATCGACGTTACTTTTTCCATTTCATTTGCAATTCACATCGAACATCTGCACCAATTTTCGACTCTATGCGAATTATTGTAACAACCTTGAGTGTCTATTTTGACTCGGCTAATGTGAGTGTTTGTATAATACTTTATGAGACAGCGAAATTTATGCATAGCGAATTGCAGGTATACAATGTGGTCATTAATTTATTTACAACAAATTAGTTATGGATGGACGCGAGTAGCACGAGACCGGTCGTCCTGGCGTTCATTGAAAGGCCATGTCCAGCAGTGTGTCGATAAGGGCTGATAATGATGATGAAGTAAACTACAAGACACTTTTTAAACATCTCCAATGTTTTGTCCCAAATACGCACGCTGGTGTAGTTATGATGCATGCTCCACCGGAAAATCACAAACCGCACGATACAGGACAGTTTACTTTAGTTACTTCCAAAGCATTATGTCTTACGGTATACTGTTTAATGTTGCCGACATCCTTACTATTTGTGCTGCAGAAGCGAGCTATTCGTGCAACATGCAAGCTGGCCCCTAATAAATGACTACGAGATAAGTTTAAAGAAATTAGTATACCGACTGTTTATACACTATACATTTTAGATAATGTAACGTATGTCCGTAACAATATAAATGAATTTGATAAAAAAAAGTGATATTCATGCTGGTCATACTCGGAATAGACACAATCTGAATGTACCGGTGATTAGACTAATCAAAGTGAGTAATTCGTTTTAAGGGCAATGTGTACATCTATACAATAGGATCCCAGAAAACGTACAAAATCCTCCAATTACTAAATTCATAAACACCATAAAGGAACGTTTGTGTGGTAATAAGGTAAAATATTTTTTGGAAGATACCACACCTTGGGAGTAAGGCTCTCCCTCCAGGCAATTTCAGTATTGATATAATAAAGTATAATAGAATGAATTGTAATTACATTGTTACTTGTGTATAATATCCCAGATCATCAGTCCCTCGTGTGTTTGTTTCGCCGGTTCTTCCCAGGTCAGGGTTAGGGTTGAACCGGTAGTAGTGAAGTAACGACGTTCAAAAAGAGACTTGTAAACTTTTATTTATACTTACGACTAGTCACAAGAGCCTTGTTTAACTTCTTGTCCAACTATTTAACCATCGGACTACGTAGGCTATGCCACTGTATTCAGCAGTGGGATGGTGAAGGATGATACGATGATGATATTCAGCAGCGGATGTAATTACAGGCACGACGCACGGCACGGCGCAGTGTGCGCTAGCGGGGAAATGTACCCGAGCTCCGGTTACAGTTAGCGGTGTAATGTATGTTACGCCTTGGAAATGAATTAGAGCGTGCGCCGCTCCGCCCAGCGCCCGGGCCGGATGAGCCGGGCGCAGCCGAGGTGTGTCGCATCATAGATATCAGAACAAAACTTGTTTAGATCTCGATCCTGTGTAGTCGCAGTCTGCTCGTGTCAATAGCTCACATTATAACATGGGCAAACGTATTTTCACCATAGTTAAGGGATCTGTGTCGAGATCAGGCGAGGAGGACTTTACGCTAAAGTTCTTAGCTAAAAAAAGCTAAGTCCCAATACGGACTCATGGGCACGACCTATGCCACGAAGTCTTGGAGGATGTATATCCATATCCTACTGCTATAAGTACACTAATATTCTTTTCTTCGACACAAAGCAAGCGAGGCGCCACGTGCCACGTTGGCAAAGTCAAATGC
>JAFELO010001539.1:772644-783263 GCA_017140195.1 Eumaeus atala
AGCTTACATTTTTTTTAACATTAATTAAATGGACTTTTGCTCGTAATTTTGTAATTGGACTGAAAAAAGAATCTAAAACTTTATATTAATATTTCTAGTTATATGTCACATATATTCAAGCTTTTACCACCTCCAGTGAAACTGAATCTACCAGTCACCATGCGAAAACCTTTGACGGTAATAAAATTGTTACAAGTGCGGAAGCAAATGGCACTCTAGGTGGAGTCCTAAGGTTTGTCCGATGAGACCGGTTTCACTGAACCTTTGTTTGTCGCCCGCCTCGACGTTTTATTAACTCGATGAGACAATTCACCGTCGCGGTCGATTGTGTTGTGAGAACAGAGAACAGGGGACAATAGAGAATTGTTCGCGATCAGCCTCGGTCTAGCTGTCGTGGGCTTATCTTACATCTGCGACACCGCGCGGTGACATTGCGAGCTGTGAACAGTGGAGGACTTAAAGAGTCAGTTAGAAGGGCCCCATATCAGTTAGAGCCCGAGGCTCTAATTGATATGGGGCCCTTTTTATTCGTATATTATAGGCTAAGTGGTGATATAAACCGATGAAATTTTATAATTCCCGTGATATTGCCGTCCCTTGTGCCCTAGGCCGTGGGCATAGCGGTCGTAAGGGGAAATCGGTCACTAGCTGCCTACAAGATAGTACGATAGGTACTTGTTAACGTTTGTGTGGCAGAGGATACTAAAGGATACGATAAGGTAATATTTATTTCAAATATACCTTGGAAATAATACGCACATCCCAGGCTGTTCCTGTGTAATTATAAAATGTAGGTAAATTTATAGCTACACTGAGTTTGTTTCGCAGGTTATGAGGTCAGCTTCAAAATATATAATTTACCAGGCATATTATGCCATCCATGCATTTATCCTCAAATCAAAAATCGGAATCATGCGTTTGGATGTTTTTCTTTTTCTTAAACTAACTCATAACAGTCTCTATATCACTATGGTCTGAATATTGTGTCAACTTAGGGCACTTGTGATTCCGAGAAGATTAATTGAGTGAATTCACAACGTCTCCACACAACCGATGCTATGTGCACACCACCCGGCGCCGCTTGTGTATATTTCAACCGTCGCCTGCAGTGTGTCACGGTCGTCAGCCGTCACACACTCTGGTACCGTTACGAAAATCGCACCGACCGCCGCTCTAATCGCACATTCACTGTTAACTAACCGACAAATGCATTACACGCGGCAAGTCGCTCGAGTAAAAGCGCTTGTGTAACCTCAACGCCCTCGTGAGCACCGGCTGCCAGCAGTAGAGATACTCACGAGACGAGGCCTCCGAGGAAGGCGACTGGGCCACCACCGATGAGCCTGATCTTGCGGTGGCAGGAATCGAAGAGCGACAGGCGCGCGTGCGGCGGCGGCGACAGGCCGACCATGCCGCTAGTGACGGCAGATCGCAACATGGCACATACCACTCGGACAACACTAGGTCACTTCACTAGCCGGGCGCGAGCGCGCGACAAATATTGATGCTTGCGAGCGCTGGTGCGCGCATGGCAGACGTGTGACTCGGAGCGCGGTCGGCGCGGGACTGCTGCGGCCCGCCCCACCCCTCCTGTCCGCACGGCACAAAATAACGTGACGAAATAACACGCACAGCAAACTTCACAAAGCAGTTTGATGCAAGATGCACACACTTAGCGCAATTGGCAGAGGCGACGAAGAAAAAGACAAGTTTCAAAGCGACATCGTTAATGCGCCTACTGTTACAATAACACTTAAACAGATAGAATTAGTATTTTGTGCACCGTAAAGTGATGAGTATGTTTCGTGCGATTTCTGAGTAGGGACAAAAGTAGGCAAAGGAGAACAGCGCAGCTGCAAAAATTTTCGAATTTTAATAGACTACGGCAGTCAACAAATGCCTCCGACTGTTAAATTGCTATAAAAACCGTCATATTTTACAATATAGTGTCACGGGTTCACAAAAACCGTATTATGGCACGAACTACAATACAGTTTGTAGACCTACGAAGGTCAGCTTGTCCTGGGCTGTACGTACGTGCTGCGGGGATAGCTGTACGAGCGTGAACGTCAGATCAATAAAGATCACGCGCTGAACGGTCGACAAAGAACTGAAACGTGATCATTGCACTTAATATACTTCCCGTAACAAGATAAGTGGACATTGTACGCGTGAAGCGCAGGCTTGCACTATAAAGAGGAAACAACTAACCAAATGAGTCCCGGCTCTCGTATTGGTTTCCTTAGCCACGTCTGAAATAGTGACACTGGCAAACACGACCGGAGAGGCATTACTGAACCGCTAGATTCATTCTGTTTGTTCTGTGGCTTATTGAGAGTATGGAGTGAAGGAACCGTATCTGCACAGGCTTCTCAATTGCTCTCATTTCTCTTTAAAGACTCAGATGGTCCTATGCTGTAAAAAAAACCGTGGACTATAAGGTGATAGTGTTGTCTCGAACAAGGAACAACGGCACAACATACAATAAAGGACGTACGTGATACCTACTTACAAGTGATGGTTATGCTAAGGCCCAGAAAGGGATTAAACAAAGGTAAGCCAAGAGCAGTGCTCGAAGTCGAAACATGCACAAGACTGCAGTGTAGTTTAGTGCAGTGTAGTTTAGTGCAGTGTAGTTTAGTGCAGTGTAGACGATGGCCGACCGTCCACCAAGTGGGAATTAAATAAGATTGCCGTGCAGTAGACGATGTCTAACAGAGGCTGATGACGATGAATCATAATGACCTAACGATATCTGGGCCTATAAATATACATCTCAATCTGTTACCTGCTTACTGGAACAGATATGTGATGGCAAATGAGTGTCAACACTCGAGATGACGCAATCTTGTACAGACCAGCTTGGCCGCTCGAGAGCTCTGTTTGCGTGGATCAGCTGATGCGAGCCCTGCCCCTCCCACCGTTCCCGCGCCAGGTAGGAGGGGGTGGAGGCGAGGCGGGCCCCAAATAGTTCCCACGACGTTTTTGCGGCCTGCCCTACGAATTCCCAGACGAAAACCTAATTTTTATCAATGTTGATGATGCCTATAAAGTATAAATGCTGTTGAAAATCAATGTATCCAGTGTAATATACAGTTATTGTTATACACATAAGTATAAATGTACACCACCCTAATTATAATATTATGTATAAATGGAAAAAATCGCTCGCTGGCTACGCGTCCCGACTTACACCGTCGCCCGTTTCTTCCAGAGTGTTCTATTTCCCTCCCTTCAGCTCTACTATCGGTCCGCGGTCTACGCGTAGTACAAGACGACAAGTTATATAATTACATAGTACACATTCGTATAAATATTTATTCCTTTCATATAGTCTGTACACTACACACAGCCATGTATTTATTGGCAATAAATTAATTGTCACAATCTAGACTTCGGGTCGCACTTGTAGTTTAAAAAACGTCGCATGTCCGATTTGTAATTGAGCAATACACTACAACGAATATAACTTTCTAATACAATCGTGTGTTATAATTTGTGTCTAAAATAATTTCAAGTGAAACACGATTTCGCAGTAACGCGTTGGTTCTGCTGGTCAGCATCTGACGGTTTAATCAAATGTTAGGAATAAAAATCCTGTTGTGTTTATGGTAAACTAGCTGTGCCCAACGGTTTCACACACGTATAATATATCCCAAGAGAATTATAATATTTCAGGATAAAAAGACGATATTCGAGATTGTATATCTGTGTAATTTGTATTTAAATCCGGTAAGTACTTTTACGCAGGAGATCGGTCGTCTTGGCATTCATTGAAAGAGGCCTATGTCCAGTAGTGGACCGATAAGGGCTGATAACGATGACGAAGTAGTTTTAGCGTTAAAGAATTTCTCCTCTGAAGTCTATACTAATATTAAAAAACTGAAAAGTTTCGTTTGTTTCTTAGGAAGAGGTAGTGTCATGTATGGTGCATGACACTACATCCTCTTATGCAACGGAATTGGGCCGGCATGACCGGGGACTACCTCTCACTCACTTGATACCTCCAAGTAAGTCGTCGCGTTTCGTGCGGTTTATCAGTAGCCGGTGGCCCATTGGGGGGGATGATGGGTGTGAGGCGCATCTACGTCACGATCATGCGAATGTCCATGGACGTCACTATTCATAAAAAGACTCTGATTTCTCGTTTGCCCCCTTATGCTTATATCCCTATGGGGTTCTTCAATAAAAGAGCTTACTCACAACTTAAAAGATAGCAACGCGCCTGCATAACCTCGGATCATGCGGATGTATATGGGCGGCGGTAGTTACCTACCACCCGCTTGTTTCCCCCTTATCCTATAAAAAGAAATCAAACAAACGAACTCCTCTGTTCCGACCTCAGGAACTAGTGGTCTGATTAAAAAAACCTTTCAGCGTCTCTGTCAAGTCAACCTCTCTATCAAGCTATGACACGCGGATTATGCGGTTGAGGTGTTGCAAGTAACAAACAAACATACAAACTTTCTCATTTATAATATAAATTCATAGCATAAAGATTATGCCTATGACTCATAACAAAGTGCAGGACATTAGTACGAGCGCTCAGCGTTCGCCGATGTCACCAGCTCGCAGGTGACCTCAATTATTCCAGGCTAAAATAACCTAGCGTCAGCGGCCCACTCGTGCTCGTATATAAAACGTGTATTAAAAACACTTTAAAACAATACCAACTTTCATACACATTAAGGTCAAACCGAAACCCGAGTCGCACGGCGAATTAAAATACAATGGTCACACCGTGATTGTTAGTTTAAATGTAATAATGTACTTAAGTACTCAGAACTTTTGTTTTCTTGAAAAAACTTGTTTACACTGAGAGGTTTTGAAGTGTCCTGACTGACGACAGTCTCTGCGGCGCCTGTTCACAATCTTCTGAATGTGCATGATAGTGATAACAATCATCCCTTCCATGTGTGAAATGTGACCGACATGAACATTAAAGAAATGCCACCATTTTTTATAAATGCCAATTTTTCATTTCATGACCTATTTGAGATGTTAAAAACGGTGGCGTTGGTACTGTTGTTAATTAACCGTAGAGTGGAGTAGAGCAGTAGGCGCCAACTGTAGAGTAGAACAGTGTCTATTGTAGGGGCCGTTCAAGGACAGCCGGACAGTGCCCAAGGCGAAGCAGTCTGCCCTTCTTGCCGAAGCCAGCCTGACACTGGTGGGATCCAGTTACCTGCAGGGTTTAGTCGATGATGCACTCCTGAGTGCCCAGTGTGACATACGGTCTGGGGGCCACCTGCGCTGGATGATATCCGTAAACGGTTCCCCTGCGTCGATAATAAAAAGAGGTAAGGCAGGCTCTACTAGAACCATTATTTGTCAGTGAAATGATTTCGTAATCCTCATGAACTCTACCAGCTATGTTTTTTACGAAAATTCCTGTCATCTATCACTAACTTAAGAGGCTGAGGAGGCAATATCAGCTGTTAACCAAGCGCAGTCAGGTATAATCTTATCTATTTCTGTTAGTTATCTGCCACAATGGATTTTTTAGTTGAGTCAACAACGTTATCATAAAGTTTCGGACATTTAATATAGAATATGCGTGGAAAGCTCTACATCAAGTATAAAGACCAACCAGCCGAATAACAAACTTTCTAGAAAAAAAATAAGAATAAAAAGCTCCAAAAAGCTCTATTATGTAGCTTGTAGTGAGATTCGATTTAGATTTTTCATCACTAACTCGGGAAGGTCGTGAGAAGTCGAGCGCTGACGCATTGCAGCAGTCTCGTCAACTCTGCAGCAACCGACTCACGCCCACGTTCGGATATTTTATACATGTAACACTGTCGACATTCGATACAGTTTATATTAAGCTTCCGTCTTCTGTTGCACCATTCGTAAAATTAGGAAATAAAGTGTGCCGTACGATCGAAAAAAATCTTATCTACTTTTGAAATGTCTTTGTGGCCACCAAAGTCCATAATCATTGGCGCACCCAAAAGTTATTCCAGGTAAGATTTTTGGGCAGATGGTTTCGGCCAAAATTAGGCCGAACTTTTCGGCCTCACCGAAACTCCACGTTCGGCAACTATCGTGCGGCATTCGGTCAAGTTCTCTCGTTCACTCGATTCGGCTGCAATACAGCAATAGCCTCTTAACAAAAAACATGCTCTATTGTCCGTGCAAACACTACACAAGTGATAGCGATGGATGGCAAATTAGCGTGCCAGCAGACTTGGCCGCTTTAAATCGGTCCCCACCGCTGGTCATTAAATTAAACTTGTTGGCCGGGACTTTATTGAGACTGAGCAAGCACTATTGATTGCCTCCACGAAATATGCAGTGTCATATTTTAAAAAGCACTCGTAAATGAGTCCGCACATTAGTCACCGAACGGGTAGAAAGTCTGAGCAAACTGTAAATTCTGTGAGGAGGCGAGCACGTGCGAGGGGGGCAGTAGGAGGGGGTACAGAGGAGGCTGCGCCCCCCCCCTGGCGTTAGCCTTGACATTTGCAGCGTTTCACGGCCGCACCGCTCCACCCTCGTGTCTTTTAATAGTTCACTAATAGAAAAATCATTTTCATGCAATTAAATTATATCTAATTATAGATATCCCCTAAAGCCGATGAAATAGATGATCACATATACTGGAATATTTGTTTCGAAACTAAATAAATAAAACACAGCACAAAAGCAAGTCTGGTCAGACTTCGTCTGCGCGTCTCGACTTAATACCACAGCAAAAACTATGAGAACAAATATAAATTTAAAACTCTATAGGAAACCTTTTTCACGGCTTTTCCTGAACTCTAGAAAAACATGTCATCCAGAAGCATCTGCCCGTCCGAAATGTCATTAGAATCCAATCAGCCAATTTGTCGAGAAGGCTTTCCACACAACGATACTTTACAGTCAACTATATGAGTGAGGTCATTAGAGCGCATAGTGTATCTCTGGACTCACCAGAGGCAATCCAGCATGGTAGCGACATGTAGCTAGCACGCTCACCGCACTCACCTGAAACAAACAATCATGCAGTTAGCACTTAGCTACATCGTATACAATCCATAGAATCACGAAAGGAAAATCAAAAGCACAACAATCAATCAGAGCCTTTTTTACGACTACCGACTCCCATGAACATCTGCACAATTACTGTGACCCTTCCTCCTCGTCTGTAATGGGCCATACATTAATATGAAAAACAAAAATTCCGACTGCTGGAAAATATAATTATGAATGTACCCGGTGCCACTCACGTAATAACCATTACTCGTAAGACAGCTCATCCGTTGACATCCGTTAAGCCGCTCTCAGGCTGTACAATGAACGTATAAATGTACAAAACAGACGCTCGAAAAACGACGAAGTCTGCGTTCTGACGAAGTACTGAAGTCATGACGCGGCCGAAAATGGAGCACGCTTGTTTAGAATTATACCTGTGATTTGTATAATAATTAAATAATAATAAGGTTGTCAGGAAACATACAACACACAGCTTATCACAGAACTAATTGAAATTATTGTGAAATTAAGCTGTTATGTTTCTTCGTGTCTGTGTAAATTCAAATGATCTATACACGGGGATGGGGTAATATATAGGAAGAGTTTAGATTATCTTAGAATAAATATGAACGCGATCTTTACAGAACTCTAACATTAGCGGGGAGTATAAACTTAATTAATATGAAACGAATTATACTATATTTATAATTATTTTTTCTATGATACTATATATTTTTAAGCTTCGGATTTTCTTTCGTCTACATTGTGTTGTCTCACTTCTAGTCAAGTTTCATGTTTCTACATCGCCGGGAACTGCCCTTTGGGTTTCCTTGACAGACGGATAACATACGGAGGGTTGTGTTTTTGAGGCACGCAACCTTAAAAAATGTTATGACATTTTGATAATCCTCGTACGTGATACAATAACCTATAACATTAATGGGATAAGTACGAGCGTGCGGAGCAGGTGACCGCTCTCGGATGCGAGGTCCTTTTGTGAGGCGGCGACATGTTCCGGCGGAACCCTCGACCCAAGGAGCGGAAGCACTCCGCTCTCGCCTTCCGGCCGAGTGAAGAGCTTCGGGGTAAAGCGGCTCACACAAAACAATGGCCAAATTCTGCCCTTTTACACGTCATTCACTACGGACGATTCCTAGCATCTATGATGTTTCTTAGTTAGTTTGAACGCGCTGTTTACAAGAAATACTGTTCCGATTTGTAAAAACCTTAACACTGTTAGATACCCCATTTATCAAAGAAGGCCATCACGCATGATCAATAGGAGCAAAGTCGCACAGGTAAAACTGCGCGGTGCTGCTAGTGTGCTATACAATTGGCCAACCGTACCACTGCTGGCACGTGCTAGTAGTTGTAAATATTTATGAATTGAAATGGATTTACCATTGAATCACAAAAATACCCAGATACAGAGTCAGCGCCTCAAAACCCTCCGTATAAAAATTGTCCAATGCTGTGCTTAGTTGTTTTAACAACTTAAATCATACGCGTATTGCATGAAATGTATTTGAAGTAAGTAATTCTTTTAAATAGATTTTACTTGGTAAAAATAACAAAAGTATGCGCATAGGATTGATGAAAAAAATTTAGGTTTAAGTATTACAATCGGGGACGCTCGAAAGTAGCAGTTCAGTATGGAATCATGCATCTTGTATTGTCAATAATTAACAATGCATTTATCAATGTATAAAAAGCCTCATTCAAAAATGCCTACCTGTGGCGTATATAATGATGAACTGGAAGAATAATAATGTTATTGGAACGGGAACAACTGCTCGGCAGGAGGCCGGCGCCGCTGGAGCTATTGTGCACTGACAGCGGCCAGGTAAAGGCTCGCGTTGAGTAGCAGACGCCATTAACAGTGCATAGGGGGACCATGATAACTTTAACCACTAGCGGCTAGGGACTTGATACACTAGCGACTAGGGACTCGATATACCAGCGACTAGCGATTGACACACTAATAATAAACCAGAGGCCTAATACACTAGCGACTAGCGTCTTGAAATACTAATGACTAGGGATTCGATATACTAGCGACTAGACACAGTAATGACTAGGGGCTTGATACACTAGCGACTGGCGTCTTGAAACACTAAGGATTTAAGGACTCGATACACTAGCGACTAGCGTCTTGAAACACTAATGATTTAAGGACTCGATACACTGGCGACTAGCGTCTTGAAATAGTAATGACTAGGGACTGGGTCGGACAAACGAGCAATCGGAGCCCCTTCACTACTACCAACGCCCATGAACATATACACAATTACTTTGCAGATGCGTTGCTCTCCTTGCCCTCGACCCCAAACGGGACACTGGCCACTCACACACCGCACGAAACGCGATACTGGAGATATCACTTTACGGCTTTATTATGTGAGCAAAAGGTACCCCCGGTCGTAGCGGTACAATTCTGCTGCAATGCAGGCACTACCTCTTACTTAACATTACACCTATTGAAGAGGAACATTATGTATAAGAAAAATATTCAACACTTACGAGCTTGTAGAAGTGATGGCACGAGACCGCACGTGTGTGGTCTGTTCGCACTGTTGTACAATCTTATGTTGTCGCTAGCGGAGTACACGTGACACAGACGCCTAAGTGAATAATGCAATTGTCCGCGTTATCAGCTGACCAACGAGCCACCTGTGCAATATTCTCATGTAATATCACATGATAAACGTGCTAATGATTGCTGTAACTAAAATTGCACAAATGTTGGCTTTTAAATTTATACTTCTTTTGGCGCGCTTGGGAAAATTACGAGTGTAAATTTTTACGATGCGCGCGCACACCGTCATGAGGAGCTATAGTCAACATTTTAGTTTTTCTCTTGTTTGTATAACACCAAAGAAGTGTAACTTTAGCATTACAATTGCCTTCCATGTATACAGGTTACAGAAGTATAATGTGCACGCCTATAAGCTGTGTGCCAATACTGAAGAGTCAGTTTCACCCGTCCTTACAGGATTACCACAGAACGTACCATATCATTACATCTACACATTTTTCCTGGTTAAACAGTGCTTAGCACACCACACTGTCTCACCACGTGTGGCCCTTCCTTCGATAAAACATACTATGCAGCCGTTATACTGTCTAGGCACCCGAAACGAATTCATTAAAAAAGCAACCAGAACCTGACGCACCTCTTCATCCAGATTTCTTTTCATGGACTTCAGTCCCGGTATGGATACTTACTATGTTTAAATGTTACCCAATTACATTTTTCCGGTTTAAAAACTCAGGCTTTTTTGTTAGACGTACGTAGGGCGTGTGTCATCATACAGTGAAAAAAAATTATAGTTGTATTTTATATTAATTAATTGCATGAAAATGTATACTAATAAAGAACAACAGCAGTATAATTAACAACAGGCCGAACCGAGTCCGGCAGTCGTGAGTTTAGTAGAAAAGAAAATAACTTGTATAATGCATGATTATTCTCCTACGACACCATAGATTTTAGGACTTTCTGCAGCCCCAACAGTTAGATACTCAATTCGATACCCAGACGTCAGACTCGGGGGAGGAAGGACTCTCGGGTTCTGGCCATTATAAAATAACAGCTAAATGAACTCTAACAAACACTCTCATATCTGGATGCATGTTTCCCATTTGCGGGTGGGGGGGGG
>JAFELO010001540.1:0-51413 GCA_017140195.1 Eumaeus atala
TTTGCTACATCAAAGAAGACAGCGCCCGTGACGCGTGGCCGGCCCTGTCTTTTTAGTCCCAAGAGTACTCCGTGAGGCGGTGTACTTGTTGGGGACAGCTGTGGCTGTCGCGAAACGAGAACTGCTCGTCCATGAAGAGATATTTCTCTCGTACCACGGTTTTCAGGCGCGCGAGGAATATCCTTTCATAGATTTTTCCTAACGAGCTTATGAGACTTATGGGTCTGTAGCTAGTGGGCTCCGTCCGGGGTTTTCCCGGTTTGTGTATGCCAATCACTGTGGCTTCTTTCCATGAGTCTGGGAAAGTGCACTGCGCCAGAAGGGCGTTAGAGGTGCACACTAAGAGGTTTATAATAACGGGCGGCAGCTGTTTCAGTGCCTTGTTGGTTATTCTGTCGGGCCCGGGGGTCCTCTTCGAGTGAAGGTTCTTTATTAGATCCTTCACTTCTTCTGTGTCCGTTCGACGTATGATCTCATCATCATCATCCGGCGGCACAGCCAGGCGGGCCGTTACTATGTTATGTACCTCTTCTATGTGGGAGGGGTCTGTGGGGAGGGACCTAGGAGTACACTGAATCTCTAGTGTGTCGGCCAGGCACTCCGCCTCTTTGCCATCCTCTAGTGCAGGTAATCGGTTTGTGCGTTTTAGTGGTGGCACTTGTTTCACCGGTTCGGACTTCATAGCTCTGGCGAGAGGCCAGTAGGCCGTATGCGACGGGGATTTTTCGCTAACGAAGTGATCCCATCTCCTGTTAATGAAGTTAGGTACAGCCTTTTTTACTTCTCTTTCGAGTTTTCGGAGGGCTTTCCTGCACACTTCGCCTCCGTAGCGATCGTGCAGGCGTTTAGCCGCATTTTTTCGACGGATAAGGTCCCTGACATCGTCAGAGTGAGATAAACGGTCCTCTGGGACGGTGGAGATCTCTCTTGACGATTCTCCTATTTTTCTAACCAGTAGTGCGGTTAATGAGGATGAAGCCGCGACAGCGGCTTGGGGAGAGTCTATACTGTCTGGGATGTTATCGAGTTCACTCGACTTGACATTATCTAAGTTGTCTTTTAGTAATTTATAGTCGATGATCTTTTTCTTAATTTTACTATTTCTATTATTTCGATTATCTCCTATTTCTATTAAAACGGGTCTGTGGTCCGAGTTAAGCTCGTGTAACGTTTCAGCCGTCTTTATGACGAGTGAAATGTTTTTAACCAGTGCTATATCGATTATACTAGGTGCACGTATATACCCATTATTGTTCGGGGAATAATGGGTTGGGACATATTATATGTTGCCCAGTCCCAAGCTTATTAGCTATAAGGTAAAATAAATATTTCTAATCCGTCCATTAGTTCCGAAGATTAGCGTGTATAAACAGACAGACATACAAACAGACTTTTTTTTCAATTTTTTTCTCTACTACTGTTTCCGCAGCACATTGTTATTTTTGAAAAATATTGAATGTACAGACACACTTTTTTACTGTTCTATTTTATGTGATTAGTTTACATGTAGATAGACGTTAATTAGGGATATCATTTTACAAATGTGACTAGAATATTGAAATTGGAATTTGGAATTGATAAATCTTTAACAGGCAAATTTTCGAGCATTAGCCACAACACACACACCCGACAAGCCTAAATTAGCAGTAACCACTGACATCGCATAGCTCCGAGGCCGTATTGCTTCCATGAATATTGCAGGGAATTACGTAAAACGATCGCTGAATTTAGGCAGGCACAGATACTAATGAAAATACACACTAAAGTGCTGTATAAATTACCCAACAGTTTGTGGTTATATCTGAACAGCTTACAATGTCACCACGTTTAATAAAATTATTTTTTGAAGTGAAACTTCGTAATAGGTATGATGTTTTTGTGTCATGCCCTTGAATTTTTTTATAATACCATTCACTTGTTCGTTGAAGTTTCACTTATATTTTGTGCTAGCACATATTTCATTTATTTTTCAATAAAATGTGTTTTATGTCGGAACATGCGTCTGGAGGTTACTTCTTAAGAACAAACATGATCATGCAGTACGCGTAAAGTAAAGCGTTACTCCGAACGTGACACACGTGTTCCACATATTTTGAGTTCCTCTTTTTACACCGCACTCTTTAAATTTCGCTTCATAAGGAGAATACAAATAAAAGAACTGAAACAATAAATAAAAATAATAATAAATAAAAATAACTCTACCAGAAAAAATAAAAAAGTGTCTGTATACGTATGTACGTACACGAGTTAGAACTTATATTCCAGTGTCGAAAAACTAAAATCATGACTATAGCTAACTTTAGGGCGTCGGCTTTTAGGGGCAGTGTGCACGCACATCGTAAAATGTACACTCATCACTTTTTCCTAGCGCGTCAAAAGAAGTATAACTTCAAAAACATTTTTTGGAATCATCATATTGGAATCTTATTCCACAAATATGCTTAGAACATGGATACTCTACACCACGACGAACTGAACGTATGGAAAGTTTTGTGTATTTAAGAGCTATCACAAAAAAACACAATTTTGATCATTGTAAGATATTTTTTGCTGTGCTCAACTGGCCTCGATTTCTCGCCGTAGGTAAAAAATAAATGTTATATTCAGAAGGCCGAAATCTGTAATACCTAAATTCATAAGTTCTATTATTTATACCGTACTCAATACTCTTGACCAATTTGCACCTTCAAGAACTAAAACAAAAATAATGAACGAAGCATTTTTTTTTTCAGATTTAAATTTTGCAATTAGAATGAGGCGTTTTTTGGAATATTTTACTTGACAAAGAATGATAGAATACCTATCTAGAACACTTATTTTAAATATAGAAATTTAAGTTTTTTATTGCGGCTTAAGTTATACGTAAGCAAAGTGACTTTGCTAATTTGATGAAAGTGGCCACTTACAAAAATGGAGGTGCGTAATGAAAAACATGCAAATTTTTTTAATTAACTTCAACGTTTGCAGACTTTAAAAATATAAAAAGGAGAGTTCAATGTTTTATGTGTCTCTGCGAATTTTGTGTTCTGCTTGTTTTGAGAGATTAAGTAGCAATGGAAAACGCCTTTTGGAACTTTAAATTAATCAAAACTTAAATAAATAATATTTTTCTATTAATCGAAATTTGTTAAATAATAACAAAAACAATAATTCAAAAAATACGAATGTGTTTCACACCACGCGATGGAAGTAAAACATCTTTAATTATTTGTGTCATAACTGTCATATAGAAAGAGAAAAAGAAAACGCTTTCTGAAAGAAAAATATACGAAACATTATTCTTTATTTCTATCTTTAATTACTGTGCACCTGAGTGTGGGCAATATCATACCTCGTTGTCTCACAAACTTTGAATATTGAACCAACATTAAGACTCAAAGTTCTCCAACCATAAGTACATTCAAGAGTCCTGGGTCTTGTGGCCAGCTAGGTTTGTATATTTGTTCTATCGCACCCTACGTTCCTCTGTCCCCAATTTATTGTACAAGCAGGGAGCCAGGGACGGTGCGGGGCAGCCCTTCTGTGGAGGCTGTGTCGGTTTACTAGGGGACTGGCTAAGTCGTCGAGGTGCCCTGATCTATAGTTTCGGGGCACCTCACCAATGGCAGCATTGATTAGGTATTCATATGAACGGAGGACAGTGCAGTATGACAATGGTGCGGATGTCTATATGCGTCGGTACTCGTCAAAAGGTTCCGTTTACCTTCCTATACTATACAAAAGAAAATATTATTTGCTATCCCGGTGCCTCCATCGCCTGATCTGGAGTATGCCGAAGAGAAATTTATGTAATAGATAGAGCAATTACAGCTGTACAGCCTCCGTATCCGAGGGTAGCGGAGGTGCCTTTCGCTCAGAAATGATGGCTACGCTCTCGCGTATCGAGCTGTTATAAATACTTATGTCTGAAATAACGCTCACCACGTCACAATCTGACCTAGTCAGTATTTTCTGATAGCTCTTTTGCTAAGTTTATAGTATCAGAACTCAGTTTGAAATTTAAATCCGCATATGATACTTGCCCCATACGAAGAGGTGGTGCAATGCATGGTGCATGACACTACATCCTCCTATGCAACGGAATTGGGGCGGCACGACCGGGGAGGTACCCCTCGCTCACATAATACCACCGTAAAGTGACATATTCAGTCTCGTGTTTCTTGCTGTTTGTGAGTAGCCGGTGGCCAATTGAGGGGGGGGGGTCCGGATGAGAACAACGCATCGGCGTAGTAATTATGTGGATGTTCATGGGCGTCGGTATTCATAAAAAGGCTCCGTTTGCACGTTATGCTTTAAAAGAAAACTCCGAATTGCCCAGTTTTGTAGAAATAAAGTGTGTAATTCTAATTTTCTGTCTTTAATAGCTCTTTCGGGAAAATGCGTACGGTTTGTGAGAGACAGGTGGGCGCGTCAGAGGTGGAGTGGGGGTGGGCAACGCGCCTATATGACCTATGGTTGCGTAAGTGTTTACGGGCGTCAGTGGTGACCAAACTACTGCCTCTCTCTACTCGTTTGCCTAATGAAACTGTTATGAATTTGTTATATGAGACAGTTGTAGTGTGTTAACATAATCTTTAACTTGCATTGAAATTACTTCCTACTCCTGCTTACTTCTGGTTAAATTCGTTGCGGGTCCCATGACAGTTTCAGCTTTTCCCTCGGGCTCCCCTGCGACCATATCATAGTGGATGCCGCTGTCGATCCTGGAGACACAGGAGTAGCAGTGATGGGAATGTGTAGTGGGCGAAACCCGTTAAAAATAATCCTTAACTTCACATTTCTTCACAAACATTGAATTAAAAGCGAAATCTTTTATGCATTTTTCTTATCTCGACGTTCTAGTTTGTGTCTAAATTGAATAAAACTTTTGACTTTGATGTTCACTTTGTTAGTTATTCTAAATTGTGTCATATGCTATTAAATACAAGGCTCCATTCTAAATAACACGACGCACGTTCTTACAGCTAAACTAGAGCTATCTGGCCTTTTAGAAATACTTCCTAAGACTTTTTTAATGATGCATACGGCGTTAATGTTACTTTCAGTCACAATGGATTTAGAGGCGAGCTTTTCGAGAATGAATAATTGTCTTTGAGCTTAGTAATCCAGAGAGTTAAAAATCATTATTCTTCTGAAAGTTTTTTCTTAAAGTTACATCATTACTCGCTTTACTAATGACAAATAGACCTTAACCTAACCTCTTATTAGGGTTTCTCAGAAATGTGCATTCAATAGTGGGCAAGTGTATGGACAGCTTGATGATGATTTCATTATATTTCATAGACGAGTTATAATATAAAAGGTAGAGGCAGGTCTTAAATAAGAAAGCAATGGGCTAAGGGCGGACTTAATTGTTGGGGTTAGCAAGTATTTGCATCGTTATTAAGGGCTGAAGTGCCCTTACTGGCTTAATATCCTGCTAGTATGAATAGACTGGATTTTATTAATATTTTTTATGCCGCAATATAAATCGCGGTGCCCTACGCTTATTGATTATATGATTGCGTTAGGTAGGTAATGTTTTACAATCGCATGTATGTATGTATGTATGTATGTATGTATGTATGAATGTATGTATGAATGTATGTATGTGTGTATGTATGTGTGTATGTATGTATGTATGTACGTATGTATGGATGTATGCCATGTCGTTAGATTCATTTTGATAACGTGATTGATATGGGAAAATTAAAATCCTTTTGCCAGTCGGGTTATTGGGTATAGTAGTTTTTGTTTCGATTATACTTAAGAATATACATAGGTTCCAGCTTGCAGGGTGACCCATTCATTTTTTTATGAAAAGTGGCAAAAGATGTCTCTAAGAAAATTAGGTAACTAATCCCGTTAATTCCTACATTTATAATTAAAACTATTATTAAATTTACACACAGTGTTGAAACTGTATCAGGAAAAGGAATTATATATACATACACTCGAAAAACATTACCTTCCCTCAGATGAAGCTCTAGGTACTAGGTAGTGCCATGCTGCGTTGGCGCCAATTTGTGCCGACACGGGGAGGTATCATTCGCTCACATGACAGCGCCGTAAAGTGATTGTTATTCTCTCGCATTCCATGCGTTTTTTGAGTATCCGGTGGCCCATTGGAGGAGAGGAGGCAACGAGGGCAACGTATTCGCTAGAGCCTCACTTTTACGTAACGTTGTGAGCGCGCATCGTAAAACACCCATCATTTTTCCCTAACGCACTAACAGTAGTATAACTGCAAATACCTTCCTTCAAGCGTAGTAAATGAGTAATTATTCAACGTCTTTTGTTGAAAGGCAAATGTATATTTAAAGTGCCACAGCAGAACATAGACGAAGTCAAGTGCATCGGATTGTTCAATCGAGTTAAAGTATTGTTCCGCGCTCCGACTTGTTAATTCCTGCGTAGGCCTTCAATAAGCCTTAAGGGGAAATAATGTGTAAGGAGAAAATTGGAAAAGCGAACCGGTCAGGATAATGTAATTGAATCTTTCCTGTTGCTTTTGGCTAGAGAACGGTTAAATATGGAATGTTTTTATGAGAAGTATTTTTGGCGTGCATTGCACATGCATAATTTTGTGAAAACCAGAAAATTTTCTTTTTTCTTTGGATCAGAAGTTATGCTGTGGAAAAGAGAAGCCCAATACAGTTTTAGGGACTGGATTTAGGATCGCAAGGTCCCCCTCTCCCTGCAGATGTTTTTATCGTTTAGGGGGACAAACGAGCAATCAGAGCCTTCCAACGACTACCGATGCCCATGAATGCGTTGCCCTCCTTTTTATGGAATGGGAGAAATGCATTCCTGTATGAGAGTATCTATAACAGCTAATTCAGCTATAATTATTATGGGAAGCAGCAACGAGGTGTCTCTTTTCTACCGACCCTAACGTTGGGGAGAGAAAGCAGTCATACACTGACTAGCATTTTCAGAAGGGAAATAAGACGGATTTCTTGACTTTGAGACAGTTGTACATATTCTTAATAAAGATTAGTTAATACATTAATAAACTTTATTAAAAAATAAACTTACAATCTAGTTTTCTCATAATACATTTAGAAGTCAAGCATTTATAATTAATAGCGAGCCACTTCAATCGATCTATCCATTGGCGAAACCCGTATGAAAAAACATTCTGTACTTTTAGAGAAAATTGATCTCATACAGACAGACAGTTTTGGGGCCCTCGACCTCGATTGGTGGCCTCGGGGCTAGGACTCTCTCGGTTGCCCCTTAAATTATAAAAATAATATGTAGAAGGGCCTGACGGCGTTGGAAGCCTGTTACCTATGCTATTAAAATTTCCATGATCATATTTAAATAATCTCATTTCAAAACAACTGTTTGGTATCACATTCTTACAGCAATTGTTAAATATGAAGCCTAATTTCATAACGATATATAAGCATCGGTGGTTCAGTGGTAGAATGCTCGCCTGCCACGCGGGCGGCCCGGGTTCGATTCCCGGCCGATGCATTGTTTTTTACGACACAGTAAATAAAGTTATAAATATAATGACATTTACAATCTGCGAGCAATTAATAAGTTTATTTATTATATATATATATTATATAATAAATAAACTTATTAATTCATATAAGTTCCAATAGTACGTACATTTTTCGTAACATTTCTTTCTAGCTGTGAATTCTTCGAAGTCTTTTTCACAGCTTATTTACAACACGCGCTGTGCGTACCCAGCGCAGCGGGCCTTAAAGTCAAGGCTGGGCTTGCTCTCGTCGTTCGATTGATCCGGCAGTTCTGTTTCCACAGACCTTGGAACGGACTACCTGGGGGATCTAGTATCATATGAGGTGTTTACATCAGTATCCAGCCTTCTATCATATATCTGGGGCTCGTGATTGATGGAGCTTCGTGAGCAATTTTAGAAACTTGGCTCCGAAATTGAAGGGGTGGCGGCAGCTTTGTCTCGGCCACACCAGAACAACAAGAACACGGCACTGCATACACTGGCAGTGCCGAGCGTGGGTATAGCATCGACATAACCTACACAGCATCGACAGCGTGGCATGCCACCGTTTCTTTTTGCGTGGTAGGGATTTCTGTAAAAGAAGCGGCGGAAAGCTTGCGGGAAAGCTCAAATAAAGTACCGTCTCGCAAAAGATACACCGGATTTCGGAGGGCGATTAACGATCTCCGTGTCACGAGCTAGACGGGTTAAATAGAAGTGCTCTTAGCCCGAGAACATATATATTATGAAGTGAGCTGGGCTCCGAATATTGTGTTTAAAATGAAAACACTTGTAGGCCATGGTATATATATATATATATATATATATATATATATATATATTCAACAATATTCTTACAAAATTCAATTAAATCCTATAAAAGAAATCACCACTTCTGAGGGTAAAGGGACTGTAACAGGTTTAGTAAGACTTTTAAACACATTTACTTAATGATGACCGATTAAATAAGAAGGTCCCTCCGTATTCGAAATCAAGAACAATCTTAAATAATGAAATAATACAAGAAACAAACAATTGAATAAATCCAGTTTTTTATTTTGTTAAAAAAATGAGGGAAGGAGGTCTTATCTTGGCAGCTGTCCGAGACTCCCTGCTGCAACCCGGATGAAGCTCCTTTCTATATATATTTTTTAAATCCAATCGACCCAGCAGCAGAATGATTGTTCCTCAATCAATCATATTAAACCCGAATTTAGAAAGGAGGAAGATCTCTGAAGAGGAATACACAACCAATAAGATCCCATTCTCTTGCCTTTATCAGCCAACTAAAATTAGGCAAGATACATCGATATATACTCTGTTACAATAAAATAGAACTTAACACCCAACTTTCACACGTGGCTAACACAATGATGGTACTGTCCATCAAATTAATAGCCATACACGTCATGTAAATACCCCTATCATATACATACATAAGAGAATTAAGACACCTTAACATTAATAAAGATTTTTCGAAACATAACATATGAAACATGGCGTCGGTAAGAAATCATGAACTCACCCTTTTCTATGTTAAATCTTTTAGTATTTCGTGGCATACTGACACGAAAATATAGGTTCTCGGTTTGGAAAAGGGGAAAAAAAATCCTCTGCCATCTTGACGCGAGCGCCTATTGGTGGTATAAATTAGCTACGGTCTCCTTCACTAGGGAATACCGGGCACCCCGGCACAGGCTTACGAGACGGAGCACAATGTGGTTTCAGTCGGACATAATCATCACTACGGAGATGGGATCCGAAGGTGTTTTAGCGAGTAAAAAAATGGCTAGCTTCACAAGTTTGCCTGATGAGTTTTTTTATTGGCATCTCGATTTTTGAGCTTTGGAACTATGTATATGTTTTTTCTAAATCAATGTTTCAAAGGCATATTCTGTAGTACATACTTTAAAAAAGGGTCCAAAAGTGAAGTTTCACTACTGTCATTTGATAACTTCCAAGGGCCATATTTTTATGAACCACACAACCTAATATACTATTTTAATTATCACACATTTAACGAAGTCTCTAATCCTCCAATGCGGTTTAGTTTAGCCTAGTCTTCTAATAGTTAAAGAAAGACATGAAAATTTGCTCTTAACTTTAAGATTTTGAACGATATGGAAAATGATTTACACAAAGTCTCCATATATAATATCTAAACACAATCTTCGCTGACGCCGCTTAATGAGTTTGAGACTTTAGTTTATCGGTAAGTGCTCGCGAGTTGTTCTCATAATTGGACCCAGGTGCTATCGCTGGAGATTACGTGAAATCTCGGCTCTACACTTAAATGATGTTTAATATTTAACTTGGTTTAGCTGTAATCATATTAGCACGATTGCCACTTCAGGGCATAATCATGTGAGCGAGAGATGCCGCCCAGTTAATGCCTGTTCCATTCTGCTGCAATCCAGCATGGCACTATCCATTAATCATTTTGATTATCTGGAATGATTTGGAGCAGCTTGATCCAAACTAATTTCGTAAGTGAAATGCGGCTCTAAGGACCCGAAAAAGACGAACAAAGTCACGGAAAAGATATAGTTAAAAAGTGTTTCTATTTTCTGGCGCTTACTAACAATACTTCATCGTTCAATAATTCAAACCCGCTACTGACGTCAATTACTTTGATCGTTTGCTTCGAGGCGGGGGATCTTCATCGGATTTCACAGTTCAATTGAAGGGCCCTTTCCGCCTTTATTCCAATGTGGCCTCGGTATTTTTTATATTTTTATATTTTATATTTTTATATATAAGAAATTAAGAAAACATTTATTTGATTGCAACACAAAAGAACAGTTCAAAACATACAATAGGAGTAAAAAAAGCTAAGTGCGCTTTTAAACTGCGTCAAATTGGTGTCATTTGGCATTAGCTGGGTCATGCTGTCTTAATGCAGAAGAGATAAGAGAACATTCGATTCACCGATTATTATTGTGACATCAGACAAAGCCGGAGAACACCCCGATGTATAAACTGGTGGAATTGCAGTTGTATGCCAGTAAAACATTTGGCTCCTCCATTGTTAGATGAACAGGAACACTTCTGAGGTTTAGTGAGAAGGAGAGGTACTTTGCTCTACGCTCTAAGACTCGCCTACACCCCCTTCAGACATTCTATCCAAAAGAGAATCACTCATATGTATTAAAAGCATATGAGAGAGGCAGGTTTTCACATAGGTCTTTACCGTTATTAAACTATAACATTTCAGAATTCTCACAGAAACACGAAACTTTACAATTTTAGGGAGAAAGATGCTAAAAACGCTTATTTGTAGTCGCTCCATATCTATCTATAATTGTAAACTGAAAAACTAATGTAACTTATTTATCATCTTACAAATTTACAATAAAGTTCAATGAAATTAATTACTTCTGTTCACAGATCAAACCTAGACAAGAATAAATAGATAGCTATTTAAAGATTTTATTTCGGGAATTTTATTTCTCTGTATATCAATCATTTATATTGTTTCTTTAAAACTTACCTCTAAATTTAGATGCCACGTGCGAAGACGATTTGTACAATATGTTCGTGAAGTCTCAATTCTTCAACTCGGATCATTTTATACGCGACGAACGCATTGCAGCAGTAAATATAAATAATATCTCCCATATCAAACTTAACGCGTTCAGAATTCAGACTATGAACTAAAGTAAACTATAAAGAGCTAATTTCCTGTTCTCCACAATCTGGAATCTTTTGGTAACTACTGAAGCTTTAAAAAGTCCCGAGGATTTTCATACCTTAACTTGTGCTGCGGAACGAATATAAGGTCAACACAGCTTCATTGGATGGATTCTTCGTCGGGTGACGAGACTAGCTTTGGGATCGAAAGGGAGACCAAATCCCTACTCTCCCGCTGAATGGAGCGATGCATCTCTCCATTAGCTGTGTGTGTGGGATATAGGTTCACTGGTCACCCCTCCACGACGTGCCGGTGGTATTGCTCGCTCGCGGTCGCAAACGGGAAATCGGAGCGTTTTGAAGACTACCTGCGTATGTGAACATTCGCATGATTGTTTCGCAGATGCGTTGCCCTCCTATCAGGCGCACGAAACGCGACAGCGACGCTGTCACTTTACGCCGGTATTAAGTGAGCGAGAGGTACTCCCCCGGTCGTGGCAGTCCAATTTCGTAGCACAGGAGGATGTAGTGTCGTCATGCATGGCACTACTATGCAGCATCGCACTACCTTAAAATGTGCGGAAATACCAGAAACAGCCTGTGTCAATTCGCTGGAATCTATTTTGCACACGTTGCGAAATAATAAGCGTGTGTGAATACCACGCTGCCCCCTACTTGCATAATAAATACTCATGTTTTGTGTCCTTTTTGTGCAAGTGGTAGATTTTTATATACAAATGCTAAGCGCGGAGCGGCAGATTGGATTTAATGAAAATGTATGTCCCGCTGTGGTCGTGCTCAGATGAAATGGGTAGCCTGGGCCCCACGTCCTTGTTTATTACCCATATTGTTTTTGATATTGTGAATATTAATTGATGTTTGTTTGAAATATTGCGTAAACGAATTTGCAAAATGTACTGTCATGCACATGTTATCCTCGTCTTGATTCGTCAATCAATTGGATGAGGAGTGCAGAAGATTGGGCTCGTTCTAACCCAGACCTAAGCTTAGGCTTAGGTCTAGGTTAGGCAAAGTGCGAAAGCACGCTTGGGAGCGACTTAGGTCTAGCAGTTGACTAACATCAACCGAAGAGAAATGCCATGCTGTACTATAGCCGAATAGGATGCCGCTGCAAAGTGGCAGCAAAGTTTCGTATGCTTTGATTTGAACCACTGGTGAAGGGAGATGGAGGGCAATACATCTGCATTACAATTTAGCGGATGTTTATGGGCGTCAGTAACGATCAATTGATTTCCCCAATGAAGTTCACAAAATAAACCAGTAAACTGCCTTTCTCTACGAACATCGATTATTAATTGCCAAAACATTGTTAGTTGGCAATTTGAAGAACGCTTAGCGTTATTCTCGACGTGGCTCATTGTAATACAGTCTGAGTTGTTAATTCCACTTTGATGTGGACGAAATAACAATGGATTCAATGAGAGCAACATTTTCATTTCGGTTCAAATACAATAGATTGAATATTTCTTGGTATCCTATTGACATGAAATTATTTCTCCTCTGGTTTGCTGTAAAAATGCAAGTGACACGTGACCGTGATCTATGGCGCTCTATGGGGCAGGCCTATGTCCAGCAGTGGACGCCATCAGGGTGACGATGATGATGATTAACGCTGTAAATCTGTATAATATATGAAAGTCTACTGAGGGGCTCTGACTGACAGTCAAAGTACAGCCGAACTTATTGAACATTGACGAAGCTTGAAATTTGATACAGAGGTTCCTTTCAAGATGCAAGTGTGAGAAATGAGAAAGGATTTTTAGAAATACAACACCTCTCTTCTTAATCCTCTCCATTGGACCACCGGCTATTCGCAAACCGCAAGAAACGCGAGAGTATAGCCGTCACTTTACGGCAGTCTATTGTGAGCAAAAGTGCCTCCGCGGTCATGTCGACGAAATTTGACTGCAATGCAGCAATGCCATATACTGTTACATGCTGGCAATAATCAAATGAGCTTAATGCAGAATTTTAATTTAGTTGGAGAGTTATAAGCAATCACCGCTTTGTTTCCCTTTAAGATGTCCCATGCTCTCACGACAGATGGTAATTTCGTCTAGACGGAATGACATTTTGCCTTAAGATTATGTTTTTGCAAACAAAATAACAAATTTAGGTTTAACAAAGTACTGACGAGTATCTAACGTTATTGCTTTCGTTGACGCTACGGGACGATCTGGGTGGCGCTCAGTGGTGTGTGGGTCTTGCGGCACACTATAGTGCTCTCGTACCCACTAAAACCACCACGAGTCTCTTTTGGTGAGGTGCTCCTGAACTATACATCATTAGGGCCTAAGGGGCTAATCAGGCCCTATTACCTCTCACCACAGGACAGCAAACCAATTTAGGGACAGTGTCTGTGGGTGGGACGGGTATGTGATGAGGGGTAGGGCCATGGTATGTGGTTCCCATTTTCATCCCTTGTCCCGTGCGGAAGAGCGCCTCCCCTTCCAGCTGCTACTACCTATTTGCTCAAAGAGGGGTAAAAAATGCAGTCCTCTCCGTTCAATTGGCTCCATCCAAGGGTTCACCCCAGGCTACCGAGCCTCCCTTTATGACGAGACTTGAACAACTTCCTTTATAGTATAAGAAGGCATACGAGTGTTCGGAACGCCTTTTTTCGACTACCGATGCACATTAATTACATCAGTATTATGAATAAGCCAATCAGGCAAGTAGCTCCAGAGTTTAGCGCCTTCTTACCAACAAAGGAAAATCTCTTCATTTTTATATTATTAGTAACGCGTGTTTCACGGTCCAAGTGATATTCTGTGTATCGCAGGAGTTTATTTTAATTTTATATTTAAACAAGGCAAAACGACTAGATCTCGTAGATCGAGTGTATTCTCGGCTGGCTTCTGCGACCTCGTTCGATTGAGGGTCGTACGAAAACTAATTACCCAAGTTTGGCCGTTGTCGACAAAATCTAATATACATATAAATACAATTGAAGTTTCTGTCTATGATATTTTTATGTGTAGTGATATACTTTTACGATATCTACTAATACAGTAGGAGGTAGTATCATATTGAACTGCAGCTGACTTCGGGGCGCAATCTGGTTATCTGAGGGGCGCTGTAAAGTGGCAGCTATATTGTCCTGTTACGGACAATTTGTGTGTAGCACGCCACCCTTTGGTGGGAAGGGAGTGAAGAGAGTAACGCATCTAGATGACAATAATGCGGATATCTCTGGCCGTTGGTAGTCGTCAAGAGGCTCCGATTGCTCGCTTGCCTGTACTGTAAAAAATAAACTATAATGTCTCTTATTTCCTCCCCTAATACATTTCTCCGTTTCATGGTAAATGTTACAGTACATTTTCATTAAGTTGCACCTCGTTGCAGTTACGACTTTTTGCAGAAACAACGCGGAAGTCGAAACTGCGGTTGCGTGTTTCAGGCGAGAACTGCACAATTAAGAGCTAACATGTATACATTGTGCACACTATGTATTACTCGTAAAAGTTCCAAGTTTCCAGCGTACTGCGCATGCGTAGAATCTGAATTAGCCTCATGTAATTTACGCGTTGCACACGAGGCTGGTAAATTACAAAGTTTACTTAATTGAATAAAAGTCTTCTTTATAAGAGGTAGTGCCATGCATTACAGCCGAATTGGGTCCGCACGATATGGTACCTCTCGCTTAGATGACACCGCCGCAAAGTAACGGCCATGCTATGTGTTACAGGTACCAGACAACGGAAATACATTTGATATATATTTTATAAATTTAAGAAATTTTATACATGTAAGATTTTATATTATAGAAATATATATAATACATATATAAACATCCATGACTTACGAATATGATACGCACCCGCGACCTCTGGCGTTATCCGCGGACTAACGCCACATTACCAACTGAGCCAGCCGGTCGTCAATACGGTGGATTCTCGAGATACGGGTAGGCAGAGAGTAACCTGTGGTACATAGGTCTTTATATATTAGTATTGCTCCCTCCGCATTGATCGTTTTCTTCTTCAATAGATTGGTCGATCCTCGAATAAGATTTTAGTGTAGTGTAACATAATATGTTAAGGTGGCAATCCGGACCGTGTTATTCACGGCGGATATCCACTTTGTCATATAAGCTTAAAATAATACGAGGCAAGCTTAAATATGAGAGTAAAACAACACACATAGAAACTTGCCGTTTCGCTTCCCACATATGCTCTCCTGGTAGCCGTTGCCAATTATTCACCGTGAGCATTTCACTTGTTTCAGGCGAATTTTTCCGTACTGAGATAAAACGTGTTATTTATAGCGCCTTCGCTCTAAAATTATTGTGTTCATTTGTGGTGGCATCTCTCGGTTTGCATTTTAGCCAGAAATTGTTTTGATGTCTACCCGACTGCGGCAAAAATAATATTTTGTTAGTGTAATGATAATAATAATAACACTTTATTTTGTACCAAATAATATTACAAAAAATGATCTTGTTCATTAGGAATATGCATAGAAGGCTTTCATACAACCTGAATGTGGCAGAAAGAATATTCATAAACAAGTTAGCAGTTGGCACAAACGTTAATGAAGAGGAAATTTGTATAGCTATATTTGAAATAAACTTAAATGTAAATGATATAACAATACTCCTAATGCATTCCTCTGCCTGTACATATAAAAATATAATATACCCGAAATGAACTTGCTCGTTTGAGATAAACATCGTGGGGAGAACTTGCTCGTTTGAGAGGAACATCGTGGGGAGGACTTGCTTGTTTGAGAGAAACATCGTGGGGAGAACTTGCTCGTTTGAGAGAAACATTGTGGGGAGAACTTGCTCGTTTGAGAGAAACATCGTGGGGAGAACTTGCTCGTTTTCTCGTAGTCGTAGCATCGTCCATATTGTGATGTGCGACCGTACCGGTCCGTCGATGGTTCATCAGAATATTCAATAGTGTTATGTCTAAGGACAAAGGAAATAATCGTCACAATCTTTGTGTTCTCCATATTTTTGTACGACGCTGAATCCTGAACTCTGATAAAGGGAGCACAATTTGATTCCTTGAAGTAATACTAATAAAATAATTTATTGTGTAATAATCTAGTTGTAGGTGCAAAAAAAGATAACTTTCTAATTAGCTTGGTCTACATAAAATAGACTCTGTCCTAATGGTCTCAAGCTCGGCATTTTCTGACATAACTGTCATCTTCGATATTTCGCTTGAGCGAGAGAAATGTGGTTGCCAGGGAAAAAAATGTGATAGTTTCTACAGTTTTATAGACTTACTTTTTTTTTGTTGAGGCAGGGAAACGCATTTTCGCGCTTTCACCAGCCCTGGGTCTCGCGGCACATGATAGTGCTGAATACCCACAGAAACTACCACAAATGCTATTAGTGCCACCCTTGGTGAGGTGCCCCAGAGCAACAATCATTAGGGCACCTCGACGGCTAGTCAGCCCCCTAAGGGACCACCTCCACCTCCACGGATGGGATTGCCCAGCACTAGAGGACAACCCCCCCGACTTTGGGACAGTGCAATGGGGTGAGGTTCCCATCCTCGCCCCCCCCCCACCCATGCGCAAAAGCGCCACCTCCTGTTGCTCTTAGGTCCCCTCTTCTTATAAGAAGGGTACCGAGAGGGATTCCTCCTACTGATCTTCAAGCCCCTCTTCTTATAAAAGGGATGCAAAGTTTCCCCACGTTCAATTGGCTTCGCCTGGGTTCACCCCAGGCTACTAAGCCCCACCGCCACGACGAGGCCTGAACCATAGTGGGGTTTATAGACTTACCTGACTTAAGTTCCAGTAACCTCTATACCTACAACCTCTGGGGTAGAAAGCGTCCACAGAGACCTTCCATTTTGATCGGTCTAGGGCGCTTCGTCTGCATGCTGTTTGGATACCTTCAACGTCTGCCAGAATAGTGTGTCGAAGGTCACGTTTGCGTCTACCCTGCGGGTTCCAATTCCAAGCTTGCTTTAGTTAGTTAAATGCTATGTGCTGAACCACATCAATACCGCACTGAACCCCACAGTTGCTGATCCAGAGACTGAACCTAATGCAGGAGTCTAGACAAAATGTTACGTTGTCACGATGCTTAGTAATGAAAGACTTAACTCAAGGAGGTGGATGATAGAATAGAATCGTAAGTGCTTCGTTTTAAGCTTGTACGAAAGCTATCAACGTAAGGAAGGACTTCTCTATGTTATTTACTCAGTTTAAACTACCTTCATTCATTTTTAAAAGTTAAGCGCCAAAACGTGTAATGTCAAAAAAGTAGGCTAACACAAGATGTATCCCAATTTAGTTCATAGGTACAAAATGTTATAGAAGTTAAAAAAAGCCATGGGTGACATAAATTTCATCATCATGAGCCGGTGGACTATGGATATGGGCCTCGCCTAAAGTGCTTCTTTTATAGCACATAACTAATGGAGTTTCTCTTCGGTCGTGTGGTCAAAAGCAGAACTTGGTTCTTTAGAAAATATATATTTTTGTGACGGAATTATTTCATATTTATTTAATTTTTGGATATCTCAAGAGTTAAAGGCCATTAAAACTAAGTTTTATGTCAAAATAAAGTATTTCTACCCACAAATGTGGATCATAAAACTGAAATTACACACAGTCCCCGGGGTGAGGAACGTGTTTTAAACTTATTCCACGATGGTACTCACAATTTGGCAGCCGTTCAACGTACTTAACTATTTTATATTCCTCGTGACGTTTCTCGTATTATGTATATTGATGCTTTAAATGCTTTACTAATTGTTCTTAATTTTTTCATGTCCTATTTTATTGCTTGTTGCGCGGTGACGCCGAGACTTGTGGACCAATCTTTTTGTACAGAATGGTATTCTCCAGAACTATCATTGTCGCCAATGATCTCTTGATAAAATTTAATTTAGAGTTTCATAAAACGATGCATTGGCCGGGAATCGAACCCGGGCTGCCCGCGTGGCATCATTCTACCACTTCACTACCGATGCCTACATACAATTAATACAATATGAAAGATCAGATTTCTAATATAAATAGTACGTGACCCCTTATGTGGGGGGCGGGGGAGGGCAATGCATCGGCATTATAATTAAGTGGATTTTCATTCAATTTAAACACTTATGTTTTGAAACAACTCTAATTAGTGCCTACTATAAATATTGAACACTACGAGATAGTGCCCATGCTGCATTGCAGCCACTTTGTGCTTACCGGGAGGTACCTCTCACTCATACTGCCGCAAAGTGTAGTACATGAGCCCATTAGAGAAGGGAGGTGTGTAACCCTCCTTGGGTTAAAGGAGGACATCACATGTGCTATGAGGATAACGGGCGTTGATGGTCACCAAATAGCTGCGACTGCTCGTTTGTCCTACTATGCAATATAAAATGGCCTGTTTCATTGGGAGGGGAAAGGAGGGCAACATATCTGACTTGAGAATGCAATAATGAGGATGTCTATGGGAATCCGTAGCCAACAATGACCTGAAAAAAGCCTAAACAAGTGTTTGATTGTAGCCAAATGGGGTTGGCACGTTTTCCTCCGTATATAAAAAAAAAAACAAGTCGGTTTCTACTATCGTGCATGGTGCCTACACGACTATGCGATAAAAGATAAGGAAACCAGACATGCAAACATGGTGTGGGACCAAATCCATAGTAAAAAAAAAAAACATGCATCGGCCGGGAATGGAACCCGGGCCGCCCGCGTGGCAGGCGAGCATTCTACCACTGAACCACCAATGCTTGCACTTTTAAGGCTGTTTACAATGTTGTATCTATCAATTGATTTTAAGCAAAGGTTTCGTACCAGTTTATTACGATATATATTTACATTCAATTTCCAGTGTCCAAATTATTCTCAGATAGAATCTTGAAAGCAGTCGCTAATTTGAACATTATGTACTCAATTGTGCGTAAATCTAACGAAAACAAATAAAAAATATTTTCGAATAAAATAAAGGAAAATGTTACACGTAATTATCGACTCTTGTCATTCGTTATTTATACGTAATTATTAACTCTTGTCAGGAATCATTGTTCGTACGTAATTATGGATTCCATTTATTGACAATTATTTATACGTAATTATGGACTCATGTCAATATTTATGTATCATATTTTAAGTATTTTTTATTTGGGTCGAACAGCCCCGACTTAGGACCAGGCCTGGGCATGGTCCTCCTAGGTCCTAAAACATCATCAAGAACTGCTGTTCTTCTAAAAAAACTGTGTAAGCTCTTGCACCAGCAGAAATATCTTGTTAAAATAACGAACAAATTAAACATTTGGTAGATCAAATGTTTAATTTTTAAAAATTACATATGCTTCATGTTGGTGCCAAGAGAAAGGCACGTGGTTTCTTCGCTTCTGCCACATCAAACTTATTTTATGACGTGAGGAAACACGTTCACGCGCCATAACCTTGTGTGGGATCTAGTGACGCGCGGGGCTCTCGAAAACCACCGCGAGTGCCATTGTTTCTGCAACATGTCATACGAATATATTTGTGATTCCTGTGGATTCCGATCAAAGTACGGAAAATATATAATAAATTTCGGGTGCGCCACAACTTCTTTAGATACTACTCAGACTGATAGTATTGACATGTTTCTTTGTACGATTTCAACTTTAGATTCGACTTAATAATGCCAATGCCAAGAGTTACTTACGCTAAAAATGTGAAAAAAGTACCTGACAACGGAGCATCAAATTGTAGAGTTTTAAAATCAGATTCTAAACATATGTGTAACTTGTAGTTATCATTTAACGGAAAGTAAACAAAAAACCTGACTGCTAACTTAAAAAAAAATTAAAGCTTCTACAGTAATACAGTACACATTTAAAATCTTGGCAGAAATCCTCTTGACAAATAATGGGGCCCGACTGTAGGCGAGGCTATAAAAACAAGTATTGTGAAGACTTGTTTTTTCTTTTCCGTTATTACCTGACTGAACGGAAAACTCCACATCTTACCGTCAGCATATCGTATTGCCAAGAATGGCTAAATAGCAAATACAGAGAGGCACTTAATTAAAATAGTTGACATTATCGCTCTGTTGTTCTATCAGCTTCTTATTTATCTAACGAAACAGAATGTGAAACGCTATCCCATTTCTTATTGTTAACAATGATATGGTAAATTTACCTAATTTTGGCACCAACTATTATCTCTCTTGATAAATTTTTATTCATAGTTTTAAAGACATTGCATCGGCCGGGAATCGAACACGGGCCGCCCGCGTGGCAGGCGAGCATTCTACCACTGAACCACCGATTTTTGATTTTGATTATAATTTAATCTCTGTAATATACTGTACTCAAAATATATGAAAATCTTATAATAACACAAATGTGAAATAAAATATTACAAGTGGAAATTTTTATTCTGCGTAATTATTGTCAGGAGCTTTCCACGTCACTAGAATTTTGTATTTTAAAAAATATATAATTCCATTCTATCGTAAAAGAGAGTTGTGTATAATTTAATGCACATTTTTTTTATTGTATTTATATGATAAAAAGGTAACATTAAAACAATTACTGAGTACGAAATAATATTAATGGAGACCGGGAAATGCCACCACAAATGAACCCAATAAGTACGGAAAAAATCGCCTGAAACAAGTGAAATGCTCACGGTGAATAATTGGGAGTGGCTCCCAGGAACGATATGGCGAAGCGAACTGGCAAATGTCTATTTGTGTTTATACTGGTCTTGTAATTCTCATTTTAAGCTTTTATGATAAGAAATGAGAATAATTGGTCTATATAATTCGAGTTTAACAGTCTCTGTAGGGCATTTGTTTTCATTAATATCGCATTGGTCGCTTTAAAGCACAGGTGCGTCATTATACAAGTGCTAGGGTAGAATTGTTATTTAAGAAACCCTATCAGATTAACATCTAACATCATAACATTTCATTGGGAGATTGCGGTCACTTCTTTGCCTTGCAACCGATTGGTTGGCCGCCCCTATCCTAATGTATTGTGTTGCGGCCCGTTTCTATCTGCAACTCTCAGTTCTTTTTTATTTCTTGTTACATTTACGAGCTATAACAAAAGAAGGACTACTTCTGTATATTTGAATGGCGTAAAAACTACAATGTCCCGACCCTACTTCACTACATAAAAGAGTTTGAGAACTTTTCAAATACCACAACTAATTTAAGCGGAGTGTGGATATCGTAAATCTAGCTGTCTAAACCAGTCTAGTTCCAGTAGTAATCAATGTAAACGCGTAGAGTCCACCGCTTATGCATTAAAATTAAATGAAAATGTTTCTTTTCATAACAGAATTATGAAATTACGTTTTAAACGTCGACAATAAAATCTGCAACCGGTTCAACCAGAAGAGAACCGGCGAAGCCAACGCAGCAAATATAATCGATTAATATGTTATCTATAAATATACTATATGTCTATATATAGTATATGAATTATTGGCTCATAATATTAATTTCACAACCTAAAGTCGATAAGGCTCGTAGAAATACAAAGTAGGTGTTAAGTTTTTACAGCCTTTTGTTTCTACAGCCAAATATGATTAATCCGTGATTCATGTGGGTTCGGATAAAAATACGAAAAATGTATAATAAATTTCCAATGCCCCATAATATCTTAAGATCTCTCTGGCTTCTATTGATGTTTTACAAATAATGAAACAGATTACCTGCTAGTCTTCTGGATTTATTGGGAACATTTTTGTTGGTTGTTTGTGTAGAATATACATTTTTGAACTCTATATGAACTCTTTATGAATTAGGGTATTATACGCCATAGAACATGCCACAAAGACGAACAAATTAGTAGACACAATTTTGTGTGCTATACGGCACCCTATTCAAATGCGAAAGTCATTATTACCCGGCCCAGATATTTAACAAATTTAGTACAAAGATACTTTTCTATCCGGGCTCGATTTTTGGCAAGTTTTGTATAAAAATAGTTTACTTGGGCTAGACATTCGGCATATTTAGTAAAAATATACTTCTCTTGGGCTAGACATTGAGAAAATTTTGTAGACATATAATTTTCTTGGGGAATACGCATTGGTTGGACACTTTTGTCTTCAATCGGAATCCATTTTGTTCCAATTCATTCTCCCGAGAGGACCTACGGGGCCGAAATATGGCCTATTAATTTAGGACTGGTCCACAAATTTGCGGTAGCTCAGCGGGCTATTGAACGTGTAATGTTGGGTGTTTTTGCCCAATAGAATTTCCAACGAGGTCATAGGGGCAGAGCTCTAAAGTTTCCGATATCACTCGAAGAATAAGCTCACCGAAGTGGCAATTGGCTGGTCATACACTCAAAAGATCAGACGGCAGGTGGACCACTAAAGTTCTGGAGTGATTCGTCCACCGTTCACCAGGTGGGAAGACGATCTCCGTGCAGTGGCTGGTCCGGGATGGCTACGAGTAGCAGGACATTTGCCGTCTTGGCGTTCATTCAAAGATGCCTATGTCCAGCAGTGGACCGATAACTGATGATGATGATATTTCTTCGGCTGGATATTTGGCAAATTTATTACAAATATACTTTACTTGGGCTATCCGTTAGATTAATGTTATTGTCCATTTTTACGAGCCGTTGCCGCTTGCTCAGCTAGTAAAGTATATTAAAGAAATATATTTCATACAAATGTATTATTAGCAGTTATTAATATCTTGAGTTTACGTGAATGTTGCTACTTTTACGGATTATATCGCCGTTTATTTAACTAGCTCAGCATTCTGTAACTGTCTTCTCAGTCCACCCGCAACCATGTTTCTTGTAAAGCTCCTGAAACATTGCTGTAGTTAATTAAGTAAATTAACGGCGACAAAATCCGGAAACGTAGTTTTATTGTAACAGAGAAAATAAATTGTTGAGTATAGAACCAAATTTTGTAAGGGACGTTCTTTTCATGATATTCTGAAGACAATCTATAAGTATATGTAACTAATATATAGTTTGCTCTCAATAAATCTAGACTAGAGGTATAGTTGCAGTGTCGTTCTAGTACAATTTCTACGTAGTGAACATCAATCGTAATGAAACTATGATGAGTAATTTAAAATTTGAATAGAGTTTATGAAAAAAGTGGTATTTTATTTTTTTATACTGGATCTATTGATATGACAAAGTTTAGTAAATCTATAACGCTAACTAGCACGAAAAAGTTAGACATCATAGTAACGTTACGATTCACAGAAATGTTCCGAATAGGCGGAGCATGCGAGTGAAAGAGCGTAAGAAGTCTCTTTCACATCATCGGGTGACGCGTTCACAGAACAATTAGAGAACAGTAATCACTTATAAAATAACAGGCTTACAAATAACAGTCGTGCGTCCATATAAGAGATGTTTGTAAAAACAACGTAAATACAGGTGTGTGGTTGAAATTTTAAGGATATATATTTTAAGTTTGCTCATATTTTAAATAAAATTTGCATTGACATTTCAAAAAAATATTTTTATGTACAATCACGAATGCTTCGCAATGACAGTGCAGTATGAAATCGTATATCGATGTTTACAAATGAGACGAAGAGGCAATTGGGTCACCACTCACCAGACTGTAAGAAACCAATAGACGCTATGGTCACCAAGTTCTAATTTATCGGTTCCCCAGTTTAGGCTTGCGAGTGACGACTTCAAGTGTCTACTTTTCCGGACGTACCAGTTCAATTCAGCGAAAATGCCAGCCTTACCCACTAGGCAGTGATATACCGTATTGCATGTGAGTCGAGCTGGTATGAATTAGGAGGTTCACGCTCGTATGATACCGCCTGAAAATTTGTGTATACATTATCAGGTTTAGTGTAGTTTGTGAATAGCCGGCTGCCCATTGCAGGGACTGGATGGAAGGAAAGCGTCGGTGGCCACCAAGTGGCTCTCCGACTTCACGTTTGGGGTTCGTATGTGTTAAATTTTTTTTTTGTACGGAACACTGAAAAATAATGAAAAATATTGTTTTCTATATAAGAAAATACAGAACTATTCCGTAATTTTATTCCCTTTTATGTACTGTTCCAATGAAAAGTACCTTTTTGAGTGTACTATAACGTAGAAATCTTCTACAACCTATTATCAACCCTATACCATTGGATCAAGAATCACAATCAAACAATGAAACTGTCGAATAAAAACAGAGCTGTGATGCGCTTGTTACTGGCTTGCAAAGTTTGTGGCAGATGTCGGTAGTGACAGCAAAAAAAGATTAAAGAAAATAACTTTTTGAAGTCCACGGAACACCGCTTATTTGTTTTCATTATATATAGTAAAGCATATTGAAATTATATGAAATGAAATGGGAATAAAGACGACCCCATAACAAAGGCAGATAAATAAGAAACAAGTATAAGAGTAGGCTGAAGAAGGAGTGCAAATTTGGATTTTGGAGGCCTGGTACAACTACATCCAGTTAAATATTTATGAACGTAATAACTTCTACTAATGTTATAAATGCACAATAAATGTAAAATAATTACTTACAAACAAGTGAATGATTTCTTTAATGAATGAAATGTGGTTGCTATCATATAGGTTATAATCTTTATATCCCGAAAAAATAAATGGTTCTATTGGGATATATGTTTCGTAGGTGAAATCGGGGACATTGTGGAACACCCGCATTGACTAGCAAAGTAGAAACAAAAATATCTTTTTCGTATTCCGTATTACGAAAAGTGCGTAGGTACTCATCCAAAGCTGGCAATTACATTTAATCACCGGTTTTGTAGTCGTCAGCTGGCACTGAGCACACCTGAGTGACTGCCACAGCAGCGAGTGTGTTGCAAACCTACAATCTTCCGTTTTCATTATAGCTTTAAATTACTTCTATTTATTTTGAGATAAATAAATGTGTGTCTTATACAAATGATATAAGATTAAAAATTCCTTGTTGTGTATAAATATTTCATTTTGAAATATCAAATTTTTCCTGTACTTACTATTGCAGTCACGTGTAAAACTTGGTAATGTATATGAGTCTGCTAACTACATCGTTCAATAAATTTCTAATTCAAAATCGCTTTAATATACATAAATATAATTCTAGTCTACTCTTAACAACATCAGGATCATCGCCCAAGTGTTTTTGAATCAGGATTTTCATCAGGTTCGGGTCCAAAAATCTATTATTTGCAGTTGTTTGTTCATCTAAGAAAATTCTGCATCCATATGTGTACTGGGGACGGTGATAAGAATTATTCCCTACTCTTATTCTCTTTTGATTAGATACGTTGCGGGTTCGAAGACAGTTAGCTTATTCCCTCGGTCTCCCGTGCGATCATATCGAAGGGGCATAGTAGTTTGCATAGTTGGTCCTGGTGACACAGAAACAGAATGTACGAACGTGTGGTGAGCGAAATCCATTAAAAAAATCTAGTTAAATGTATATGGTATGGATCATGAATTGGTCACAATTATTGATAGACAACTCACTGAAGCCTTGTTAATTGGTCAATTTTCTTATAAAATATAGGGTAAACGAGCAGATTGTATTTGACTACCACCACAGACATTTGCAAAACTTGAGGTCTTGCAGGCGCCGGCCTTTGACCGCGTGAGATCTTGTCTTTAGAAACCCCAAGACGGACCTACCGACGGTGACATCTGTTTATACAGGGTTATATGCTCGAAAGGAAATTGCTTGTGAACTTAATTAACATATGTTACTTACTTGCTTACAAGTTTTTTTTTACTTTTTTGCTTTCTTTACTGTACCCACGGAAAGCTTCTACAATTCTTTCGGTGACAACAGTTTACTCATAATTATTCATTATGATTTTACCGCCATAAAGCGACAGCTTTGATGTCTGGTTTCGTTCGCTTCATGAGTAGCCGGTGTCCCACTAAAGGAGGAAGAAAGGAGGATAATGCATTTGCATAACTATTATGCGGATATTAGTGGGAGTCGGCACTCATTAAAAAGGCACCGACTGCTTGGTTGTCCCCCTACAATGCAAAATAGTAATTATTAATATAATTTGAAGGACAAATTATATGAAGCACTCACCTATTCTATACAGATTATCATCGTAGAAATGGAGGAGCTTGCATTTAGAATTGTATAAACATAATTTATCACTGGGTGTATGTGTAAGTACTTAATAAAATTGGCTGCTTTGAGCTCCTAAAACATATTTAAGGGGAACAGTAGGGAAGTCCCAAGGAGGTTTATAGAGGATACACTGCGTGATTTATGTTATTCGCTTTCTGAATAGACAGTAAAACATTATTTGCTACATTTTGTAACGTTTGTAATGCTAACTTTAGACAGAACCCGTATTAAGATTTAACAATATATGACGACCGGCTGGCTCAGTTGGTAACGTAGCGGTTAGTCCTCGTGTTACGCCAGAGGTTGTTTATATATGTATTGTATGAATTTATGTAATAAAAATCTTAAATACATAAAAAAAATATATAAGAATATTAAATATATATCCGTTGTCTAGTACCTATTATACAAGTCCTTACGCTGTGATAATTCCACACATATTATTATTATTTAGAAAATTTATTTTCACTCTTCTAGAGAGATACGAATTTACCACAAGTACGGGCTTACCCCAAGTACTTAAATTATATGGTTACTATATGAATTTAGATTGCATGGTCCTTGCCCATAAATTTTCTTACAATTCTGCATGTATTTAGTATGGTAGCTTTTTGTAAAAGTATGTATATGGATCTGGGAATATTTAGAGTTTTGTGACTGGTGTGTAACGTTAACGGTATGACTCCTGTAGAGGAAATTGTTATTGGAACTGTTTTGACGGTTTGTACAAGCCATTGTGATTTAATTTCTATGGCCAAGTCTGACTATTTTGCGATTTTTTTCAGTGTGTGTTCTTGTAAGATTATGCGTCTTCGGGATGGCTATATCGATAAGGTAAACAATTTTATTATTTTTATCATACAAGGTTATATCGGGTCTATTGAAGTGTATTGTCTTGTCGGTGATTATTGTTCTGTCCCAGTGCAGTTTATGTTCTGTTGAATCCAATACGGTTTGAGGTTTGTATTTGTAATATGTAGTTTCTTCTGTGGTTAGTTCATAATTGTATGCGAGGCATTGGTGTATTATTATTGCTGCTACCTGACCATGGCGGTGTTTGTCGTCTGTCTGTGCTAGCGATTTACAGGCACACGTGATATGCTGGATTGTTCCAGAAGAACTGTGGTAGTGTCTACAGTTATAAGTTACAAGTGTAGGATCGTGTCTAATGTGTTTCCTATAATTCCGTGTATCTATTACCTGATCCTGGATAGCCATCATAAACCCTTCCGTTTCTGGAAACAGTTCTCCTTTCTTGAGCCATGTGTTCCACGAATTTTTGTCAACATTAGAGTTGGTCAAGTCGAGGCGATGTGTACCGTGTAGTGACTTCCGTGTCCAAGTGTGTATTTTTTATTGTACTTTGGTAATAATTTCATTTTTCTGTGGCAGATAATCTCTCAGGTTGAGTGGTGTGTGATTAAAATCGGCGCGTAAAACAGCGTTATGTAGGATTGAATGTGTTATTCGAGAGTGAAAAAATGATCTGAGCGTGGTGATTTGCTTATTGTGTAAATTTTTATGCCTCTTCCTCCTTCGCTCTTAGGCAATGTAAGACGTTGTAAGCAAGAGTGTGGATGGTGTTTTCTGTATTTAGTCATCTGTGTATTAATAGTGCGTTGGTGTTTAGTTAAATCTGTTTGGGACCACTTGATTATACCAAATGAATATGTAAGTATTGGTATTGCATATGCATTAATTGCTTTGGTAGTATTTCGTGCGTTCAATTGTGTTTTAAGGATTTTGTATATTCAGTCCCTGAAATTTTGAATAATTTTATTTTTTGTATCTCGTTGATGTATTTGCTGTGTTTGGTAATAGCCTAAGTATTTATATGCTGTTTCTTATCTACTGGTGTTATTTGTGCCCCATTTTCTAGTCTGTGCGTATTGTTCTCAACTTTGCCTCTATGAATTGATTGTATTTTGCATTTATCAATGCCAAATTCCATGCGTATGTCATTCGAGAACTCCTGTGTAATATCTGCTAATTTGTGTAGTTCAGTTAAATTGCTTCCATAAAGTTTTATATCATCCATGTTTAATAAATGTGATAATGTATGGTGCATGTCATCAAATTTTATTTGGAATCCTACATTTGTGTTATTGAGAAGGTTTGATATTGGGTTGAGTGCTATACAGAACAAGAGAGGACTCAGTGAGTCACCTTGGAAGATGTCACGACGGATGTTGATTTTGTCAGTCTATATTGTCTTGCTGCCGTTACAAAGTTTAAGGGTTTTTTTTCCAATTGTACATAGTTTTTGATAAAAATGATATAAGCGTGGGTGAATTTTGTAGTGCTTCAGTATGTAAATAAGCCACGAGTGCGGCACAGCATCATAAGCTTTGTTGTAATCTACGTATATAGTACAGATATTTATTTTCTTTTGCAGTGCCTGTTTGGATGCTACTGTGTCGATGATAAGTTGTTCTTTACATCTTTGGCTGACGGCATCCTTTTTGTTGCTCAGCGAGTAACTGATTCAAATTTATGTGTTTGTATACGAGGTGACTAATGTAAGAGTTTATTATTTTATAAATATTTTCAAGACAAGTAATTGGTCGGTATTTAGCAGGATTTTTGTTATCTGTGAGTTCTTGAGGTAGCATGTAAGTAGTTCCTTGTGTCGTATAAGGTGGCATATGGTCTGGGTTTTGTAAAAAGGTATTAATATGCGTTATTAAAAATTGGTGGGTTCTTGTGAGTATCTTATACCAATAATTATGGATTTTGTCTGTTCCAGTCGCCTTCCAGTTATAGGTCTTGACTATTACTGAAACCAGTGCATCAATTTCAATAGCATCGAATTCCTTTTCTGGAATGTTTTGAAGTGCGCGATAGTCTTCGGCGATCTAATTACTATTGTTGTGAGTTACTGGGTTTGACCATATTTTAGACCAGAACTCGTGTAATGCTCCTGGAGTAGGCGTTTCTGTGAGTGAGATATAGCTTGTGTTATTCGTAGTCAAGGTTCTATAAAATTCCTTTTCAAGTGTGTAGAACATCTTGTTTTGTATTTTCCTTAGTGTTGTTAATTTGTAACGGCGCAGTCGGCTTGCTAAGACCATTAGTTTTTGCTTTAAAGTATCAATGAAACAGGAGATCCCTGTATGGTCAGGTTCATGTTGTGAGTGTATTCTATATAATAGTTTAATGCATTCAAAGTGTTCCGTAAGTGAGCGGGTCGTGTTTCTCCGTACGTAATGATAGTAGATGAGTCTACCGATATCTGATCTCAAGTTAGTCATTCTTCTTTCAAGACGTATTTGCCGCTGGAATTTTGCTTCTATTGTTGGTGCGTTTTAGTGTTTTATGTATTTTACCTCCAATGTATGTGATTGCTGTATGTGCAATGCAGTAGACTATTGTTTGTCGTAGAGAAGTTGTAAGTAGTAGAGAAATCTGTGGCTGCAGAAATATTTTTAGGTAATATTTTTACATTTATTGAGTAAATTAGAATAGCGAATTGTCTACTTGGTTTATTTTTGGGTATAAACGGTCTTAAAGTGGAATCTAGATCTTTAAACTCGACTAATATTTTCTTGAATAATTCTTCTATTTCATCTAGTTTTTTTGGATATTAATCTTGGATTATTATTGTGTTGGTTTCGTGTAAGGTTGTGAATATGGTCCTCATTATTTGCAGTCGGTAATTCTAAATTAGGTTCTTGTTTATGGGTATTATTTTGTGATGTGGTAGATATACGTATATGATGTTGTGATTCAGAGTTTGGAGGCGGTTGGCGTATATCGGTACCAGCTTCTATTTCTGTGGCTACTTCATCTTTTATTTCCTGTACTCTAGTGATAGCAATGTATTTATTCCCAATAATAGCTCTAAGTTGGTCCCAAATTCTCTGTTCAGAAACATGTGCTAGGTGAGGATAAGCAGTTATTACAGGCAGCTGTAATAACTGCTAGCTAGCTGTATACAGTAAAGGTCTATAAGCTGTTTTGTTTGATTCGAGTCTAGTTATGTTGTCATAACTGCGTAGTATAGTTTCATTGACTTCATTGCTCCAGGATAATCTTTGGCGATGGCTGCTGATGTTTTCCTGGGTTTGGAGTATTGTTTGGCGATTTTGTTGTAAATCTTGTGTTCTTTTGTCTGTTGTGCCTGAGTGGTAGCAATTATCATTTAGCAACGAGGTGACTTCCATCCTGATTTCATCCAGTATGTCTGGAGGTAGTAATTGATTTCTCAAGATGACTCTTTTTGGTCACCCACTCTTTGTTTGGAGATAATACATTGAGGGAATTTAGTTGTGAATGCATTTCGGGTAGGTACGATTTTGTATTTTGTTATAGATTAGAAGCCGTAAGATAAGCACGCCAAATGGAGCGGTTCATATCTTCCGTCCACCTGATTCTCGTGCGGTTCCTGGCGACACTGGGTGCAGAAATAACGGCGAGTGCCTCCTGCACAACATCTGCGCGGTTGAGTATTGATGGTGAAGATGGGGGTGATGTAGGAGAAGTCTGCCTCGAGTAGCTGTGCCGCGTTGACCTGCTCTCAACAGGGAACAGACAAAGTGGCGATGATGGGGGTGAAAACGATTCGGCTGTAACTTCTTCGGGTTTATCCCCAGCTTCTCACCGTCGATGGTTAGCATTTTGCTGCGACACCCAGCATCGGTTCCAGGTGTACACCGACGACCTCCGGGAAACGGTCTTAAACTGTACCTAGATTTAGTACGCGAAGACAGAGGCCCCCTCAGAAACGTAGGGCTGCCCGAATCAGATGAGTTAGACTCACCGGACTCGGGGAGAGACTCCCCGGCAGAACCGGAACCCTCCTCAGTCGTCATATATTTTAAATTCGCGTCTATGATCCGTGTTTACTTCTTCTCCTAGTTGGTGACCGTTAATTTAGAGAGGATAACAGGCAAGTTGTTATGGGCGTTAATAATAGTACCTCCTATAAATAGGGTAATATAGTCTAGGTGGTCAGACTCCATGTATGTTCCTCCTCCCTGTAAGCCGGGGGGGCTTACCACGGCAAGGTGGTCCCCGTGGGGGGGTTATTATTATTATTATTATTATTAATATATTATATATTTATTGTTTTGCATATGTTTTTTATATAGAATAGGGTATACAAATGTGTAATCGAAGCGTTTTTACGACTACAGACGCTCATGAACATCCACATAATCACCATGCCGATGCTTTGCCCTCCCCCCTATGGGCCACCGCCTACCCACAAACTACACGAAACACGGAAGACACTGAAGATGTCACTTTACGGCGGTATTCTGTGAGCGAGACCTCCCCGCCGTGCCAGCCCAATTCCGATCTTGATATATGCAGGCAGGCATGTAACATTGATTATTTATACATATATTGCGTTACTTTATTGCTTCAAGAACGCTCTACAGAACTACCCTCAATAATTTTATTTTCAACACCATAACACATCATTTTGTAACGGTTTATAAAATACACCTACCTACCAAATTTTAAGGATACAACGCCCCTAATATCCGAGTAAAAAGTTTGTGACATAATAATAATAATCGTCTTAGCCGCTATAGCGGCCATCTCTATTGAGAAGAGCCATCTGTGCAGGACATATTATACTTCATAAATGTTTGCGCAGACACAAGTGCACTCTCTATTCCTTCATTCTCCTATTCCGATGGGACGGCAAACCGACACGACCATTGAGAAATCACGCGCAGCAAAGAGGGCTTAACGTGCTCTCCGAGGCACGGGGGTGTAACACCACCAGCTTCCTAACTCCGGTTAGTTGTTAGAATTTGAAAGATCCTTATAGAACTTTTTGTATGATCCGACCCGGGATTCGAGCCCGGGACCACGTCTGTGGTTGAACATGCTTACCACTAGACCACGAGACGGTTTGTGGCATACGAAGGGAGGGATGGACGGATGGGCAGACAGACGGACAGAACGACGTGACGAAATTATAGGCTATTTCTTGTCGTTTTACTATGGAACCTTAAAATGCATGTTAGGTCCGAGCCGCGACTGGAGTTTACTCGAATGAACTGGATTCTGATGCGTAAAGAGACGTTAAGCACAGCAAATCGTTATGCTGTAACAGTGTTCGCAGATTAACACTTCTTACTGCTCATAAGGCCAAATCCCTCCGTCAACCCATGGACCCCATCACGGTAACATTAGATTATATTACCGTGGTCCTAACAATCTGTCGTTATTATACTGGTGCGAGTGCGCATCCTGTCTTTCGGGATATCTATCAGGTGCGCACGCTTCGATCCCTACAAGTTCATAGTTCAAAAGTTTACGTAGTACAAAAGCGAAACACGCCTGACCGGAAACAATTCAAAACCTTATTTTTCTAACACAGCGCTCACATAACTTAGAAGGCACTTGCTTTCTTAAATAAGTGAACTTTAATATTTTTAAATGTCTCATAGTACTTTGGTGTTGTATAGAAATAGTCAGCACAACAATATTATCCCCATGCGCCGGGCCGTGTGGCCCTAATCCGCACATACAGCAGTTTATGGCGTTTTAATGGTCAGTAATGGTTATTAATGGTTTAACTGTCATTGCTATAACGTTGGTTCGTTGAGCGCGCACTAAAACCTTTATTATCCATCCGCTTTCATTGCTATGTACTGTGCTGTGTGAAAATGTTGACTATTATTAACAACGAGCAAATGTCTACTGGATTTTTAAGTGAGACCGCCGGAGAAGGACTTAGGGACAAAATAGGCTAAAAAACAAGAAAAAAAAAATACAAAGAGAATTAAAAATTAAAAAAAAAATGTATATAAACCGACAGCCTACTTTCAAAACTAATCACTTTCAAACACCTGTACAGTTTTTCATGAAACAAGCTAACAACACTCTCGATTATGTCATCTAACTAATAAAAAAATATGTATCCAAGTCCTTTGATTTGTTTGGGCGCTACGTCACCATATAAACCGTCCTAGATAGTAACACCCCCTTTAATGTGACGGAGGTTAAAAGAATAAAGAATTAAACTATGAATTTTTAGGGATTGAAACTTGCGCACCTGATAGATATCGCGAGAGACAGGAGTGCGCACTCGCACCCGTATAACCACCCGTAATACTGGTATGATCTAATATTACCGTGGAAGGGCCATAGGTTGGTGGAGGAATTTGGCCTTATAAGCAGTAAGAGCTATTGATTTTGCTGCATTGCAGCTGAATTACACCGACATAAAAATGGTAACGTGGCGGTTACTCCCCGTCTTATGTTTATATATGTATTATATGTATTTCTATAACAAAAAATCCTAAATATATAAAATTTCTTGGATATATAAAAAATATTAAATATACTTCCGTGGTGTAGTACCTGTCACACAAGTCCTTACGGTACTTACCCAGCCCTGTGGCTGGGCTAACGTCGTGTGATATATATTATTATTGTTATTATTATGAAAAGAAAACTTACTTCTGGTTCACACGGTATTGTTGCATAAGGAACCTGTACTCGTGTTTAGTGCAGCGTGCAAGTTTCCGGTGGACACAGGGACATTATATGCAGACGTGTATACAGATGTTTAGTTATGAGCTTCGGTGGGGACCAGACACATAGGTTTGAGGGAGTAGCAACGACTTCTTCAACTTCAAGAAATTGGTCTAGATATATCATAGTAGGTTTGTTTAAAAAAATATGCTTGTCAGCATTTTTTTTTATTATAACGATTTATAGTAAATAACATAATATTCCAATTCCTCTAATTCCCCTTCACGTCCCATCTCGCGTAAGCAAATAAAAAATAAATAATTGCTTCTATAATACAACTAGCAGCTCCCCAATGGTTCTCCTGCGTAACTCAGCTTCTGTTAGTAGTAGTAATTTTTACTTAATAGGTAGTGGTATAATCTAACAATAGCGGTAGTTCCGGAGAGTAGCGCTATCAGTCAAACAAACAAATTCTTGAGCTGCATAATATTAGTATAGACATATTAATATATGTATTAATATTATACATTTTATTCCTGTATTAATATACAGGAAGGAAAATAAAACCATATTTTTGTCAAATAATTATTTTAGTATTAGAAATACATTAAAGTGGTACATACACCACCGCACGCACGCAACGCAATACACATAGTGACAATATCAATCACTTATGTGTTAACGCTTAATTTTTAGTTACACAAAGATATTGAATACACAAAAAAAAATGAAAAAAAGAATTGTCTTCGAAGTCGATAGGTATTTTCACAATTGACACCGAGTGCAAAAAAGTGTTAATGTCTTTCAGTTTGTAGTAATTTACGTCGCGCCGAACCGATAGCTCTATCTGCACACTTTGCAAATACTTTCTAGACACGTTGCATTGTATATTATTTTTAAAGTCCAAGATTAGTTAGTTAATCATAAATAAAAATAAAGTAAAGATTAATTATAAATAAAAATAAAGTAAATATTAGTTAGTTACAGCATAAGAGTTTCGTTTAGTTCTTTCTCCTGTTTGTATAACATGTTCTAAAAATGTAAATTTATTTTCTATTATTAAGCCCAAATATGTCAGAATTTTTTCTAAGTTTGACTGTTACGTTGTTAAATTCTATACGTGGATTTGATTGCAACAATTCTTGTAATAATATTTGGCATGTATGCAATAGCACTGTCCCAAATTTGGCGGAGTTATCCTGTGGTGCGGGAAAACCCCTACATGGAGGTGGTCGGTCCCTTAGTGGAGTGAGTGGCCACCGACGTGCCCTGATGATTATTATACACTGCCTGCTATCATTCCTGCCTCACAAAATTCGGGAATGATGGCAGGCTTTAAGTGGGTACTCGGCACTATAATGTGCGCTGTCCCCACACACCAGTGGATCCCAAGCCAGTGTTAGCGTATAGTGCGTTTCTCCGCGTTCAAAAAAGGCCTATGCGCGTGCAAGACACATATTTTTCTATTAAAAACAGATATATTTTTACACAAGGTACGTGAACGATGGTACACGGCGGCTCCGTTTATTCCTTCGTAATGTTCATCGAGCGATTGTACGTATTTATGTATAAAATTATTAAAAGAAGGAAAGACTCGACAGTAAACTAAAAAAAATAATAAAGCAAGGCCTTTACAGTAAGGGCACAATTAAAATCTTGGCAAAAATCAATTTGATAAATAATGAGGTCCGAAGTTAGAAGTCTTGTTTTCCTTTTCAGTTAAAAAAGAATATTAAAAGAACACAGAACCCAACTGGGTTTTATGTTATTTTAATATATTTTTTTATATTTATTTCAATGCAAAGAAAATTGTACAAATTTGATCGTGCTCCGGAAAAAAGTCCGGCAAATAGCGAGGAATAAATAGTTCGAAATGCGGTCGACATAGAAATCCTGGTACTCATTTTTATTTTTCTTTTTCGCGTGCATTCGAATCCTGTGATATATGTTGAAACTCTCGAAGTTTTCTCGCTTTGCTTTACATTAAACTAGTTTCAAACTCAATAAAAATAGATGTGCACCGGAGTTACCGGTGCGACGGAGAGCACGAGAAACATGTATATTTGAGGCGATGAGGTGTTTTATTCCTTCTTTGGAGTTTATTTTCAGCACTTGCCTATTATCATCATGAGATAACAGCTGTGCAGGCCCCAATTGTCAATGTGATAGAAGTTTATCGTCGTAGTCCATGGTTTCTGTAATCCATATGGACCATGGTTTCTGTGATTTATCTGGAACGTGAGGCTTTCTTGAGTGGTGGGTCGTGGACGTTTAGCTTACTCCCACTGTTCCTTCTGTGTCGCCAGAATAGACACCGGACATCGCTGAACCTCCGATACGACCGCAGGGAAAACAACGAAATAAGCTAAAAACTACTTGGACCCACAATGAATTCAATCAGAAGAAAATAGTCATTCACGTTAACCCTATGAAATAACTAACTAAGCCGCAATTTTTGGTAGGACTGAAAACAAAGCAAGCATAATAGGTGACTATCGCCACCCATAGACATCCGCAAACCCCGGTTTAGCGGCGTGTTGCGGGCCTCTAAGTTAAGGTCGCCTCTAGAATAACCCGTAGTAGGTTCGGGAACATCCAGGGTGGCAGCTGGTTCCATCATAATGCAGTGCGCGGTAAGAAATTGCGCCTGAAGAGCACAGTTGTGGAATCTGCGGTTTTTAGGAGGAATTGGGCCGGCAATATTATTATCTGGTCTCCTTCGCACTGTACCGTACCGTCGGGTACCGAGGCGAACGGCATAACCCGGGATGGGTCGCAAGGGGACAACTATCCCCTCGATAATGTCCGGATTTGCCTTAATGGCTCATGGGCTCAAGGAGGCGAAGGCCTGTGTATTGCCATCATACGTGAGTAGTGGTATGGATGTGTTATGCTTGTGCATGTGTGAATTATACGTGAGTAGTGGTATGGATGTGTTATGCTTGTGCATGTGTGAATTATACGTGAGTAGTGGTATGGATGTGTTATGCTTGTGCATGTGTGATCCTAGTCCAGATTGATGGACACGCAAACCCCAGTTCCCTTGCTGAGAGTTCACGCGGGTGCGGCCTCCCGTCAGGTGGTCGCGCGTGCAGTGGGGTGAAGTAGGTGAACATGCGACCTATTTTCTGCCCAATTGAACATAGCCCTCGATAATCGAACCACAAACTCCTGCAGCGACTCCATCCGCAGGTTGCGCGCGAGCACGTCGTTACGGACGTAGCGACCGGCTCCCGTGATGACACGTATGGAGATGTTTTGCTGGGCTTGCAGGCGTATCTGCTGGGCCTGAGACGGCGTACCATGCGAGGGCGGCGTAAGTGAGGCGTGACCTGATATATGTCCTGCATCCGAGATTACTTTTAGGTAAAGCCTAGACAACAGGTAAATTGTCTTAAAAGTCGCTGCCGCATGTCGCTAGATGCACACAGCCGCTAGATGCGCACAGACAGACATGCAAATACGTTCCCTAAGAAATGACTACAGTCGGAGGCAATATAAGCTCTTAAATTTTATCAACATACAAAAATGTTACTATTTCTTACTACACTCACTTATAAAACTAAAGCCATTTTTATATTTCAGACTTCATTGGCACACTCCAAGCCGTCTTTTACGATTATTCCCAATTGCCCCTTGGAAACGGAGCGCCGGAGCCCATTAACCGTTCGGTTTTGTTAGAGGACTTGAGCTCTCCCGCGTGCGCTGTCAAACCTTGCATTGATTTCAGCTTACATTTAAGTGGTTCTAACTTTCATTCAAAATAGCTGTATTCCCCATTTGTTTATTATTATCGTTTTAATTATCTGCCCTACACGTCAGTCAGTCTATTTTTTATGTTATAGAGGGGTAGAGAGCAATCGAGCCTTTTTACGATTACCGCTCATGAACATCCGCAAAATCACTATGCTCAAGCATTGCCCTCCTCCCCTCCAATGTGCCACCGGCTATTCCCAAATCGCACGAAACGCGACAACACATAACTTTACGGTGGTGTCATATGAGCAAGAGGTATTGCCGGCCCAATTCCGCTGCAATGCAGCATCTCTTAAAAAATGATTCTTGCCTATCTACATAACTATGCGAATAATGTATTATGAATGAAACAATTGAATGATATAAATCTTTCTTATTGGACTTGCAGATACTCTTGACAAATACTCTTAACAAAAACACAGAAATGTAGCGTAAATGCGCGCAAGAAATAAATGGAATTGAGCAAACTGCAGCAATATTTTCTGGTATTTGTCATCGTTACATCTTATTGCCTTTGTAGGCGTTATGTTGAGACTGCAAGCAGCTATGATCTGCTCCTATTGTAATATTCAATATGCAACGTTTTGTCAACTGTAAAACGTTCCATAGATTTTTATAATACTGCAAGTGCAAAAAAATGTTCGTCCTTGTAATATTATCGTTTCTGTTTTATTTTTAGTTAGTGTTTTTTTTTTTAATATCATATCGTAGTAAGAGGTAAAGTCATACTGCATTGCAGCGGAATTTGGGCGACATGGGGAAGTATTTTTCTCACATGGTACCACCGCAAAGTGACATCTTTGGTGTCGCGTTTCGTGCTGTTTGTGAGTTCGTTTTTTAGAGGAAAAGAGGGCAACACATGAATAGTAATTATGCGACTGTTCATGGGCATCGAAAGTCGTAGAAAAGCTCCGATTGCTCGTTTGCCTCGCTACACCATAAGAAAAAAAAACTATAATAATGATCTCCTAATCCGACTGCAGTCCGACACGACCGGAGGGAAACGTGGCGCAGTCCGGACGGATAAACGTCGCCTATGGTGGTGCAACATTGTCCACTTGCTTACTCCGGATTGTTAGAAATAATAACATACAGCAACAATACATCTTCACGCCACTTACCTAATGGGATAGATGGAGCGAATGGAGGGCCACATATGACGATCTTAGGATCGTGGAGGAGTCCACGCTCATTCCTCTCCTCATACAAACACGCCAGTTGCGAAGACGCTTGCCACCACCTTCGGACAGTACCCGGTCAATCTGATCATGGTATGTCAGTCTTGGTCTTCCCCTGTACCCACATCCTTCCACATAGTATATCGCATCGCATTGTATATCTATTTTGTTATTCTTTCACCTACCATTCATTCTACACGCCCGAACCAACGGAGCATGCCCTATCTCATTTTTACACAGACACTTTCTTTCATAACTTAGCTCCCTTTCACTTCATTTTTACTACTTTTATTATAATCATATTAGAATTTAAAAAATCTTATAACACTTCGTTCTAATCCAGGGCTCAAGGTCTGGGTTGAACGTTCTTAATAACCATGATTACCTTGTGGTTTGCAAGATAATAATAAATACTTTTTAAAAAGGTTACATTCACTTTAGGAGCATTTTTGGAGATCAATAATACGAAGCATAGAATACTTGTGACACTTCATAATCATCATTATTAGCCCTTATCGGTCCACTGCCGGACATAGGCCTCACAATGAACGCCAAGACGATATCGCCTATCTCCTGCTACTCGCACCCATCCCGGACCGGCTCCTGACACGGAGATCGCCTTCCCAACTGGTGAACGGTCGACCATTTTCCTAAACGCGGCCCCCACTCCAGAATCTTACTGGCTCATCTGCCATCTGTTCTTCTGAATATATGACCAGTCCTTCAGCGAGCTTATTCGTCTCGTGATATCGGATACTTTAGATCTCTGCCTCATGACTTTGTTACGAATTCTATCGGACAAAGAAACACCGAACATAGCACGTTTCATAGCCCGATGAGCTACTGCAAACTTGCGGACCAGGCCAGAACTCAGAGGCCATGTTTCGGCCCCGTAGGTCATCACGGGGAGGACGCATTGAAATTGACATTTAGTAAAAGCCTTTTAAATAAAATTAAAAAGAAAAAAATAATAAACTCCCGACGTAAATACTTTTAAATGGCTGCACTTATTTAAAAATGGCCTTTCCAAATCGATCCACTCACACAAACACACACGAAAAACTTATAAAAAGGGGATTAAAAAGATATCTTGCATGCATTTTTGTAAATCAATGCTTAAAATACAAAAAATAATTGCCAAAGAACTGTAGTTATTATTTTACTACATATATTCTAAGATTAAAGAATGACCATTGACCTAACAAAGGTTTAGAGAGCGTGTTCAGAAGATGAAGTGGTTATGAATACCTTACTCCAGAGATTCGTTACCTTCTTCAAGCAGCCAGGACAAGTACCATGTGATTCGAAGGGTCACGAGTATGCACATATCCCCCGCTTCCTCCCGTCTATTCTAAACTCACAAACGCAGAAGCTTGGGATCATCACCAATGTTGATGGTGATGGTGACCAATGATGGTGATGGTGACCAATGATGGTGATGATGACTATGATGATTTCGTATTTGGTACTATAACCCAGCACCATTTTATTTATGTTCAGATACGGTCCATATGAATAAAATAAATAGTTTCTTGAAAACATGCATACATTATACGATAGAGGATACGTTTTCATAAAGAAAGGGATCGCGTAGTTCGTGACCAGAATCGATTTCGCTGGATGAGTGAACAAAGACTTTTAAGAGATGTTTGTAGACAATATTAACAAACACTATTCGTTTAAGCGACACTTTTCTCTGTTTATACACTTGAAATATATTCCAAATCGTTTCAAGTGTCTGTTGTGTGTTAAAGTTCCTTGAAGGGCACGTAAAGTTGTCAGTCCTTCGTTCGATTCCTCTTCGATCGTGACCGGTCCCATCAAAACAAGAGAAATATGTCGGGAGAGTTTACTTGTGTCTGGTCAAGCATATGTGTACTATAATACGCTCTACTCAATAGAAATGGTATCTGTTTCCGAATTTCAGCTAGGGGACACTAATATTATTCTTCTGCATTACAGCAGCTCACGGGCAAGGATTACGTCAGACGATGGTCCGAGGGCGGAGAGAATGGGAAATGTATGAGTTATACATAAATTCTAGAACCCAGTTGCTCTAGCTCTAGACACGTTGGTCACAGGGTACTCTTGTAACATGGATATACATCGTAAGGTCCCGGGCTCGTGTCCCATGTAGGAACAAAAAAGGTTTTTATATTAACATATATTATTTATTTTCTAATCACACTCCCTAAGTCGCAAAAGGTGTTACAAACCAGCTTTCTCTTCGATCGTGCCGGATTGCCGTCACGTTCAGACAGGGAATGAGGGAATCTAGCGTGTAGTTGTGTCTGCGCACACACTTATGCACTTAGCCAGTACGTTCAGCGCAGTTGCTTGGTCCCTGTAGCGATGTCCATCGCCGAAGTTCGGATAAATGGTCTTTCATGTTACATTCTAAGATGTAAAAATCGATTTATGTTTGCTTCATATATCTACGTTTATGTTCGGTCACTGTAAAAAACGCCGGAGATTCGCTTATTGGCTGTAAAATGACCATAACTACTGAACTCGTAAAGAACATCTTCAAATGATGTTTCGCTTTGAATTGAGTATGTTAATTCAGTGGTCGTTAAAATGACTATAAATAACATTTTCTTATCAGATAACCAATATCATCTGGATTATTGATAAAAGTGAATTAAGCGATGCAAGTCTTTTGAATATTTCTAGCTATTTACTGTCTTCTTGTTAACGCGGGAAAACGCAATTGCGCCCCATCACCGGCCCTGAGTGTGGAGCAGTGGTGCGTCGGGCTCTTCCGAGCTGTTTTTTATTATGCTGCTGAATACCGTGAGTGCCATCAGTGCCGCCTTTGGTGACGTGTCCAAACTATGACTCGGCAGGACATCTCGACGGCTAGTCAGTCACCTGAGGACCAACGCCGCACAGGGTTTGTCCCGCAACACAGGACAACCCCGCCAACTTTGGGACAGTGCAGTGGGGTGAGGTTCCCATCTTCGCCCTTCGCTCCATGCGCCAAAGCGCATCCTCAAGACTTACAAAGAGCAGCCGCCTCAGTTCGAATGGCTTAGCCCAGCCATACCCAGTCAAACACCATGACAAGGATTAAACCATGGTGGGGCGCCATTTGACATCCGACGATTCGTCTTCTAAACAAAAAAGGCTTTAGGTAGCTTTTCCTAATGAACACAGACAGACACAGAGAGTCTATTCTATGGCTCGTGTTTATGACCATTGTCCTAGTCTAGGCCATGGAGATTTACGGAATATTTTATTATATTCACACACGATAATATTATTATTATTATATAGCCCCATGGGAAATTCAAACGAACGAAGTTACTTCTACTGATGTTGAATAAAGGGAAAAATAGAACGGATACATGTAGCCCCCCGCGGTTACACCCGTGAAACTTCGTTTCTATTTGTCGTAGCGTCATGGTATATAACCAATAGCTTTCCTCGATAAATGACTATTCAACACAAAAATATTTTTTCAATTCGGGCCACTACTTCCTGAGATTTATGTATTCAAACAATAAACAAACAGACAAATTCTTTAGCTTTATGTTATTTATTAGTATGGATTTCTAATAATGATAAAAATGTGAAAAGTTATTTAAGTTTCGAACATTATTTTTTAATAATATAAAGGGGACAAACGAGAAAAACGAGCCTTGCTACGACTACCGACGCCCCTGCACTTCCCCATCATTACAGCGATGCTTTGCCCTCCTCCAATAGCCACGCAACGGCTACTCACATACCTGTACTGTTTGTGAGTATCCGGCGGCCTATTGGGGGGATAGGGTTAAGGAAGGCAACGCATCTGCGTATGTGACTGCTTGTTTGTCCTCCTATGCTATAATGATAACAATAGATAAATTAGCTATTATAACATTCACATGCCAAGATACATTTGCGGGAGTATGCAGTTGGTCCCCTTTTTAACCCCGAACCTAGTCAGCAATAAAAAATGATAAAGAAATGTGGCAGCAAAATGTGGTGCTTATATACAAAATTAAATTTTCGTATGTTCGTTCGTGATGTATGGGGTCACCAAACGTCGTAGATTTATGGGACGGGTGGGCAGATATTAAAGGATTTTTGTGTACACATTTATGTATGTTTTAGGGTCATACCACAGTGTCGTTAGTACTGCCACTGACTTTGTTCCCCAGTTCATTTTATGTCGTGGGTAACGATTTTCAAAGTTATATTTAAAACCCTATTTGGAATATAAGAATGCTTTTTTTGATAAATTTTAAGTTGCAAGCAGAAACTATTGACGACATCGTTTCCTTTACATTCAGAAAAGTGTATCTAAGCACAACATATACGACCAGTGTCAATAAATATCCGCAGTACCGGAAGATATGAAATTTTGCCCTTGTGGATGACAATTAGTTATCTAGCCTTCAAGACGAAGCGATAGTATAGAGTCGTCGACGCATTGCAGCTTAAGCAGACTGGCACGACCGTTGTGGAACCTTTAGATCACATGACACCGTCTTGAGAGCGATATTTAATCCTGCGGATGCTAATGGGAGCAGCAGTCATCAATTGGCTCAGATTATCCTCTATGCTGTATAAAAGAGAGTTCAAAATTAACAAAAGTATGGCTAGCACAGCCCAAGGTGGGCGCTATTGGAGTATGAGATATTAAACCTGATTGTACGTAAAATTTATTTCCGACGCCGCCAAGAGGTTATCAAGATGAAATTTGGCATTGAAGGGATGTTCTTACATACGTTGTGTCGGAGCCGATGCGAGCTTATTACCATATTCCACTTGCTTTCATGTTCTATTATAAGTTCGTAATTAGTTTATAAGAATAGAATAGAATAGAAAATCTTTATTCAGTGCTAAATTGCTAACTTATATAGTACATGACACTCATACAATTTACATTACACAGTACTTACAAAATACATTTCAACAAATAGGTAACTGCACACGACCCTAGACAAACATTTAACAGCAGAACGAGAATGAAAATACTACTACAAAAATAAAAGTGATAAATATATTTAATTCTTTAAATTAACTTAATTTAATAATGACAGAGTAAAATTGTTTCTTATGTATAATATATACACAATAATGCAACTTCGCACTGAAAAGGATTGCCATTCGCCATTCAGTTGAGATTATCACACAAATATTCTCAACGCCGATATTCTGTGACATCCGGGTAGTAAACTTGTACACTTATTTGAGCTTGTGAAATATTTCTATAAGACAACGACAACGTAACCCAAGAAGGATATTATAAAAGTGTCCTTTTGAGGTGTTCTATAATATATTTTTACTCTTCACTACTGTTTATGATTCACTTATCAACAATGGCGTAAATTATACTTGAGCCGCGTGTTCCGTGAGGATGGATACGTTATTTTGGACTTTACTCAATACGAAGCGATTCAAGGTATACAGTTAAAAATACCAAGAAATTTTGACCACATGACCGAAGTATACCATAACTTCTTTAGATATACGAAACGTTTTACGTGGGAAAGAAAATCTCCCCTTTCTCTTGCCCATTCAGTAACATAGAAAATAATTCTGTATTGCTATCTTCACTTATATGTCCTTCTCAACTTCCGTGTAGCTTTCTCACTCTCTCTTTCTATGTTCGCTAATTTATATCTCATTCACCATACAATACGCATTCACCAGCTCACTAACCAAGTGACAGGACATAATCATCTTTGCTTTCTATATGGGGAGTAGGAATATCGTGAAGAAAACGATTAGACGAAAGTGAACGATAATACATAAATACATTGTCACACCTTCGAAGAAAATTATAGCTCTGTAGCCAAACTGGTCGTTAAGTGTTACTTTGTATTATAGTATCGGCGTGCAGCGTTCCACGTATTCGGAAAATAAGTAAATTATTAGTGACAGTTTTGCTTAAAGCTCTTTCCAACAATACAAAAAAATGGAGTAGGTAAAGAGAACACAAGGGTTGTGGAGACTCCTGATACCACCTTCGGACAATAAAGAACCAATCTGATCAACAACTTAAAATCATACGCGTAAGGTTGACATTTACAAAAAAATATGTTTTTGAACATCACGGATGCCTTACAATGACAGTTTAGTATGAAATCATGTATCTTGTATTTTGTATACCAATGTGAACGAATTGCCTACTAATTTTCAATAGTGAAATATTCGCTTGCATTCTGTAATAACGTGATACGTGACGATGTGATGACGGGACGAACGGGGAACGTGCTCAGGCTACACGATATGGCATGTGACGGGAAAACACTAACCCGATATACGCCAGAGTGCTGCATATGTTTAAATTTCATTTTAGAATGTTAAGATTATATTTTAGGGCGGCGGATGATGAAGGTTTTTTTTATTTTTCTTTCATGTTTGTCGGTGTTTTTGTTGAACTCATAACTTTTCTTGACTTAGGTACTTTTTCTAGATGTTTTCTTTCCTGTCTAAATAAGTATTACTAAGAGAAGCGACGGCGGAGAAGAGAAAAAAGGGCTACTTTGGAGTAGGTACATACATTAGAATTCCACATTATTTTTGTTGTGTACAGCAGGATTCATCGGGCCTATTTTGAGACTCCAAATTATTTATTTTCAAACATGAATATCCTCACAGCTATGCAGATGCGTCCCCCACCCCCTCCCCGCTAATAATGACGAGTGCTCACAAACGCCACGACCATGGCTTAGCCACATCTTTTAAGGAGGTATTATCATAGTAGGTATCATGCAGGCGAAAGGTCCCTCCCCGGTCGTGCTGGGCTAATTTCGATGCAATGCAGCAATTGCACTCCTTTACTATTCTGTGGTGTCAGGGTTGTAGATATTGTTAATCCTAACAAAGAAAAAAATTTGTGAGGCCAGTTCTTTCCGTGGAGGGTTGTTTTCCGATCATAAGGCGTGATTAGAGAAAAGTTTTACGCGTGATATTATGAGCTGTCTTCGCTATGAATTATTTATCTTATCGGCTGATCAGATCATTTTGAAGGTCTCTTAAATTATTCTAGCCTGACAGGCTGTACCTAAGAATGTAGGCCCTGTTGAAAGCAAATCGGTGTAATCGGTGAATAGTGTTAGTAATTTTGGAGGGACCCCGCCCTACGTGTAAGGATCTGTGCTACTTTTTTTTTTTTTTTTTTTTCGGAGGGACCTAATACTGATAGGCGGCGCTAGTCTAGCCTCAACAGTTCGACTGACTACGAAGACTTTTTTGTCTTCAGGTTTAGGGAGAATCTGTGCTAACTCTGTGAGGTTATCGTTTTCATGTACCTTATATGTGTTACAGCCGGTGGAGCCATGAAAATTCATAAATAACTTGCGTTAAACAAGTTGTTATTACTTTTCGGTTAGTTGAGCTATTATTATAGGCGCCTGGCATAAAAAAAGTCAATAATCAATTTTGAATTAATTACGGATAGATAGTATTACAAGTTCTCCATCGACATCATCATCCACTGGAAGTCGACTGCTGGAAATAGGCTTACATTTTATTAATTAATTGTGAATTAATTAGCATTTATATATATACATACATTTTCAGTGATGAGCGAATTTCATCAATCCAGGTTAACCGCAAAAACCCTTGTAGGTTTTAGCTGTGCTATCCCGTTGAAAGTGTGTACACAAACGGCTGTATATTCAGGTTGCATTGACATGGAAGTATGAGTTTTTTTTTCCAATGTTTTAAGACTTGAGGCCTGATGACGTTCTCGATGTAACGTTCTGCAGTTACGGTACCCGAATTTAAAATGGTGAGCTCGGTTTTACCGTGTAAACTAATCCCACCCCAAACCATTACGTTGGGACCACGAAACGGTCAACTTCGTGAATACAGCACTCCGAAAACAGCTCGCCGCGTCGTCTTTACACTCTAACACGCCGATCATCATTAAGAAATGTTACTTTACACTCGTCTGTAAAAAGCACCTCGCCCCACTGATTAGTCCCACAGTACAAATAGTCACGGGAGAACCTTAATCGGTTTGCACGTTGAACCCTGCTCAGAGGAATTCGGACAACTCGTCGTCTTGACGTTTGCTGGTCTTCGTGCAATCGATTACGTATAGTTTGATCACTGACACGGGTACCCGTCGTCAGCCGCAGGTGGTGTTGTAACTTACGGGCCGTTACTGTACGATCACGACGAGCACTTAGTTGGATGTACCGATCCTCATGAGTCGTTGTTATGAGAACTCTACCTGAACCAAGTCTCCTGGCAACACTGCCAGTGTCTTGGAAGCGACTCCATACATTTTGGACAGCTCTTCGAGAAAAACCCAAATGCAAACCTACGTAACGCTGAGAACGTCCTTCTTGAATCATAGTTATGGCTCTGGTTGATGTAATTGTATCCATGTGCCTTCGTACTGGTGGTATTATTAATACGAGATGATCAATGAATCAATTAAAATTGGAAAAGTAATACTTTTGTCCTAAAATAACCGAAACAGTTGAGAAGACAATTAAAGAAAAATAATGTCAAATTATTTTTTCTTAAAATGATGGCCAATACTTTCAAATTATGAACACGAACACATAGAAACTACTGTGGGAACCTTGGGAGTCGTGTTAAGTCCCGTTTACAGTATAAAAATATGTCTCGGAACCAGTTGATATATTGTCTTGTGAAAACGGTCAGTTTATAGGTTTACAGACTATATATATGCTTACGTGATAACGATTTCCCAAATGACCAGTAATCGCCCGATGTAGTGAAAGAGCTCCATCCATTCGGTACATTACTATGGCTAGTATCGTTATTGTCCTACTCTTTCAGGCACTCAGCTAGCTTTAATACAAGACATTATCACTTGAAACGTACCCTAAATCGTTTGCAAGTGCCTCGAAGAGCACGTTAAGTTGTCAGTCCTTCGTTTGATTTCTCTTCGGTCGTGACAGATCGCCGTCCCACCGAAACAAGAGAAGGACGTCTGGAGAGTGTTATTGTGTCTGCGCAAACATTTGTGCAGTATAATATGATTATACTCAATGGAAATGGTCACTGTATTCGAAATTCAGATAGGGGGACATTCATATTATTGTTCTACATTACAGCAATGCACGTGCAAGGTTTACGCCACATGACGATCCGAGGGCGGACGGAATAAGTGGAGAATGGGAATGTATGAGTTACACAGAAATTCAATAACTCACTTGTTTAGCTCTAGGTAGTGGCCCCCCAAGGGCACAAGGTTTGTCACACGTTGGTCCACACCCTGTGACATTCTTGCAACATAGGCACATGTTGTAAGACAAAAAAAAAGTTTTAGTGTTATTACATATTATTCAATTTCTAAAAACACTCCCAAGTCGAAAAGGTGTTACAAACCAGCATTCCCTCGAGCACACACGACGGCAACCCCACACCATCGATGTTTCGCTTTGAATTGAGCATGTTAATTCAGTGGTCGTTAAATTGACTACAATATTTTGTTATTATGCATTTATTGTAATAGTAAAAGTGTGAAAAATTCTTTGAGGCTAATGATGACGACTACCCAATCTTCATCATCAGTCGGTGACGTTTGTCCCCCTGTACTATAAAATATGCTTAAAGCTACTTACCTTTGAACATTATATTTTTATAGTACAGGGGGACAAACGAGAAATCGGAGCCTTATTACAATAACCATCATCATCATTACTAGGATGCTTTCTCCTCCTTCCGTCCTCCCCTCCAATAGCCACGCACCGGCTACTCACATACCTGTACTGTTTGTGAGTAGCCGGCGGCCTATTGGGGGGACAGGGTTAAGGAATGCAACACATCTGCGTATCTGACTGCTCGTTTGTCCTCCTATGCTATAATGATAACAATAGATAAATTAGCTATTATAACATTCACATGTCAAGATACATTTGCGAGGAGTATGGAGTTGGTCCCCTTTTTAACCCCGAACCTTGTCAGCAATAAAAAATGATAAAGAAATATGGCAGCAAAATGTAGTGCTTATATACAAAATTTAATTTTCGTATGTTCGTTCGTGATGTATGGGGTCACCAAACGTCGTAGATTTATGGGACGGGTGGGCAGATATTAAAGGATTTTTGTGTACACATTTATGTATACATTATGGTCATACTACAGCGTCGTTAGTACTGCCACTGAGTTAGTTTCCCAGTTCATTTTATATCATGGGTTTTCAAAGTTATTTTTAAAATCCTATTTGGAATATAAAAATGCCTTTTTATGGTAAATTTTAGGTTGCAAGCAGAAATTATTGAAGACATCCCATCCCTTACATTCAGATAAGGGCATCTAAGCACAACACATATGACCAGCGTCAATAAAAATCCGCATTAGAAGATAAGAACTTTTCTCCTTTACTCGTTCCCCTTGCGGATGACAATCAGTAATTTAAACTTCAAAGCGAAGGGCTAGATTAGGAGGTAGTGTTTTGATGCATTGCAGCATTGTCACGCTGGCACGACATTTGTGGAACCTTTAGATCACGTAACACCGTATTAACAATGATGGTTTACCCTGTGGATGCTGATGGGAGTCAGCAGTCGTCAATTGGCTCAGGTTATCGCCTATGCTACAAAAACGAGAGTCTGCAAAATTAACAAAAGTATAGTTACCACAAGCCAAGGTGTGCGCTATTGGAGTATGAGATATTAAACCTGATTGTAGTCAAATTTATTTTCTACGTCGCCAAGAGGTTATCGAGATGAAATTCGGCATTGAAGGGATGTAGATACGAAGTGTCGGAGCCGATGCGATGTTATTACCATATTCCACTTGCTTTCATATTCTGTTGTACGTTCGTAATTAATTTATGAGACTCGTACACTTATATGAAGGTTGTGTAATATTTCTATAAGACTACGTTAACATGTTACCATCCGCAAGAAAAATAATATAAAAGTATCCTTTTGAGGTGTTTTGTAATATATATTCCTACTCTTCATTTCTATTTATGATTTCTTTATCAGCAATGGCTTAAATTATACTTGAGTTGCGTGTATTGTGAGGCTGGATACATTGTTTTGAACCTTACTCTGTACGAAGCGATTCAAGGGATGCGGTAGAAAAGCAAGAATTTTTGACATGACACATGACCGAAGTATACCATAACTTCTTTAGATATACGAAATGTTAGACAAGGGAAAGGAAATCTCCCCTTTCTCTGACCACTTCAGAAATAAAGAAAACATAATTCTCTATTGCTATCTTCGCTTATATGTCCCTTTCAACTTCCGTGTAGCTTTCTCACTCTCTCTTTCTATGTTCGCTAATTTATATCTCGCTCTGAACTCCCGTCGCCCTCGTTTTCTTAATGCTTTCAATACGCATTCACCAGCTCACTCACCAAGTGACAGGACATAATCAACTTTGCTTTCTATAGGGGGGAGTAGAAATGTCGTGAAGAAAACGACGAGACGAAAGTGAACAATCATTACGTTATGTGAAGTTTGGCAAACTGCATTGAGCCATAAATACATTGTCACACCTTCACAGAGACAGTACAGCAATAGATGTTGCAGCCTGAGTCGAGAAATTTTACTTTGTGTTATAGTATCGGCGCGCAGCATTCCACATATTCGGAGAATAACTAAATTATTAGTGACAGTTTTGTTTAAAGCTCTCTCGAACAATGCAAACCAGCTGAATAATGGGGTAGGTAGAGAAAACGGTGATTTACATATCACGATCCTTACATACCTGCCTTGCCTCCTTTACATCCATAATCTCTTCATACCACAACACAAGGTTTGCGGAGACTCTTGACACCATCTCCGGAGAATAATCCATCAATCTGATCAACAACTTAAAATCATACGCGTAAAGTTGACATTTACAAAAAAATATGTTTTTGAACATCACGGTAGTCTTAGAATGACAGTTTAGTATGATATCATGTATCTTGTATTTTGTAATACAATGTGAACTAAGTGCGTCACAGCTGGCGCTTTATATATTGCCTACTAATATTCGATAGTGAAATATTTGCTTGCATTCTGTAATAACGTGATACGTGACGATGTGATGACAGGACGAACGGGGAACGTGCTCAGGCTACACGATATGGCATGTGACGGGAAAACACTAACCCGATATACACCAGAGTGCTGCATATGTTTAAATTCGTTTTAGAATGTTAAGATTTTATGTTAGGGCGGCGCCCACCACAAAAACTGGGGCAGCAGGCACAACAATAAACATGGAACAACATTATCAGATTTTGCCGATGATCATAACATCGTTATCAACGCGCCGTATACGCCGACCCGTTACGCTCACGCGAACGCGCGGAATATACAATCTCCCAGCACGATCGACATGATGTTCAAAAGCGTCTCACTCGCCATAAAGACGACTGAAACGCTACACGAACTGAGCTCGAATCATAGGCCCATCTTAATAGAAATAGGCTACGACAGGACTAGAAACACAGAGAGGATCACAAAGAAGATCATCGATTATAAACTATTGAAAGATAAGTTTATAAATCTCAAATCGAGCGACCTCGATATAGTCCCACACGTCATAGACACCCCACAGGCCGCCATCGTGGCCTCCTCGAATGTCAACAACTTAATTGTTGACAAGATAGGAGAATCGTCTAGAGAGATCTCCGCCGTCCCAGAGGAACGGCTGGCTCTCCCTGACGACGTCAGGGACATCATACGAAGGAAGAATGCAGTCGTACAGACGTTTGTACGACCGCCACGGAGGCGACGAGAACAGACGAGCCCTCCGACGACTCGAAAGAGACGTGAAAAAGGCCGTACCGAAGTTCGTGAACGAAAGATGGGATCAGTTCGCGAGCGAGTTAAAACCGTCACACACCGCCTACTGGCCTCTAGCCAGGGCGATGAAGACAGAGCCAACAGAGCAAATGCCACCGTTGAATCCCGCTAATCTACCACCTGCACTAGAGGATGAAGAAAAAGCGGAATGTTTAGCAGACGCGGTTGAGAGTCAATGCACTCCCAGCACGCTCCCCACAGACCCCTCGC
>JAFELO010001543.1:16162-39949 GCA_017140195.1 Eumaeus atala
CTTGTGAGGTTACATCTGCAGCTCATACGTAAAGGTATCAGTGCCAATGCACAATACAGCAGTTTCATTTAATAATGAAACTGCTGCACTCAACGCGAAAAAGCATTCATCGATAGTCCTCGAAGTGCGCAACCCTAGCATTATCGAAAAATACGCAAACATTCGTAGATTACAACCTGTACCCTGTACGTCTATTTAATTTGTTAAATTGAAAAGAAGCATCGTATTGTTACAAGAATTAGGTTTCTTTGTATAGCGTACGCTACTCGGATCCCTTCAATAAGTGTATGGGATAAATGAAATGTGCCATAAAGGAAGACGCCGGGAGGAAATTATATCGTCTCACTGAATGTACTCAATTTAGATGATTCAAATTCCACTCGAGAATGCTCTCTAAAGTGAATACGCATTCACAAACGGATTGTGAGTAGATGTAATGCTCGAAGTTTGCATTTGATCGCCTCATACTCGATAGCTAAAAGTTTCGGAATGTGCTCCGTTCTATTTCAATCTGTACAATACAATCAAGAGTCCCTAAAAACTGTGTCTATGCAACTGATTTTCTCAAAAATTACGAAACGAATTTTCATGTGGGTTTCACCCGTATTCAGAGCGATTCTCGACGAAGGTTTACATATATACACGTGTAATTGAGTGTAACTTGTGTATATTATCTCAAATTATCAGTCCCGTTGAGTTTGTTTCGCAGGTTCTACTCAGGTCAGCGTTAGGGGTAAGGAAGTAACAGCGTTCATGAAGATATTTGTGAAATCTTATTACGAAGCAAATAATTTGGTTTCTTGTATAATTTTTTTATGTGACATAACTTCGAAAAGGAAGCCGATAGAAGGATTCAGTTGGGTTGGGCAGCATTCCGGAAGCTTCGTCACATTCTCACGTGCCCTATACCGCAGAACTCGAAGCTAAAAGTGTTCAACCTATGCGTTCTCCCCGTGATGACCTTACGGGGGCGAAATATGGCCTCCTAATTTAGGACTGGTCCGCAAGTTCAAAGGGCTATTGAACGTGCTGTGTTGGGTGCTACTTCGTCCGACATAATTCGTAACAAAGTTATGAGGCAGACAACTAAAGTATCCAATATCACTCGACGAATAAGCTCGCTGAAGTGGCAATGGGCTGGTCACACATTCAGAAGAACACATGGTTCTGGAGTGGAGGACGGTTAAAGGAAAACGAAGTGTTGGTCGACCGTTCACCAGGTGGGAAGACGATCTCCGTGCAGTAGCCGAGCGAGAGGACTATTTCCCCGGTCGTGCCGGCCCAATTCGGACGCAATGTAGCATGGCACTACCAAATACTTTAATTAAGCATTAAGTTATGTTATATTATTACAAAGCTACTTGACTATATCGACGAGACACAGCGGGTCTCGTCATCGCGGTCATTATTCAAAACGTAACCAAGCCTAAAACTACAAATACCTACCCCAAAGTTACATATATGTGGGAAATTTAATTCTAAACGGTACAGCAATTTCCGATATTCGCCCGGACAAAGATAGTCACACGTGATTTTTAAATGTTAAGAATAGAATTGAGAAAAATCCCTCGTTTCTCCTCATTGTGTGTGCGAACTGAATAAGCCTATTTGATAATTATTTTTATTCTCATCTCACAATGATATTCACTATCATCACACCTCCATGGCTCTAGCTGCGTCACGATAATATCTTGTGACACGTCACAGGAATTTATTACCCTGCACCTCTCTACGGTTTCGCCCGCGCATCCCGTAAATTCCACTCCTACTTTACATAGCGTGGTGGTATATAGCTTATAACCATCCTCGGTACATGGACAATGAAATAATTTTTCAAATCAGGCCAGTAGTACCTTCGGTTAGCGCGTTCAACCAGACAAGTTTGTTTGGCTAACGACGTCAGCTTTATAATGTAATATCTATAATTTCTCAAACCACGTTAGCCTACTCCAGAACTAAATACTAATACGGATTAAGAAGTTATATAGTGCCTCTGACGACCCCACCATGGTTCAAGCCTTGTCGTGGCGGTGGGGCTCAGTAGCCTGGGGTGATCCAAAACACCTTGGGCAAGGCCAATTGAACCGAGGTAGTGGCGACTCTTAAGAGCAGTAGGAGGTGCCGCTCTCTGTACCCCTCTTATAAGAAGAGGGGACAAAAGAGCAAAAAGTGGCGGCGCTCTTTCGCACGGGCAAGGGCGAGGATTTGAACCTCACTCCACTGCACTGTCCCAAAGTCGGCGGGGTCGTCATGTGGTGCGGGACAACCCCATCTATGGAGGTGGCGTCAGTCCCTTCGGGGGCCGACTTGCCGTCGAGGTGCCCTGATGAATTGCTGTTCCGGGGTACCTCATCAAAGGCGGCACTGGTGGCACTCGCGGTGCTTTTTGTAGGTATTCGGCACTATATAAAGTTCCGCGAGCCCCACACCACAAGACCCCACCCAGAGCCAGTGAAGGCGCGTAAATGCGTTTCCCCGCGTCAACAAAAAAAAAACTAGACAACGGAAATATATATAATGTTTTTTTGTATAAGTTTAAGAAATTGTAGACAATATTTGATATTTTTATTGTAGAAATACATATAATATAATGATAAACATCCATGATCTGGGCAGGACTAGAACCCGCGACCTCTGGCGGAACATGCACGATCCAAGCTATGTTACCATTGCGCCAGATGGTACCAGGTCATCGATCTATACTCATCATAAAAAGCTGAAGAATTTGTGTTTGTTCAACTGAGGACATACTGGCTCCAAATGAAAAATCCTTGTGTTGAATAGTCCACAGGAAGGCTATAGGCTGTGCATCATGACGATACGACTAATAGGAACGCAGTTACGCGTGTGAAGCGGCGGGGAGACGCTAGTTATAAATATAAGTATATACCTGATCTTAAACAGTATTTTGTAAGAGGTAGTACCATGCTACATAGGAGGAGGTAGTGCCATGCTGCATTGAAGGCGGCAGTACCATGTATGGTACGAGGGTGGATCTAAAAGTTCTAAGCCCGACCAAGAAAGTGAAAGAAAAGTGGATCTAAATTTATTTTTATTTTTCGACATAGTCTCCATCTAGTTCAACACACTTCTTCCACCTGACCAGAAACTTGTTTATCCCCTCGGAAAAAAAAGATTCCGGAAGGTCGGCGAAATAATCGTTTACTGCGACTGTCACCCCATCTTTGGTCGAAAATTTTGAGCCACCCAAATGTTTCTTTAAATTTGGAAATAAATGATAATCCGAGGGGGCTAAATCCGGCGAATAAGGTGGGTGGGGCAGCAATTCATAGCCACAATCATGGATTACAGACATTTTTTCAACCGAAGTGTGAACACGTGCATTGTCTTGATGAAACAAAACTTTCTTACGCGACACTCCCAGGCTTTTTTCTTTTATTTCTTCCCGGAGTCTTCGTAAAAGGTTACAGTAATAACTGGAATTTATAGTTTCGGTAAATAATCTACGAAAATAATGCCCTTCACATCCCAAAAAACAGAAGCCATTGGATTGTTGCTTTGATTCAGGAGTATGATGGTGAACCCAGCTTTCATCCATAGTAACAAATCTAGACAAAAAGTCCTCGGGATCAGTCTCAAAAACTTCCAAACAGACTCGCGAAATTGTGTATCGAACTCGTTTTTGTTCAGCTGAAAGCAACCTCGGGACCCAGCGAGCAGAAACCTTATGGAACCCCAACTCTTCCGGTGTTGCACCCGGCCATAACTAATGTTTCTAATCTCAGCTATCTTACCAATGGTCAAACGTCGGTCACCCAGTACGAGATCGCAAATTTTATCGATGTTTTCTTTCCTGGTAGAGGATGTAGGCCTTCCACTCCTAGGATCATCTTTAATGCTCTCACGACCGCGCTTAAACTCAGCTACCCACTTCTTGACACTGGAATACGATGGAGCAGACTCCCCCAAAGTGCTCACCATATCTTGATGGATTCACCATATCTTTTGGTGATAAGCCTTTTTTATTGAGGTACTTAATGACTGCACGGTGTTCAATTTTCTCCATTGTTGAAAATTGCGTCAGATTACTTCAAAGAAATAATCACAGAAAATTTATATTGTGCAGTATCGGAATGAAACTGCGCACAATAAATGAATATGACACATACTAACAAATGACGGTAGATTTAAAAAGATGTCATAGCTCCATGTAGGCTAGGCGACGAACTTTTAGATCCACCCTCGTACATGACACTACATCCTCTTATACAACGGAATTGGACCGGCACGACTGGGGAGGTACCCCTCGCTCACATAATGCGCCGTATAGTGACATCTTCAGTGTTCAGTGTTAGCCGTGGCCCATTGGGAGAGGGAAGTGCAGTGTAGGGCAACGCAGCGCCCTAATTATGTTGAAGTTCATGGGCGTCGGCAGGCGTTGAAAGGCTCCGACTACTCGTTTGTCCCCCGTATACGCATAATATAAATATATATTCAACCATCAATTACTAAATGGATTGAAAAGAACTCGGCCTACCACAGATTCAATGTGTTCAATCGTCCATTTGTCGAGGAAGGCGTCTGGCTACGTACCGGTCGTGTCAGTCAGAAGTTGTCCAGTCGAAACCGCAGGGTGATGCTAGTCTATAAATAATTCTCTTAAACAACATTCGGGACCTAAGATCATAGTACCTTCCAAACAAAGCACACATGTCTTGTGAGTTTACTCAAAGATAGTAAAAGTACTAGGTCTTAAGTGCTCTTACACAAATCTCCGAATTCTCAAGTGAATACGTGCTCGCAGGACGCAACGAAATAAAATAAACTTCCGATTTAGTTGTTTAGTGAGTGGTAGTGTCTTGTAGAAGGTAGTGCCATACTGCATAGGAAAATGAGTAGCCGGAGGGACGTTGTGGGGGGGGGGTTCTCGATTTCTCATTTGCCCCTCTCCCCTTGTGTTGTTGACGCGGGGAAACGCATTTACGCACCTTCACTGATCCTGGGAGGGTCCAGTGGTGAGTGGGACTCGCAGCATATTATAGTGCCGAATACGCGCAAAAACCTCCGCGAGGGCCATCAGTGCCGCCTTTGGTGAGGTAGCCCGGAACAGTTTGCACCATCAGGACACCTCGACGGCTAGTCAGTCCCCTAAGGGACCGACTCCACCTCCACAGATGAGGTTGTTCCGCACTACAGGACAACCCCACCTTGGGACAGTGCAATAAGGTGAGGTTCCCATCTTCACCCCTAACCGCGAAAGCGCCACCTCCTGTTGCTCTTAGGTCCCCTCTTCTTAAAGGAGGGGCACCAAGAGCGCTTCCTCCTCCTGATCTTTAGCCCCCTCTTCTTATAAGAGGGGTACAAAGATCCCCCTCGCCTTAATTGGTTTCGCCTGGATTCACTCCAGGTTACTAAGCCCCATCGCCACGACAAGGCTCGAACCATGGTGGGGTTGCCCCCGGCCCATACAATAATATTCTAACGTGACATCTTCGGTGTTGCGTTTCCCATTCACCAGCCGGTGGCCCATTGGAGAGGAAGAGTAAGTGAGGGCAATACATCGACATTGTAATTATGTTGATGTTCAGGATCTCGCCAATTGCTCGTCTGCCCACTTATACTGTTTGTCACTTCTGTTACATAACTATGAAGATATTTACACAGCTCGTCTTGTGGTGACAGCTAAGACAACTGGTGCCCGTGTTAGACACGTACAATATCCAGTACGGCTGCAAAGGCCATGAGACGAGGACACCTTAGGTGTGTACCTCTATTATGTGTTATAGCATGCCATTATACACGTAACGCCCTTCAACTAAGAGTCCATCACTTAGGATGGTAACCATATCATATTGATGTAATACAATCAGCACATTTACAAGTCATTGGCGGCAAGCCGCCAACTATAGCAACACGCGGTTGTAGAGCAATACGAAAATCTTTTATTACGAATGAAACCGAAAATTTGAGTACCCTACCCTACGCTTATTATTCTGATACTTGCTTTCGCTATCATCTGACCAAGATGTTTGTTTGAAAAATGGTACGGGAACCATTACAATAACAACAACGTATCTTCACATCAATTCCCTAATGGAGTAGGGAGTGAAAACAGCGCGCCACAAATCACGATCCTGATTTGACTTGCCTGCTCCACATACATAACTCTCCTCGTACAAACACGCCGGCTGCGAAGACTCTTGACACCACCTCCGGACATTACTACTAGAAGAGGATGAAAAATCACCTTCTGCGAGGAGCGTTGTTTGCATTAAAATATTTTCACCACGTTGCATTAAATGTTACCATGACAACAATAAATAAATAAAATTATACCGACGTGATGCCCATCTTCTCCGGGTGTGGGAGGGCCCACACCCGTTGGCCACCGGCTACTTGCAAACCGCACGAAACGAAGATGTCACTGTACGTCGGTATTATGTGAGCGAGATGTACCTCCCCGGTCGTGCCGGCCCAATTCCGTTGCATAGGAGAATATAGTGTTATGCACAATGCAAGGGCACTATCTCCTCCTATGCAGCATGGCACTACCACTTTCTAAAACATAAGCTGTTAAAAGTGTTTCATTCAGTAACATCACATTCTGTTACAACAAATTCTACAATTAAAATAAAATGTCTGTCTGGTTGCAGTTTGGTATATTCCTAAGTCAAAATTCCGAGGCTTCGCGCGTCGATGTGGATCTCGTCAAATTGCCAGTGGCAGTTCATACGGTGGGCGGAAAAAAAAACACGAATACAGATCGAGTCCGCCGTTTCGATCCTGTCATTCTGCGAATTAATTTTTTAAAGCATCACTACAATGTGTACATGAAAATGTGGCTCGCTTTTGTAATTTAAGCAGAAGATGCATATCGTACGTTTAACAATTCTTTTGTAATCCCACCGTCATGGCTGTCGTCATCATCGTCAACTTGCGCCAATATTACAAGGCTTACTTTTAGTTAACACTGGAATGTATATTTTTTTGGTCTGCGGAAGCTACTTTTTTTTAGACACGCGCCACATTTTAGCTGTTAGCTGCATTACAACCTAGTTGGACCTGCACGACCGGGCACACCTCTGATACCGTGAAGTAACAGCTATGATGTTTATATATGTGTTTCCTTCAGTTTGTGTAAGAGGTTGTGCCATGCTGCACAGGAGGAGGTATTGCCATGTATGGTGCATGACACTACATCCTCCTATGCAATGGAATTGGGCCGGCACAACCGGGGAGGTACCTCTCGCTCACTGGATACCGCTGTAAAGTGACACCTACGGTGACGCGTTACGTGCGGTTTGTGAGTAGCCGGTGGCCCAAAGGGGGAGGTGAAAATGAGGGGAACGCATGGGCATAATTATGCTGATGATCATGGGCATCGTTAGTCCTTGAAAAGCTCAGATTTCTCGTTTGTCCATCTACACTATAAAAATAAAGTTTGCGAGAAGCCAGTGGTCCATTAGAGGGGAGGAGGAATGGAGCTGAAGCAATCTGCATGACAATAAAGTTGATGTCTATGAGAACGAGGGCTATGACAATTACCGACTCTCATAGCCCTCGTTCTGTAGTGTAATAAGATACTGTAAAAAAAAAAAAAAATCAATAGGTTAGTAAGATGTTAAGAAATTGAGTTTGTTTCTCAAACCGGACCCGAGCGGCATGCTGCAATACAGCCAAAATGTTCTAAGACCGGGGTGCTTCTGGCTCCCTCGTGTGACCTTGGAGTGACAACTATGCGTTATGTGCGATTTCGGACTTTCAGGTGGACCTTTCAGGAAACGTGGGACAAAAGCCGCGAAGCAATTGTGCGGATCCTGTAGGCATACACTAGCGCACAGTGTTCGTTCACGTTATAATATAAAAAGCACCGCTTCACACACAATGACCATACAAGTGCCACAATACAATGGGAAAAATATGAATATAATTGTGACAAAAACAAAATGCATATTTTACATTCACTCCATTGTCATTACACCCCAAACGCCATATTCTGTGCCATTCGTTAAGAACAATGTTGTGCTTTACAGAACTGCGTGCCTAACACATGAACATAGGCTATATAACATTTTCTAAAACATTAGAGATTAGTATAAAAACCAAATGCGGGAAAAAATCCCAATAACTACAAAACTCACTCGGATGACACTTGGAATAGATTGAAAAAACAATCTGAAATTCAATTTAAATTCGCAATATTTTTTTTTCTTTTTGAATATTTTTTTTACTTTTAGATGGTTCAAATTGCTCTGGTTATATCAAATCATAAAGAAATGCTGCAGTATGATATATCATCATCACATAGAAAACTCAACAACTATCAACATCACAATGGAGTTATTCTCGAGTCTCGACCAGGAATTCTCCCACTTTACAGGTGTATGGTGGCAGACGAGTTGGAAACCCAACTTTTTTATTACGCCACAGACAGCGAAGCTTAATTTTCATTATTGATGATGACCTACGGGGCGGAAACATGGCCAGTTAGTGTAGGGCTGGTCCGCAAGTTTGCGGTAGCTCAGCGGGCTATTGAACGTGCTGTTTTGGGTGTTTCTCTGTCCGACAGAATTCGTAACGCAGTCATAAGGCAGAGAACTAAAATATCCGATATCACGCGACGAATTAGGTCGCTGAAGTGGCAATGGGCTGGTCACACACTCAGAAGAACAGATGGCGGATGGGTTGGTAAGGTTCTGGAGTGGAGGCCGCGTTTGCGAAAACGGAGTGTTGGTCGACCGTTCACCAAGTGGGAAGACGGTCTCCGTGCAGTAGCCGGTTCGGAATGGATGCGAGTAGCAGGAGATCGGTCGTCTTCTCGTTCATTGAAAGAGGCCATTATTACTATAAAATATTTTTTGTAGCAAACGAGCAATTGGAGCCTTTTTGTGACTACCGATGCCCACGGGCATTCGCATGATTGTTACGCAGATGCATTGCCCTCATATCATCCCTCCCATGGGCCACCGGCCACTCACGTACCGCACGAAACGCGACGCGTATCAAGTGAGCGGGAGGTACTTCCGCGGTCGTGCCAGCCCAATTACGTTGCACGGGAGGATATCGTCCTAAAAACGTGCCAAGTCTATTGAAATATACTTATCTAAAATTTTTGTTTATTTTCAAATGGTATATTGTAATAATACACAACATTATATAATTTTATATATATATAAATGTAGTATGCACATGTTAAGCATGTAAGTAGATATTATTTTTAATTTCTACCTCATTTTATTACTGTCCTTGAAAAATTATTTTAAATTTTGTAACATTTTTTATACGCGTATTTTTTTTCTTTAACTTCAAATGGTACAATTAACGGGTGTCTATAAGCATTCGTCACATATCCTCAGCTGCCTGTTGTTGGTAATAGGGACATGTTCACTGCGTCCGCGCTGCACCGGACCGCCAGTGACATAAATCTCACTATAAATTGCACTTACAGCACGACTCCATTTGTATTCAGACCTCGTTAGCTCTTAAATAACGCGTTCTAAAGAGTAGTAAAAGAAAGTGTCGCTGTTAATTTGTATGCAGCCAGCGTCATAAGTCGAATGCCGCTGTTGCCTTGCAAATATATATAACTGGCATCACCCCGCGGTTTCACCCGCGTACCTTCGGCCCTATTGCCCGTGGCGTCATGGTATATGACCTATATATAGCCTTCCTCGATAAATGAACTATTCAACACAATAAAAAAAATTCAATTCAGGCGTGTAGTTCCTGAGATTATCGCGCTCAAAGAAACAAACAAACAAGCTGTTCCACTTTATATTAATGGAAAGATTTCTATATTACAGGGGGACAAACGACAAACGAGCAGTCGGAACATTTTGATGACTACGAACGCCCATACACATTCGCATAATTGTTATGTAAATTGCGTTTTCCTCATTTCCGTTTCCCCTCCAATGTTCTGTGAAGTTCACATTCTGATATCAGAATGAGCTTGTGGAATCAATTTTTAGGTAGGTCAAATATTCCTTCCCCGCCATGGTACAGGCCTTATCGTGGCGGTGTGGCTCAATAGCCTGGGGTGAACAAAGGCGAAACCAATTGAAAGTTGCACTTTTAAGTGCAAATTATTTAAAAAAACATTCTGAAATAAAACAACGCAAATTGATAGCGCAACGTTTTAATCAAAATATGCAAATTGTTGAAATATAGACGAACGCTACTGTGTTAAATTTATCAAAAACAACGCTTTATAAAAGCCAAACCAATTTCAATAAATCCTACACTTGGACAAACACGTAAAAATCCAATTTGTCCAACACTAATCACGATACATCAAAGCGCCCAAAACACGATACGGACGCATCCATTCCGATTTTAACCATATCGATTATTACTACAACACACAAAAACAATCGAATAGAACTTATCACTGGCTACATTTGTTAACAGTGTTGTGCTTTTTAAACGAAAAATATCTATAAAGCACTTGTAACCAACAGGACGACGCAGCGTTTTTATCTAATTATAAATTTAATGATATTGTTATCATTACAACATTTTAGAGTCATTGCAAGTTGAGGCACATCACCAGCATATTTCACTTTTGTCTTATACCATGTTGTACTTATTATGCAATTATGTTCTCCAACTTATTACCAAAGGGACAACGTAACTATTCCATCCTTTCACGATCGTTTAGAAGTTTAGGGCTATTTTTAGACCGCTAGTTTAGGACTAATTAGGAGCCACTTCACACCAGAGGTCGGAGATTAGTGTCCCGCCCAGGTCAGGGATATTTCAATGTATTATATGTATTTCTATGATTCTATAAAATTGAATAGTTGTCTAGTACCTGTGAGCTGTATCACATGCCCCACAGACAGGCTAATGTGATAAAACCACCGATAATTATATTAGTGTCGTAAAAACTTTTAAATATAGGTATCGATAATTACTACGACAGTAGGAACTTGTGTTCAGTCGAGCTCACCACTAGCAAGTATCCACATAAGCACTGTCAAGTACTAGCGTTGTGCCTTTTACGAGATTAAAGGTCAGCTATTCGCAAAGTATCTTACAACCAAAAGGACCGTAATCCTCTCGTCAGAAGTTTCTAGTGTGTTAGCTTGGCTTTGTCATGGCTGCAAGGACATAAAGCGCAGCGTATGAAAGAGGATTACTGCATAGTATCCGTCTTCATACCATTGTGTTACTTAATCTTTGTCCGTGCACTTATTGAATAGCTAATTCATCATCACAATCATGTAAGATAAAAGGGCTAATTGGGTCAGCACGGGAAGGAACCTTAGTCTGTGGTCTAGTGCTTAGCGCTTCAAATTCCACCCGGGTGGTCCTGGTTCGAACCCCTCAAACTTTACAAACTTAAGTACATTTTCTGAGTGCTTTGACGGTGAAGCAAAACATCGCGAGAAAACCAGGATCCAGGTATTCGAATTCGACTAAATCTAGGATTGGCCACAGTTTCACTTCTACATTACAGAGGTGAAATGGAATCGCTCTGCAAACTGGGGCCCTCGTCAAATTCCCTAGACTAGGTAACTGGCCCCGATATCATCTGATATAGAAACATGATCAGTCTAGAAGAAGATTTTCACGCTACGTGTGGTTTGTGACTCTCCTCGGTTAGAGGTTAGATGGAAGGATAGCTATAAGCTACACGCCTGCTAGCTTAACTTAGCTATTATGTATATGGTCAACGATGCCCAGTGCAAGGATCCGACGATCCGGGGATCGTTTTTAGCCGTTGCTGATTATGAGCGCCAGGATCACCATCTGCTGCTTCTTACGTCAGAGCGGCTGACGCGGAGGATCCTTCTAGAGGTTTCCACCGTTTTATTTTAAATTTCGTATTCCTAAATGAAGCCACATCAGAAACTCACTGACTATGTGTGTGTGCACATGGCGTAAACACCATTATCTTAATGTACTTTTAAGTATACCGTGTTGAGTTTATGTGCTACTTCAGAAAACACTGAAATGAGCTAGCGATAAATGACAAAAGCAGGATTGATGGAATACAAAAAGTGGGAGTCTTCTTGTATTCCAGCGGTTCGATATAATTTATGTATGGTATAAATGGGCCAATCGACCAGTCAGAAGAACATTTAGACGACTATGGGCGTCCATTGTTATGTAGGCGTGTTGCTCTCCTTTCCTCCAACCTCCATTGGTCCACCCGAAACTCACAGAGCGCACGAGACGCGACAGCATAGCTCTGAACTTGCGGCGGTATCACGTGAGCGGCATGTTCATCTCCGGTGGCACGTTCCAATTCCGCTGCAATACAGCATGTTTACTATACTAAACCAGAATTCAAATTAGGAACTTGAGTGGTAAATCTACACATTTTATAAAACAAAATCCCAAAAAGGCTGTCTCTTTGATCGATTTTATCGAAATCTACTGAACGACTTCCAGTCAATGGATAGAGCGATTACCGGGGAAGGTTTTAGTGTTGTATATTCTCGTGCGAAGACGGGGCGGATCACTAGTAAACTATAAGTTTCTGTTTCACCAGTCCGACTAACATTTATATGGACCTCGAGAATGAAATACTGATCAGCTAGTTGAAACTATAATAGTAACCTGTGAAACCAACTGGCTCTTAGAATTGGCAAAATGACCAGGTGACAGCGACTAAGTAGATTTAGGTCCGATGCTTTAGGCGTGTTACCGACATCCCCTTGCGGAGACTAACTACCGCAGTCGATGCTAATCGATCTCGCCTGCGGGACGCCAGGACTATTATACTAGCAGCGGGTTCATCATATCCTTACATCATTCCGTTATTTTTAGCCGGAACGGAACATTGCTTCGTTTAACATCGTTTTTTTTTACACAGTATAGGGGGACAAACGAGGACAATCCGATTTTTTTACGACTACCGACGTCCATGCACATCAGTATAATTACTATTCTAATGCGTTGCCGTCCTTTTCGACTGCCCCCCCCCCCCCCCTATAGGCCACGGGCTACTCACAAACCACACAAGACGCGACATCGAAGATGTTACTTTCCGGCAGTATCATGTGAGCAAGAGGTACCTCCCCGGTCGTGGCGGCCGAATTCCGCTGCAACACAGCCTCTCTAACTCTTCCTATTGTAGCTCTTTAATTCATACAAAGCTTCTGAATTCCCAATCCCCACACTGGTCGGCAGCCTGCCCAAGGAGGGCGGATGTGGCGTAAATGCATTCCTCGCGTTAAAAGTCTGTAGTGCGATAACGAGAATGCCATAGGAGATCCTAATCATTTGGTTATCATAATCCTATTTGTGGGTGGTCGAACCCTCTTCGACCCCAAACCCAGACTCATCGTCCGAAGAGCACTCATAGCAATCCGACGAAACTGTGTTGGACACATCTTCACTTGCACTCGTTTCAGCTCCAAGGATCCGAAAAAGGAACAAAAGTCCTATTGGTTATAGTCCACAAGGCAGAGCCGCGGGCCACGTTATACGTTATTATTATCTTAAAATACAAAGAAACTTGTGATTGACGTCGAATATGCACAAACAAGGGGCCAATATCCCCTTGGTCCGCTTAATTTCCCTTTGTTTCGCAAAACAAAGTATGCCTAGTCACTATCGACAGAAGTAATGAACAAATCTCCAGACGACTTAAATAAAAACAAAAACACACCGCACTAGATGCGGGAACGGCGAAACTTTTCCATTAGCACCACCCCAGTATCCCCCAAATTTCCTACAAGATCAACGTTTTATTACTTCGCCAACAACTAGTTTTCACACTCAGCTATTTCCGCCATGAGCATAAAAACATCGAGAAAGTGGAAAAAGTTGCGTGGCTCTCGTGGCCACGAGTAGTGTTACACGACGCTCTCACTGCAACACCTAGTTGAAAAGCTTGCGTCCACATCAGCTAATCTGTGTGGATACGTCAACAGATTTACCGTTTCTAAGGCACTATTTAAGATTTCTATTCATTATTTCTCTTCCGATCTTACTGACAGACAACATTATTATTTTGTTTGTATAACATGAATATGTTGTTATTTGCTAGTGGTGGGCTCGACTCCACATAAGTTCCGAGTGTTGTTTTCAATATCGATATATTTAAAAGCTTAATATAAAATATAATATGTTAATTAATAATCTATAAACTTATCACTCCACGTTAGGTATCGTGACCTGAAGACTGGGTGTTACAGGTACTAGACAACTTTTATTATAGAAATATATTTAATACAAGCGAGACTCGGATCTGTGACTTCTGTCGTAACGTACGCGCTCCTCAGTTACCACTGCGCCAATCGGTCGTCGAAAATGAAATGTATAATTATCCATAATTAATGTCTGTAGCTTACAGGGTACTGTATATTTGCCGACCTGCTCATGCGCTATGTGTTTTACGTATTTTTTAATCTATAAAGGCGCTTTCAGACAACACAGCCGCGACGCGTCTGTATGTTGTGTCATAATAAGCCATCAATACAAGCCGGTCGACCGTTGCCGAGCGAACGCCAGTACCAACGTACAGACAGTATTATTGCATTGTATTCCCACCGCTATGCGTCGCGTCGTCGTCGTCCTAGTTGGCAGAGCAAAGTCAAGCGCCAAAGTGTATAGAATATGTTTGGCGTCACCTGTCGTAACTTGCTATCGCTCGCGACTTGTCACATCCCGGGGCGCCGTCAGTCTTTCGGTACAAATCGAAAGCACTGGACGCATCTCTTTAAAACTTGTCTATATTGCCCACTGGGGCGGGTTTTCGATAAATTTTCCGAACGTCTACGCGGTACTCTTGCACTTGCCCTGTGTTGATTTGCGTACGCTTGCGTCGGCCCAAACTTGGTTTGGGGTGAAAACAGACCAAGTGGATATCAGTTATTTAAATGTTGCCATTTTCCTTAACCTTCTGCCCGGATCCTAAGATTATTATGATTTCGATAAATATATACCTCAGATGTAATGATATGTCTTGAACTAGTCTGTAGACTCTATTGGTAAGACTGACGCAATTACCAAACAACGGACGTACAGACCCTGACACGTCTACCAATTTATTTCTACATTAGAATGACTTTATACATTTAACAAGGATGTTATAATATAAAAAATATGTTTGATGTTTTAGATTGCAACGCAGCGTTTTGTACTGCGGACTTGAAGTATGATTACACTTTAGAAATAATCCAGACAAGTGTGAGTCGGATTCGCGCATGAAACATTCCGTACCGTTATAGCTTTAAAACCGCCACAAAGCCACAGATCACTTATGTTGTGTGAGGGCACCACTTGAATATTTATTTGATTCTCTTTATATTGTTATAGCAGCATCCTATTCGGCATATAACAGGCATTTGGAGAGTGGCCTCTCAGGGTCATGACTTGCCCTTTCCCTGATTACCTGTAAAAATACCCCTATGGACTTACAAAAGACATGTTTAGCAAGACAGTTACATGAGCCGGGTTTTATAACACAAATTGGCAGCAGCTAAGACCCATCTAATCTTGCTCCGTGACAATAGAATTGTAAACGTTACCTGGCTGTGTTACGTGTCTCCGAAAGTTTTTGGCGCGAGAGTCGGGGGGGGGGGGGCCGCACGCTCTCCGCTTTTGACACTTCCTCGGGAGTAATACATCACGTCCCTTACCCGTATTGTCTGGAGTTATTCCGAGTGCTTTATTGAATTTAGATTCTGTCTCGGTTCTTTTAACAAATTGTGACCCGAAAATGTTAAAGTAGGAACAATTTTAATTGGTTATGTTCAGTTCAAATGCGGATGTATGTAGGTGGCGGGGAGGACTAAGATAATACCTTAAGCAAGTTGATCGGGCCCTGTCCGAAGGTGTCAAGATACTTCGCAACGGGCGCTGGTTTTGTTCAGTGAAAGTTCACTGAACAAAACCAGCGCTACTGAAGCATTATGTGATAAATATGAGTAGTGCGGAGGAATTAAGACAAATATGTAAAGATATCGAGTGTTACACTCGGCTCTCTCCGCCGACCCCTTTGGAGAACTGGCGTAGTAACACATCTGTGTTATTTGTCTGGTATCACCGCTCGCTCGCATGATACCGCCACAGCTTGGCTGTTGCTTTTCGTGAATTGCTGTTTCATTTTCCATTTTTCCGTAGACCATTCTAGGTAGTCATAGAAAGACTCGAGTTGCCTCCTTATCCTATAAAAGACCTATATGTAGCTACAAACTGCGCTGCAGTTTCTTCTGCGCAAGTTTACATTCTATAAATATTAGGATCAAAAGTTGTAATACACCACTTATGGGATATAAAATAACAACAAAGCGTTGCACGCCGGTGTTGTGAGTGAAAGGATTTGCGTCTTGGCTGCTATAACAATCAAAATGCGTCTCTTTCTTTTTATAGTTCATATTTGCCCCCCGTAAACGAGATTCGACGCCTATAGACGTCCGATTTTTTTTTTGTAATAGTATCCTCTCACGAACCGTGCGAAACGCGACACCGTAGGTGTCATTTTACGGCGGTAACAAGTGAACGCGATGTGCCCGCCCCGGTCGTGCCGGCCCAATTCCGTTCAATAGGAGGATGTAGTGTACTACTCTTACTAAACCTATTATAGCATATGTTAACAAATATGTCGCCCTCCTCTCTTTCTCTCTTCGATTGGGCCACCAGTTACTCACGACCCGTATTATCACTTTACAGCGGCGTCATGTGGGCGAGTTGTGGGCTAAACGCGTTTGGAAACACACAAGAGTTGTGGACACCAGCTACCAAATATATACATATAGAGTTGCTACAACAATACAAAAGGCTCCTAGGCAGGAACTATATACGAACACATTAACGCTAACTAGTTTTGTTACAGAACTCGCACCGCTCAATATTGTATCCACTCTGTTATCAATGTTATTATTTTTATTTAACAGTGCAACTTGTGGGAAACTCTTGTGTAATGTCTGCGGAACAGACATATCAGCTCTTTATATAACTAGTCTAGTGTAGCTTACAATCTGAAATAACGTAAAAGTACCATATAGATAATATAGATATAGAAGGGAAGGCAGTCTAAAGTTCGGCCGTCTAAGTCGAAAGTGACAGCAAGTAAGGTTCACTCTCGGTCTTTCTTTATTCACTTATTGTTCTCTGCGTAATACATATGCGAGATTACCGCAGATAATATTTTTTTCTCATCTTCTGTCTCTAATCACCGAGACGGCCAAACGCCGTCATATAACTACATAAAACATCCCTTCTCTATGTACATTATCCCCATGAAGTTGATGGTGGTATTCACCCTGATAAAAATTAATAGCTTCCATGAGATATATTTTACGAGAGTGAATACACGGACCACAGTTGTATGATAATGTAGTACTTTCCAGAATAGCATAGTTTTTAGTGAAAGAATATTTACAATTGGTTCAGTATTAAAGTTGGCTGCCCCTACAAACAAACTTACAAACTGTTCCTCCTTATAATATTATCTTACCTATACAAACGTACATTTATTCATCATAATTCATTCATCACTAACCAATACTGAAGCGATACAAATCCTACTATAAATTAATAATTCACGCAATAACTAAATATTTTTAATGAAATTGGGACAAATATATAGAATACAATTTGGTATAACACTAAACTTTAGAAAATATCTATATATCCTACTTTTGATATTTTTTTTTGTTATTTCGTTCGCAGTCCAGGCGGAGCGCTCGCGAGAGCGTGACACTCCATCGGGCGATGCGTACACAAACCATTCCGAGAACCGCTATCACTTCAAATGATAACCGACTTAGAGAAGACTAGGTTTTTCATTGGGATTTTACACAGGAACAATCGCGGGACGCGGCTAGTAGGCACCCCTGTTATAAATATCACCAGTAGAACTAGTAGTGAAATGTGCCGCTCAAACCCTTTGTTACACTTAAGGTTTTGTTAAAACCTTATATACGAGGGCGATAAAATAATTCTCATCGCACGCTGCTCGACACATAGGAAACGTGAGCACCGGACGCCGCACTCGTTTACACAACACGAGCCATCTCCGGGCGAGAGGCCTATTAGTTACACAGGCACAACGCGCTGCTCGTTTACTCATCTCTGCCAGCAATTGTCGGCTGTACGGCACAATGCAGTCTAGCCGTAGCCTGCGGCCCGCAAGCGACGACGAGGGCAAAAAAAAGAAACTACGCAAAAGTTTCAGGTCAAGGTGTGTGTTTTATACGTTTTTAAACTCAACTGTGTTTAAACCTTAAATAACAATGTTCCGAGTGTTTTAAAAATTGCGATATATCTTCCACTTTATCTGAGGATAAGTCCGGTATTCCCATTTTGTTAAAAAAAAAATTAAAGCCACACAAGCGAAAATACATCGTATAGATTTTAGTGTACGTTTTCGAACTGCCCCGTTAATTAGTGGCAATCGGGAATGTCATATATCGTGAAGTCTCAAGTTGGATTGCAGAATCGGTCCAAAGTGATATCCTCAACCGGTCTAAAATCATTACGAGGTGTTAAACCCTCGCATCAATTCATTCCGAATTTCCCTGCAGTCTCAGTCGGGCGAATAATAAGGGATTAAAGAGTGCACTTGTATCTGCGAATACACTTATACGCTCGTAGTAATAGAGATTGGACGCTGAGAATTATAGTGCTCTATAATTCTCAGCGTCCAGTAGCAGAAATACAGCCAAAAATACTACGAGTATTATAACCTATGTTATGTTTTGAATATTTTTTAAGGATCCCTGTTATTTTTTTCAGCTATTTGATGCACACTTTTTATATCGTAGGGTGTCAAACGAGCAAGCGGAGGCCTCTGACGACTACAGAAGCCCGTAGACATGCGCATTTCTGTGATGAGCATGCGTTATTCTCCTTTCATCTTCTTCTACAACGGGACACCGACCACTCACAGCCCGCATGAAACGCGACTGACTATCTGTTATTTTACGGAGGTTAGCGGTGTTATGTGGGAAGAGGTACCTCCTTGGCCATTACGGCCCAATTCATATCTAACATTAAAAAAAAGTACCTTCACGTCTATTACCCCCGAAGAGGTAGGCCGAGGTGTGCTAGTACATCCACAAATCACAAGTCCAGTAGACATACTAGAGCAACCGCGATTAGTCAAGGTATCATACAAATTCGTTGCCCTCCTTTCCTCCAATGGGCCACCGGCTACTCAGAAACCGCGACGGCACAGCTGTCACTTTGAGGGAGATGTAGAATCCCCGGTCGTGCCGTCGCATTTCGCCTACAACGGAGCATGGCACTTACTATTGTTATTTATTAACATCATCGTTACATTGATGATTTCGTTTCCTGTACTAAACTTATTGTCATGGGCCATTATAATGCAATACGTACAACGAAATACAACAAATACAATAGAATAAAGTAGTAAAATTTAACGGCAGGTAACCTCGCAAAAACAAGAGGGTTTCATTTCTTATGTTTGTGCGAATGTCACTCATCTTAATGAAACAACCTTTTTACGTATTACTATCCATTATTCTCGACCACGTATGCTCGGCCTTTATGTCGACTAGGCAACATCATTTTTACGTATAGTAAAACTTTTAATGGTCCATAATATATGTCGTTCTATGGTTGTTCCATGGTAGGTTCGTAGTAATAAAAAGCAATGCTTTGGGAATTAAAGTTATAGTTGGTCGCCTCTGCGGTGTAACGGTGCGGGTATCGCCTGTTAAGACCGTTAGCCGCGAGGGGTCCTGGGCTCGATCACCAGGTTGGGCAACTACTATAAAATGTTTTTCATATTATTCTGAGCATGCATTACATTGTCCTGGATTGGAATGTGCCCGAAGTGGATGAGATGTTTTTTTTACAATTGAGCAACATTTCAACAAACCGCATTTATGCTGGAAGCTCTAAGGAAGATTGCCAATTAGTCGACGTAGTACAATGTAGTCATATCCCACTTCAGTGATGGTATGGTGGGGTGTTAGCTATGAAGGAGTGATTGAGCCATATTTTTATGAAGAAGGTATCGGCACAAGGTAGTTAAGCCCCTTAATAACATAACTTTCAATAACCAAGTATGGACCTTACAGCAAGACTAGGCGCTGGGTCATAAAGAGGCTTAGCTGGAAGCGAACGTTTCGGACTTCATCAGAGCTGAAGACTGGCCATCGTCTAATCCTGATCTTAATCCGCTAGATTATGTTTTAAGGGCAGTTTTAGAGAGTACAGCTCGCTCTAAATGCCATGATAATTTGGAGTCCCTAAAACAATCCATACTATTGGCAATGAAGAATTTCCCCATGGAAGGAGTGTGTGCTCAAAACGCACGTACTGCAAACGACATGAGCTCTGTAAAGCGTTACGTTACTGTTCCATACATTTCACCCTATACACCGGACCTACATCGTTCCCGTTTCCTTCAATCGCCTTATTTGCAGTAATTCAAATTAACAATCCGCCCATTTTGCGGTCGTCGGCTGCTACCTCCAGTCTCCGCAGACCCTTATTTAAAGTATTTATTTCAAACTCAAGCAAAGGGTTATCACTACTCATGTTGAATCACCGATGACAAGTCTTTAATCAGTCAAGCTGATTCACCACGCGTTTATGTGGCTGCTTTAATCGAAATTAAATATAGCCTATATTTTAAATTGGACAAAGATTTATGCGAAATATTAATAAAATAGGACCAATAGTACGAGCAGTTATCGTTGATTACGCTCAGACAAACGTGACACGAAATCTCATATAAATTATGATGTTACACTTTTTAGGTGGTGCAAATTTGTACTGAATCAGTGTTGTTTCTGCTGTGCTATTGTTACGCAGTTTTTCAGGTGTACGTCTAAAGGTAAAGGCGATCGGATAGACATCAGTAGGAACTTATCAATAAGTAACGGGAGCATATTTTGTAGTATAGCGTGGCATATGCCAAAAACCCCACACGCGCACGTGGTAGCGCGTCACGCGTGATGAGCTCGCTTTTCGTCAACCAACCCAGCGCCGGCGCTATCACTGCACTAGGTGAACAAAACTGGCGCCATCATCACGGAACTCTCACGTCACGCTTCTTGAAGAAATGGATCCCTTATAGCTTTATCATGGCTTTCATGTACCACAAACGTTTTACTCGGAGGTTATGGGTACAGCAAATTTGAAATTTGGAAGGTAGGTACACTTTTAATGTAGGTCAACCAATCTCCTTTACCCTCTTATGCAATAAAAAACAAAAAAAACTTCAAACCAAAATTGATTGAAAGAAAATCGATTTAGTAGTTTAATATAATATGTGATTTGCTGCTAAGGAAACTGTCATGGACGAGTCCTTCTCCCTCTTGGTTGGTTTTCACTTCTGTTATTTCCGTACCGCTGTGAGTAGAGCCTCACGTGCTAAACGAAATTATTGCCAACTCATTGTAATATGCTAGATAGACCCATGTGACGTGGATTTATAGCGAACGGTAGGTAACTCAAAGGTTATTGGAAATTGATTGTAAGATTATACGACCATTACTAGTAGTGACTTATCTAAGAATCTTCTTATCTGAATATATTAAAATGTCGTGTCCATGTAATGTACACGTGCACTCCTATCTCCGTAACTTTTATTGTAATTTCGCACAGGTGTGTAATTCGTTCTACTTAAAATGTAGGCCCTGAGCCTATATATATATATATATAAGAAATGCGGCGCGGCCTTACTATGCTTTATTCTTTCACGCATAAAGCCCTGAACGGATTTGGAAAAGATAGCACGAGATATTTGAATAAAACAAGAAATAATCATGAAAAAATAAACGTTCAATTTGGGATAGATTGGATGAATTATTTGGGACTTATTTGGGATATAATTTACGCGTAAAGAACCGCGGTGCACAGCTAGTACAAAATTCTAACTTGAAAGTAAAGAATGAACGCGCAAATCGTCGAGCAGTAACGTAACTGGCATTAACGGTCAACATTATTATGTAATAACTACTACAAAAAATATAATTTATGGGAAAGCACTCAAAAAAATTGTGTCAATACGTGACCATGCCAAGAAATCAAGGTCCAATTCACAAATCCCAAGGTAATTCAACACTATTTGTAATGTTAATTACACCAAGAACTTATAGACGAGCGAATATGAGAGAACGGACAAATATTTATATTTAATCGGGCATCGTGCCATGTGTACCAGTGCCCATTCTACCCAGGGTATTCTGACGTTATAAAATTAGACGTAAATTTCAGCTTGATCATTCCACAGGTTTTCGAGAAAAAATATGTATGGGCTAATTTTAGTACTTAAATGTTAAAAAGAAATAATTTCTAGGTAGTAGAATCAGTCCTATCAATAGGATCGGGTAATGCCAATCGCATCAGCAATACCTAGGTCTGACGGTAGCTTATAAATCTTCGCGTAGACAAAGTAAACAGCTATAACTTGGACCTAGTCGTAACAGTTAGATAATGAAGGCACAGAAAACACAGGTAAAACCTGGAAAAAATAGCAGTTAATATAACACTTAAGGGTAATCCAATAGTAGCACACAAAGCTTTCACCATTAAGCCGTAATAATAGAAATATGATCATAGACCGCCTCTACTTACAGAAATATGATAGTGAACACTTATGCGAACATCGCCGTGGTTGTATTGCTTCCTGCGAATATAACAGGCTCGGTACACTCGCCGACAAAACTGTGTGACAACTTGTAGTCATGGATTACGTATGTAACTTCGTTTCCGATTTCTTTGTTCCATTCGATGCAGTCACTACATTTGGAACTGATGTGGAAAATAGACTACAAATTTCGATTCCAGGTTCCATTCAAATATCTTGTATATACACAGTGGGAATTATAACACAACGAAAATTGAAAATACCAGTTGTACACTATGCGAGTATCTCAAAGCCATCAAAATCGTAAAAACGACAAGACCCAAAAAAGAATTTCAAACAAACTATATCAGAAAATATAATTTAATTTTATTGCATCATGTGTAAGTATGAGGTCACCAACCTGCCGCGATAAGCCTCTCGTTGCGCCCCACGTACTTACTCCTCGACCGCAAGTGTAGTTTAACTCCCGGAGACTGTTTCGTAGTAGGACACATTTGTAAAAATTAAAAATAATATTTTGTGACTAGACTATTTTGTATGTATAGGCGAGGAATGTCATTACACATCCGATGTCCAAGTTTTCGGTGTATCATAATCCCCACCACAAGCATCGCCGCGTGTGTTAACGTTAGGAACTAAAACATGTAAAAAAGCCGGATATTGATTCACTTTATTTCAATAACGCTAGCTTTATCGAATATAGTGCAACGCCGAAGCCTTTCTGGAGCAATATCTCTCAGCCGTTTTCAATGTGGCTAATCGTTAGCACGCTACAAAACAAGACGGCCCTGTTCTTAAAAGTGGTTAGCCGTAATGTTATACGGCAATTTGTACAAAACGAATACTACATATATACAGGCGGAGTTTAGTTATAATTAAACCACGGAGATTGTTGATTGTTCATTGTGTTTTCTGGGGGGAAGGGGTTGGTCCTATCTTTCGACCCCAAACCTCGTATTGTTGCCATACGAGCAGTCGTCATAGTAATCCGATGAAGCTGTATTGGCATTCTCCTCGCTTTCACAGCAAAAGTCCAGGTCCGGAAAAAAAACATTTCGGTGCCAATACATTGCAAAATATTTTACGGTACCAAAATGAAGTGTGGTGATAAGGCCAATAGAGCCCCTGTGATTGCATTTTTTAAAACTCTCCAAACACTTGGTCTTAGTGTATGGAGAGTTTAAAAAAAATCATTTGGCTCTATAACTACTTTGTGTTTTGTCAAATGTTTCTGTACCGGACTATCAACAGGTACAATGACATATATATATATATATATATATATATATATATATATA
>JAFELO010001543.1:44672-92074 GCA_017140195.1 Eumaeus atala
TCGTCCCCTTGCGACCCAACCCGGGTTATGAGGTTCGCCTCGATGCCCGTAATCCCCCACAGTTTCTGTGGAGAAGACCAGCAGTGATTTACGTCAAAAACATATACAAAGAACAGTGCGACGTCCTTCACGGTCACGTTTTGTCACACTGATCTGATAAGTTATTTAACTAAATGGCCTTTCGGGAAGGCCAACAGAGTGTGACAGGCATACACAACGCTTGTACCGCCATTGAACTACATAGATCCACTCGCGATTTGCGAAAATGTATATTTAGCAATATTCGCGTGATCTCTTCCTAAAACGTCGGAGGATAGTGTACACTGCAAGACTATATCATAGTTATGGTGTTTAGTAGCAGATCAAAAGGCCATGTGTATGTTTGCACACTCTGTGAAAGTCTCGAGTTCCTATGTATTACGGTTCAAGCTATATATGAGCAACGTCAGTACGAATACACTCGCGCGTCATAATCATGTTAGGTCCTTATATATGAAATTGGCGTTTTGTATGGGAGGAGCAAAAAGTCGAATATTTTTAATATAATATATTATGATTAAACAAAATATGAACCATTGTTTCCTATGCACTTTTGCCACCTCGCAGATAGTTCAATGATCCCTTTACTAAAAAAACCAGTCCAGATATTTTTCCCTTGCAAGAAGTTATCTACATTTCTAAAAAATTGGTAATCTGTTGGAGCAAGGTCCGGGGAGTACGGAGGGTGTCTTAGACTTTCCAATTGAAGCTCTGCAAATTTGGTAGCCGTCTGTTGCGCAGTGTGTTGTCTAGCGTCGGCGTGGAGCGATTGACCAGCCTAGGTTTATCTGCTAGCTTTTCCATCATGGTTTGCAATTGCTGACTATTGACATCAGCCATAATAGTCTGGCCAGATTTGAGAAAATTGTAATGAACAATACCGGCACTAGTCCACAAAACGCTTACAATTATCTCTTTGGGGTTATTCTTCGTTTAGGGCAGGATTTGACTGGCTAGCTAGGATCCAACCATTGCGCTGAGCGTTACCGATTATCGGTATAAAATACCTTCATTATTGTGCCGGTTTATTAATGTAACTCAGCAGTCGACGCGTGTTTGCCGGTTTACTTAGTCAATTCGTCATACAAGTTTTTTAATCTTCCCAATTTGCTTAAGTGAATTAAAACAGTTTTATCACTAACATCGCTAACTCGGGCGTGATTTGCGCATCCACAATAGCCTTCGACTCTTCATTATCAACTTGGGTCTCAGGTCAGGCTTGCTCTGCTGGTCGAAATTTCCAGAACGAAAACTTTGGAACCAAATGAACTGTGTTTTCTTTTGCAATACGACCGCAATACACATCATTCACCCTTCGAGTCGTTTCCGCAGCGCTAGGGCCACAGCGGAACTGTACTCGTAAATAATGCGATAAGAGAAATTCGTGATTAAATTGGTCAGCAAGAAAAACGCCAATTTCATATATAAGGGACCTAATATATTAAATTCTCATGTCACAATGTTAGTTAACTTACTCCTACGAAACAGCTTTACCGATTTTTACCAAATTTTATATTCATATTCAGTCGGTCTGCGAATCGGTTACTATCTATTTTTGATACCCCTTAGTGATAAGGGTTGTTCACTCTTAACATTTTATGTTTACACGTTACAATGACAACAAATTCAATTTATCACAGAACAACGCCTGCCACACAGCACAGCTAGTCTACACATAAAATAATTACGGACGAAGTCGAGAGCAGCAGCTAATGTCTAATGAGGCGGCAGAAATGTGAACAGTATAATATGTACGCGGTGAAGTTCTGAATGAGTTTACGTCAATTTCACACTTGCCGATGTGCGCCCAAGTTTGCTAATTCAATAACGCAACGATACCGTGTGAGGAGGGTTTGACGCAGTAACATAATGAAGATGATCGAGACAGTGAGGGCATAGGTTCGTGGTCCGGGTCGGACCAAAGTGTTATTGAGATTTTTTCATTTCTGATAACATCGAACCGAAGTCGCCGAGTGGGCGGTGTTGCACTCCGAGGCACGAGAGCGCGTTGAGCCGTCGGTCCTGCGACAGATTTCTCTACGGTAGGTTCGAGGGAATAATAGAAAGAGGCAACAGAGAGTGCACTTGTGCCTGTGCACATGCTTGGGCACTATAATATGTCCTACACAGTTGGCTATTCTCCATACAGATGGTCGCCGTGGCCGAAATTCGGCTAGGACAACGTTACTATTACTATTACGTAGGATATCATTATTTCGAATAATAACTGAGGGAGGCGGAAGCAGCAGCTATCTGATATCGCAGCAGAAACGCGAAAGTTTAAACTGTCTCATCTCCTTGTCGTGCCGGTCAGATTACACTGCAATATAGTATGCCGCCTCTCAAGCTAAGGTAGGAGGAAGCAGTGCCATGCTGCATAGGAGGACGTAGGGCCATGTATGGCACTACGTCCTCCTACCTCTCGTTCACTTGATCAGCGTCGCTGTCGCGTTTCCTGCGATTTGTGAGTAGCCGGCAGAACATTAGACGGTGATGATTGGAAGGCAACACATCTGCGTAAAAATCATGCGAATGTCCATGGGCGTCAGTAGTCATCAAAAGGCTCCGATTGCTCATTTGCCCCATTATGCCATAAAAAAAAGGACGATTTACACCTGACGAGTGAATGCACTAGACCGTGCGAACTGTTGCCTAGAGCTCTTCTCCGATGAACTGTAGAGGCAAATGCGTTAGCATAGCCAACAGCAGCAGGTCCCCCCGAGGAAAAAAATGTTGCCTAGAGCCTTCTTGAATGACGGACTTGGTCCCTCATTGGTGACGTCTCTTGTGGCGGCTCTTGAAAGCATTCTTGAATTCTGGCGATTTGAATGCTGTTCTTTTGAGCTAAACGTTGAAGAAATTCTATTCTTGACCTTAACCTCGGTCTAGTCTTCCAGTCTGGATCCTGGGGCGTTGATAGTTTGGTGTGAACGTTTACACTAAAAGGTCACGAAAGAAAAACTTCTTATTCAACATCTTTTTTTGTAGTATAGGGTGTCAGACGAAAAATCGGAGCCATTTTACAACTACCGATGCCTAATTCCTTGGTCGTTTAGTCCAAATGCACCTTTACATATTCACTGAAATACACAGTACAGGATTTGGATTTGGATAACAAACGAGTATTTGTCCCTGATGGTAATTGAAGGCCCCGCAGGTGATATTTATCCTTCTCACAATGACGATGATGATACATCTGGCGCTCATAAAAAATGTCTCCTTTACAACATAAATCCAAGCGCCTATGTCCCTCCAGGGATGCAACCACTTGCTTAATCGTAAATCCCTTGTTTATACCTTATCTCCTTTTCTCTCCCTCTCTCCGCAATACGAAAAAAGTGTCGAGTTGTGGTATCCATATATTCTCCAATACCTACAGGCTTGTGTGTTCGATATTTTTATTCATAGTACTTTTTGGTATGTATCAAATAAATCAAAGAAATTACTTTTAGAAACTTATCCCTGCGAGTTACTACTCAAGATTGTAGATCCTTACAAACAATGAATATTTTTTTTAGATTTTAGAAAGCGAATTAATTAGCCATGAAATAGAAGTAAAGTGTATAAAAGTGTACGACCGATCGACATTGATTTTTTCTATACGATATTTGCTTAGGGAAAACATATCATATTAAATAGGGTTGGCAGACGCAACAAATAACTTTTACGAGGCAATTTGCAGCAAACTTATGTCATCAGAAACGAAGAAAAAAAAGCATTAAATCTTTCGCGGGATGTAAACGGTCCACAATAAAACCGAAGGCAATAAAAAATAACGCTTGTTCGGTTCAAACAACGCACAACGATACATCGATAGATATTTTATTAAACGAAAAACCTCCGCAGTTGGATTAGGTTTTTTATTGTTTTTTCCCGACTGCGTAAGAGGGTGTCTTTCCAATTTACGTAATTATGTAAGTATGTCTGGGCGTATGTGTGTATGTAGGTAGGTATGTATGTGTGTATGTACGTCTATATGTAGATTTCTATGTTGGTTGCTACAGCTTGGAGCAGACGGATTTTAGTAAATGAGGTGCCGCTACATTCGTGTAGATAACACGCGTGACGCTCGGTATATTAAGATATATTTGAATCAGTCGGAGAGTTGTATTATGTAAAGTTATAGGAGTAGACAGTTCGATATACTAAAGAAATGTAAACACATTACCAATAGCAATAGTCATATCAAGCTGTCAAAAATTAACAAAAGTAGGTAGCTCCTAAATTTTAATAAATTATTAATGAGTAAGTTAGCTGAATGCGGATAAGTACATCCGTATTAATTATTTCAAAGTCAAGCATATTTTTTACATCCTTCATGTTGAAAACATGCGTTGAGTAACTTTAAGTTTTTATACATTGAGTTTGTAAATGTTACGCTGCGGCTGAAACGAGTCAGCACGACGGGGGAACTACGTCGTGTGCTCATAACAGAGGCTGACCCAATATAAAATGCTTCTACGTTTTGTGTGGCCAAATGGCTCATTAAGGAAATGTTAAACGACAGAAACGCAAAATTACACAATATTCACTTGTGCGGATTTTGATACACGTCGTTCATATGTTATCACATTTTGTATCTTCTGCCATAGAGCCACTTGGAGGAGAGATAGAGACCCCCAAACCCACACACCTGGTACCACATGAAACTAGGATTTTGGTATCCCTTACTTGGTGATATTTCAACCTGTAAACTAAGTGATTGCTTTGGGATTTTTTTCTCTGTTGTGCATTTTTATTAGTTTAAAAGTCTTAAAGCTTATTTATGCCTATAGTTGTCTAAGCCAATTTTGGGGGCAAATTTTTTTTTCTATCAATATTTCTTTTTTATGTGTTATTTCCGTCTTGACTTTTTTTTGTTCTCCTTTTTATGAGTAATTCCATGGAACTGCACCATAAAATAAGTAACTATATATGAGTAGCAGGAAGTGTGTAACAGTAATAATTGTTCCTAAATAAAGTTTTATGCTATTCTATCACCAGGTTTGAGCCCATAATTTCGCCCATTACTTATCACATTCGGGCCTAAGCAAAGTCAGTAATTTCATCAAATGATGTACCTACCGACTGCTCATCTTACACAATCAATCACAGTTTCCCGCATAATCTAATATCTAAGTTAAATTTTTTTAACAGATAGAGACAAGTGACGAAGATATTGTTGGCCACCAAGGGTGAGACAGCGATGGTTAATCTGGACATAGGAAAGGCCTTTGACCGGGTTTGGCGAAAACCTTTCTTTTTAAGCTTCCTGTTTTAAGAATTCCCTCAAAATTATGCAAATCACCATCTTTTTGATCAACCGGAGAATAAAGGTCGTTAGTATGCGTGCGCATGCTCGGACCTTGTGTAATCCCTCTCTGCATTCATTGCTATACGGATGATCGCGCTGGTGAAGCTGTATACACCTGCCGCAACATTATTTCACATGAGCAAAAACTAACACCGGAACATAAACTTGCGTCTCAAGCCAAAACCTTATCACTCAGTCTCAGAATGAGGTAGGTTGAATTTAGGCCAATTTAACCTTTCTTGAGGTTTAAGTAGCGTTAGTAGAAGTGGGTGAAATTATCCCACCATGGCGGAGGGACTCAGTAGCCTGTCATCTTTGTATAAAAAGAGCAAAAGGAGGCGGCGCTTTTTGGCACAGAGCAAGGGGCAAGGATACCTCACCCAATTGCCCTCTCTTAAAGTTGTTAGGGTTATCCTGTGGTGTGGGATAACTCAATCTGTGGAGTGTGACCACTGACCCCCCCCCAACAGCTGCCCGTTATTCCAACCTATACTTAAACATCTTCAAGAATTCAATTCTTCAAGAGATTATTCCCACGTGCGAAACATCCGGTGTTCCTAGTGCCTGTGGGCGAATGTTTAAGTTATCCGCTCCTTGCGGTTAGTGTACATGTAGGATCCAGCTCCTACATGTAGACTAACTGCAAGGAGCGGATAAGTCTATCACCCGGCATGTCTGCTCAGCCGCAAAATCGTAAAGTCCCGTATTTGAGACCGGAACCAGGGAGATTTCTAAATTTAGAGACAGATCCGGAGTTAGGAGGACCGTAGTTGGCAATCGGAGATCTGTCTGTCAGATGGTGTATACAAACACCTCCACTACGACGCCACACTTCTAGCTCACAAACATGTTCCTAAGCTCTCTTGACTTAACCTAAATGCACTAGACGTGTATATTTGTAATGAGTTTTGTAAAACCTTGGCCATATTATTGAACCGGCGCACGTTTATCGCAGCACAAGGCTAACCGTTCACCGCAACTCATTACACAACCATTACAATATCCGCCTTTTATCTCCACGGCATATAAAAACAACAAATATGTATGCGTAAAAAAATTGCGCAACTCATAATTTAACTATCAGGTCACTGTAATTTGGTAAGGATGGGACCATGATCAGTTAATTTTTCTTATATAGGATAAAGTTAAAGTAGATAGTAATCCATAGACATCCGCAAAGTCCGAGTTTGTGCGTTGCTGGCGTTGAGCCCCCTTTTTTACCTGAACTTGCGCTGTGGAAAGATGAGCCCTATATAGCTTCATCGGATGGCTAGCAAATATTTAAAAAAAAAACAATTTAAAATAATTACTTATGGAAATCTTTATAAGTAATGCTACAGAACACTCCGTAACCAAATTTGACTCGCACGTGGCCGGTTTTTTTGCAATATACTACATGACGCTTTGACTACCTTTTACGAAAATTCAACATTGGCTCAAGTACTCATTTATTCAAATATTAAAATTGCTCAAGACATGCGACGTTACCGGCGTAGCGCGGGTCTCTGGTCTGGTCGCTGATAGCCGTCCGTAGTTCGGCCATCGTCCCACCGGCTATTAGCAGTTCGGCCATTATTGTAGACCAATGGACATTACAATGGCGTCCTACATAATACGCTTACGACCGAGTAATTTGTGTGAATATATTCCAATTTCCTATTGAATGGCGTAGACGTTCTAGACTGAAACGGGTCTGCATCTAGTTAGCTGTTCATGGCATGTGATCGCCTGGCGGCGTCGCCCGATTTTTCCTGTCATAATCCGGGCGTACTTGTTGTTATGGTATATGTCAATTGCAAAACCTTTACCAAAACTATGCATTTTCACAAATTTTGATGACAGTAAATTCGACAGGGTACATAGGGACAAGTTGTAAGTGTGTTTTAATAAGAGGTAGTGCTATGCTGCGTGGCAACGAAATTGGGTTGGCACAACCGGGGATGTAGCTTTCACTCACATGATACCGCCGTAAAATGTCGCGTTTCGTTCAGTTTGTGAGTAGCCGGTCGCGCATTGGAAGGGAGAAGGAATGGAGGGCAAAGCATAGTAGTGCGGAAGTTCATGGGCGCCGGTAGTCGTAAAAAGGCTTCGATTACTCGTCCCTAAATACTATAAAAAGGCTTCGATTACTCGTCCCTAAATACTATAAAAAGGCTTCGATTACTCGTCCCTAAATACTATAAAAAATAACGACCCCATTATTGTATTAAAATATAAGTTCAAATTATAATCATTGCAGAAGTTCAATCTGCTGTTTTATTTTGGAACTAACTAACCAAAACTTTTTAATTTCATTGGAGCAAAGCCTGTAGTCTTAAAAAAAATAGAAAAGTCTTAAATCAAACATATTCCGATTCAGTAAGAGCAAATATTATTACGATTTTGTGTGAAATTAGTCCAAATAAGAGTTCTTATTGTATGTCCTTTGAAATAACAAAAGTAAACCAATGGTGAGTAATTTCTCATCTTTGCAATTTTTTAAATTCAAATATATAAAAATATATGGAGGCACACGAGCTGTGTACAATTACTGTTCGCTAGAGACGCGCATACGGACCCACAAAATTGTTGCGGCGATGTGTTGTCCTCCTTCACTCCTCCAGTCCATGGGGCCACCAAATCTATCTAATCCCTGATTCCTACAATGTCACTTATGGTATAAGAAACCGTACAGAATAGCTGTCTGTCTGTAAGTCGGTTTACGAATGGCATAATTTTACGCGGCGACGATTCTCTATTCGATCTGTGAGTGGAGTGAAGGAGACGTTCTCTTGCTCGCAACCTCCGCCCACTCGGAACATTACATGACTCGGAACGTTACTTTTGTATTTTTCCGTTCATGGTGCTAGCCTTATCGATTTACTATACGTTACCAAACAAAACAACAAGTTTCAACAATCACCATAAAGCTCCTTCACACATGGACACCCAAGGCGTAACAAACATCGTCACTATCTTAGTCCATTTAACACGTTGAGATCTGCTCGCACCGTCGACATCCGACACTCGACACCGCCATGATGACGCCCACGGCCGTTTATCGGAAAACTCGCAAAGGAGTGCAATGACTTGGAAGCAATCGTATTTCACGTAATTCAGCAGTTCCACGAGAACGCCGTCACAGGGGCATAAAATTGTCTCCTCCCCGTAATGAAGCCACCAGTCACGTAATGTGTGCACTAAAGTGAGTTTTAGTGATATACCTTTTGAGAAGCCGAGTCAGTTTTTGTGATGCCGTGTCACTCAGATACAGAACCGTAATTTTTTTAAGTGTTTAGATAGTGGAGGAGGTAGTACCATGAATAGCGCATGACATTCCATCCTCCTGTGCAACGGAATTGGGCCAGCACGACTGGGAAGGCACCTCCCGCTCACATAATACCCCAGTAAAGTGACACCTTCAGTGTCGCGTTTCGTGCGGTTTGTGAGAAACCGGTGGCCCATTGGTGTGAGGTAAGGAGGGCAACGCATCGGCATAGTAATTATGTTGGTGTTCATGCCCCCCCCCCTCACACACACACACACACACATATACTATTAAAAAAACTATGAGCGCAACATAATGAATCAACGCTTTCATATAGACAAAGTAAAAAGGGCGAGCTTTAGACCAAACGACTGAGTTAAGTTTAAACTAACTTTATATAATGCACTGACTATGAAAAGAAGCGAAGGAAAATGTATACTAGCACCTCTCTGTTACTCCTACAGTAATATACGTATCTCTTTCTTTCTACATTCACTAACTCATATCTCCTTCTCAACTTAGCTTCGTTTCCGTATCGCTCTCGTCAAGTATTCACCAGGTCACTCGTCATATCATGTTGCACGTAAACAAACTTAATTTTAAAAAGGAAAGAAGAGGAAATCTAAAGTAAACTATGAGGCTCATTGGAGGAAAGGAGGGAAATGCACCTTCATGACAATAGTGCGGATGTCTATGGGCGTTGGTAGTCGTCGAAAGGCACTTATTGCTCGTTTTCCCTCAATGTCATTTAAAACGAAGAAAAGAAAACAGGGAGACTAATGAAAGAAAAATAACAACGTAATCAAATTAACGCAAAAGGAGTGCGCGGCATCGACGATAGTGCTACCCCAGATGGACAAACAGAGAAGGATTAAGAAGGACTTCAAAAAGGCCGTATTTCGGCCAATTAAAGAAAAGAAGCCTGTGTCGTATGATTTAAGAAGAACAACCGAGGGGGCAAAGTAGAAATCATCTAATCGAAATGCTCTTCATTGCTATTTTAATCAATATTTTAAACATTCGAGACTTTTGAACCAAAATACAACCTTTGAATCGTTATAGTTTGTAACTCAATATTTATATAGCGTAACAATGGAAACTCGTTTCCAGAAAATAAGAACCGAACGTATTAATTGGGACACATTTCCGCGGGCAACATACACATTCGTAGCAAAATTGTACTGCAACTTGTGTCAATTTTAAACATACTTAAGGGAACTGGATCACGAAATCAATAAATCATATTTTATTAGATTTGATTGGCAGGAATGGAATATACCATACAGAAATTATTGCGAGGAAAAGGTTTCACCGCGTCAACTCGCCCGCGCACATCGCGCTCAAAACGAGGCATTTCTGGTCAGCACTCCTGGGTCATCCTCCTCAGAGCCCCGACCCGGCATAGTGTGACCTCTTCTTACGCCCTAAAATAATGGTTGCTCGAAGGGATACATTTTTCGCTGCCGGAAAGTGCGCTGTCAGCGTTTTAGCAGGCCTGCGGCGGAATGAAGTGTTTTGAAAACTGGTTTAGACGCAGGAAACTTTGCATTGAGGATGGTGGAGAGTACACTGAAAACATTTAATAGAAACATATTTAATTTCTTAATTTATTTATTTGCTTCCTGAGCGTCCAATGCATACTATTACATAAATGGAACGCTTAGACCCATCGACATTTATCTATTGGCCAAGATATTACCTCTCGGCCAGGAGTGACAACTGTATTTTACCAACGTGTGCAGTTTCTGAGTTACCGGTGGCGCATTGGAAGACAAGAGGAACGTAGGACAACCATGGCATTGGAAGTCGTGAAAAGGCTTCCACTACCCATTTATCCAAAAACATTGTGATATAAAAGTCTATTCTCTGAATAAACGCCAATACGGTTTAAGACCTTTTGTATTGTATTGTATTGTAATAAGACGTAATTGCATTGCAGCCACGTCAGGCAAGCCCGTGCAGGGTACCTCCAGATAACATGACACCGCTGTTAAGTGACAGGTATGCTGTCGTGTTTCGTGATGTTTGTGAGTAGCCGCTGGCCTATTTTGCATGACAACAATGTGGATGTTTATTGGGATAGGCAGTCATCAAGATGCTCCGATAGTTCGTTTGCACCACTACACAATGAAAACAAAATCCATACATCCTCGCCCTGATTGGACAAGTCATACCGCTTGCAATTGTAAAGCTTCATAAAACATTTAATACAAACAAATGGTTGATTAGCTTGGTTCTGTGTTGTGAATCAATAATTTTGTCCAAGTAATTCCAGTACGAGGTAGTGCCATGCCGCATTGCAGCGGGATGTACACCACGTTCGCATGAGACCGCCGTAAAGGGACAGCTATGCTATAACGTTTCGTGCTGTTTTTGTCGGTGGCCCATTGGAGGGAAGGAGAAACGGAGGGCAAGTCATCTATGTTTTTCGGTCGGTAACCACCAAAGGCTCGTATTGCTGGTTTCACACTCCTTATTGTTAAAAAAAAACAAAAGATATGTTACGTTTAATTATTTCATTTCTACCCTTCGGTGGCCATATCGCAATTGTTCGACTGGGATAATGTTATATGTCACTCATTCTATATAGCTAAGAATATTATCTAAATAATATTATCCATGTTGTTTAGGCAATACAGTAGAAACGAAACGTGTAAATACAAAACAAGTCCGAGTTTGCGAAATCCATGCATAGCGTCTGTACGCCGTCGCAGAGTTTTTATTACACCCTCATAACCTCGGCAAAGGTTTAACCCTACGTAACTAAGACACGACAAAGCCAAATAAAAGCTTTCACGAAACAATCTCCCCGTGTTTTTATTCCGTATTGAATGACGGGCAATGTTATCCTCTCACAAACGGGAATATTTTGAAGAAATATTTTGGACATTTCCCATAGCGTATCTATATATTCGTACATATTAGAAGACAAAGTCCCAAAAAGTTGTGCCTGTATATGTTCAATTTTCTCAAAATCGACTAAATGGATTTTCGTGTGGCTTTCACCCACGGATAGAGCGATTCCCGTGTAAGGTTTCCGTGTATAATTTATTCACGGGGAAGCCAGGGCGGATCACTAGTACATATTATATAGAAGCCATGTGTATGCGATTAGTTTTCTCAAATCCCACTGGACGGATTTTGTGCCAAACAGAGCTGTTACTGAGGAAGGATTTGGTATGTGATTTAGCTCGTTAATCACAGGCCAAGCCGGGGCGGTTCGCTAGTATATATATATAAAGCGAAACTGTCAGCCACTCACTCATCACGAAGTCTCTGAAATATTCGCATGGAGTTCCCTTTAGGGCCCTTTTTTTAATTTGTACTCACTAAGATAAAAAAAATCTTTTTCATTTTTTTTTTCATGTGGCAATCCCTGCCAGGGCTATTACAGAGATGGTTAAGTCGGACTGGACTTGAACCTACTAAAATCACACAGCGCTCCGCGCCTCGTAAGTCTGCGCCGATGTGCCCAGTGTTCCCTAGAGACGGATGGTCCCTGAAGGCCCTAGCTGACCTTGACCACCTATCCAAGAGGTGGTCACGCCAAGATGGCAGAGGACGTGTGCGCACACGTCACACTACGCTCTTTGGACCGCCATACGGCACCCTGAGGCCTCAAGGAGGACGGAGATCTTTAATTTCCCACGGAAATCCGATGCGTCTTCCGTGAGACGGCGCATTACTTGGGCCTTCCCACAACTTAAATTCGCATCAACTACCTACGGGGGTTTTGTGGGGTTGATAATGTTTTTGAAACATCGTTACTACAAGCTACCATCACACACATACCAGTGATTAATTAGAAACTATAGCCGGGTGAAACCGCGCGCCCAGCTAATAAGATATATGAGAGGTAAAATTGTGCCATTGCGGCCGCATTAGGCCGGCACGACCGGGGAGGCATATATGTTTTAGTTAGGCGTGCGCATACAGTATTGGTATACTAACTCTGCAGGAAAGACTGATCAGGCCATTGACGTTAAATATAATAACTTAACTTATTAGTTATGGGCAGTGCCATGCTACATAGTAGCCTAATTAGGCGGGACGACCGAGGAAGTACCTCGCGATACCGCCATGATACCGCCATGAAGTGACAGCATCGCTGTCGCGTTACGTAGTATTTAGAGTAGCGGGTGTTCCATTGGACGGGAGGAGGAAAGGAGGACAAGGCATTCGCATAATTGTTGGAGACTTTTCGATATTTTTCCCCCTTTCGTCTGTAAACTTCGAGCTTTAATTTTCTTCATCACTGTGTTCCACGTGTGACGGAGCAAGGTATTTACTAAAAAATTTGCCATTACCTTGTAATAAGTACTTTAAGTATCGCGTTAAAACCCATTAGATAAATACAAAAAGGCATTCGCAGAACAATTATTCGGATGTTAATGAGTCAAAAGCCCCAACTACTCTTTTGTCCCCTACATTATAGAAAGTCCTAAATAATATGGGCATATATACCGTCACGCTCTGGTTTCTGCGCGTTATTTAACTAACGTAATTACGGCTGTTGCACATGACGTGACGGCTGCATGTTCCGTCACATAAATGATGGTATGAATTAAATGTTATTATTAAAAATTCACGGGGCCCCGAGCTGACCTGGATAGAGAACGCAACACAGAATCTTGCTAATAGCGAAAGCAGCACCCGACACGAAGGGTGAGGGGCTTGGGGTCTGGAGCCCCTGGCCCCAGCAGAGGTAGTGCCATGCTGCATATGAAGTAGTACTTACTATACATGGTGCATGACACTACACCCTCCTATGCAACGGAATTGGGTCGGCACGATCGGCCTCGTTACCTCTCGCTCACATGATACCGCCGTAAAAGTCTACGGTGTCGCGTTTTATGCGGTTTGTGAGTGTAGACGGTGGCCAATTGGGGGGGGGGGGGGGGGCATAAAAAGGAGGCATCGTCGTAATTATGCTGATGGCCATGGGCGTCAGTAGTCGTTGAAAGGCTCCGATTGCTTGCTTGTTCCCCAATAATATAAAAAAGAGCCTAATTCGGCGCCGAGCGAAAGTTTGGATGGATCTTTGTTACTCAATCACGTCGATACTGAATAGATTTTGATGAAACTTCGCAATGTTGTTACATTTAATTGAATAAGCGAATGACAGTAATTCAATCTCGGAGCAAAGACGAGATGCTGCATTGCAGCGTAATGGGCCAGCACGACCGGCGAGCGGCAGCTCATTTACGAGATAACGCCGCAATGTGATAGCTCTGCTGTCGTAAAAATATACGTATGTTTATGGGCTAGGCTATGTATACTAGTAGGTAGGGTGTGATGATGTCGTCGCAGCCGAATTTGGGTACAGCCGTCATCTTGATTTAGACAAACCATCAGCGCAGGACATCATTGCAGTGTCAAGAGTACAAGTACAGACTCCATTACCTCACTCTCCTATTCTGATACGCCCCAATCAGACACGACCGGAGGGAAATCAGAGGACCAACTTGACGTCGACTCGGAGGCACAGGGCACTTCGCCGCCAGGTTCCTGACTCCAGAATGTTATTAGAAACTTAAAAATACGTAATGTAAATTACACATGTGTAAAATATCAATTTTAACTAAAAAATCGAACTGATGAAGTAAGTATTTTGAGAGAGAGACACGTTTAAAATGTATTAAATTGATAAAGTGATGATTGATGAAGTAAACTTTGACAGAGACGTAAAAGGTAACCATGATGCATTGCAACGGAATCGGGTCAACTCGACCGGATAGGTCGCTCACGTGATATCGCCGTAAATTCACAGCAACGATGTGGATTCGTGTTGTTCCTGTGTTTTCGGTGGCCCATGGGAAGGAAGGAGAGCAACGCATCTTCATAAATTATATGGATGTCTATGTGTATCGGTACATCGGTCCTACTGCTGAGGAGAATTTTAGCAAAGAAAAGCAAATACTCAACCTATTACTGGATGAAAAAATAAAAACCAATCAAGTGTGAGTCTAATTCTCACACCAAGGGTTCCTCACCAAAGGGAGTATGAAGGCTTTGTTAAAGTTTACAAGCTTACACTTACATTCACTTTGAGTGACTCATTTTATAAATAATTACAATTACTATAATATTAATTAATAGTAAGAACTGACCATTAGTTCTTACCATTTTATAAATTTTGATTACAATGGGATAGTTAAAATATATATATGATAATTAGCAGTATCTTTTTATTGCGTTGAATTAGAAGTATGATTTTTTTTCTGTGCTTCTAGGGATTGCGGACATCATTTACCTCTGGCCTTGATAATAATAGTTCAATTAGCTATTATAATCACTCTTACATAGGAACATATCTCACCCATCTCATGGAGAGAGCGGGTAGACGTGAAACCTAGTCAAGCCGCCCAACAAGCACTCATAGCAAATCGAGAATGTTCCTACAAGAATGTGTGATCCTATCTTATTTCATCTATTAAAATTGTTATTTTAAATGAGGTTACTTGATTAATAAAGGATACAGAAACTAACATATAGGGACAATAAAAATAGCAGATAACATTAGATATGTAACATACACAGCAAAAGGTTTCATACCACATACAACTCATAGCAACTGTTGGAGTTGCTCTAGAGCACTTAAAATCTTGATTAATTACTTATTGCTTCCTGGCATTTGTGATTAATAATTAGACATTCAAAGATACACACTTACATTTGAATATTTGCTAATAACTTCATGAATCATTACATTTATTTTGGTCATTTTGCTTATTTGCTAAAGTCTATTAATGAATAAGTATTGTTTATATATTTATTTTTATGTACAACCCACAAGAGCTAATTTTATAGCCGGTGGCCCATTGGGGGGGATGATGGGAGGGCAACATTTGTATGAAAATCATGCACATATCCGTGGGTATTGGTAATCATTGTTTATTTGTTTGCCCTCTTATGCTATAAAAAAATGTTGAGCTGATAATGATACACTCACAGTCCTGTACCACTTGTTATGTGTATATACAGAAGGCCCCATGAGGGATATATGAGACATGGTTGCATACCAGCCAGACTGCAAAGCAAATAGACTAGCCGTCTATATTCAATGTGATGCGGCTTGTGTTATGACTTTGTATCCATATACTCATACAATGTACATATATATCATTTTCACTTTTCTGTAGTCCAAACTTCTCTACTTATAGAAGTTATTAAAACTTAAATACTAATATCGAGAAACCACTTATTTAGCGAAGTACTGAATCTTATCAAGCCCAGATAATGGTGAAGTCTTTTAAACGAATTCACTTCCTTATTAATATAGAGCACAGAAACAACTTTCACTAAGCAATACCACGACTGTAGTTAACATGAATGCAACACCTAAGAATTGTAGACCTCAATGTTCTACGAATAATTCTAACCGGTTTCTATTACGCAAAGTCTCAATAAGTTCATATGACAATTACAAATACATACCACTGAAATATGAATACAACAACCAAATTATTGTTTGTATAATTTTTCGAGTTCCACACGGGTAGAACAAACACTACAAAGTGACCTGAAATAGCCAAATAAAAAACAAATCTCTTACCGATAATGTTTACTCCTTTTTTTCTGAAACAATTTAAAACTGTCACTCACACGTTAAAATACCACTTATTCACCTCTTGACATCTGACATGGTATATTTATACGCGGATCACACAATATCTCCGTTTTCGTGAGATAAGTAAAGCGTTTAATCAAAAATAGTAAATGTTTCTAGTAAAAGTTCAAAATAAACTATCATAAATTACCGATACAAAACATAAACAGCTGCCTACTCTGACAAATGACAATTATATCTCAGATTGCCATTTCAAAAAATAATAATCTGCAAAAAAATCTCTTGTAAGGTTGTGAATATCATACGAAAGTAATAATTTTTAAGTACTAATTAGTCTAGCATAATGTTTCACGCCACTCGTGCGTAGGGATATATAGATTGAGTAGGGAAACCAGCCTGAAACCCGGGCATGTCAATCAAAATGGACAGCAAATGTAGTTTACTCTCTGTCTTTCCTTTTATTAATTTCTATGTGAGCAATGCGCATGCGAAAATAGATATACAAAGACAGTAGAGCGATTTAAACCACTTCTTACCGCGCACAACGAACTAGCTGCCTCCATCGGTATCTTCGATATTTCCGATCTGATACGACTTTTCCGGACATCAAGAAAAGAGTATGGATATTTCTTAAAGGGCGGCAACGCGTCTGTAGGACGCCTGATCTTACAGATGCCTATGGGCGGTGGTAGTCACTACCTACCTGGTAGTTTGCTCCCTATCTCATGAAATATCCACTTCCTTCTATATTCACCAAGAGGACCAGACGTCATCATATAACTGTCAATGCGTCTCTTTTCTATCTGTGTTAACTTAATGCGCTCATCTTCTTGGGAATCATGTTCATTCTTAAAGATTTAACTCCTTTTTCCAAAATATTTTAGCTCAAGGAGATGTAAGCACAAAAAAACATACTAATATAAATAAAAAGCCCTTCAAGTGGCCCATGATCTGAAATCATCCATATATACACAAAATATTAAATCCCTATAATGAACACATTGTATCTGAAAGGTTAACAAGATATTGCTCTTCATAATTCATTATTGCAATAAAGTGAAATGTTTATTAATTTTGTACTGTAACCATCAAAATAATAAACCACATGTCACATAATTATAAACTTACGCATTGTTGATAACTTTAAAATGTTGTATGGTTATAATGTACTCCATATTATCATCATCATCAGTCGGATGACGTCCACTGAAGGACTATTGCCACTGTCTTGCTATGCTTAAACAAATAAAATTCTTAATTGTCTAAGAAGAATGTGATAATTAAATGATTTCGATACATTTACAACTATAAGAATGTCAAAGGCAAATGAAGCATATTATATATTAAAAAATATATATGAAAGAAATTAGATACGTTTTTTATCTTGTTCGAAGAATTTTACACTAAAAAAATTGTAGGCTAACTTTTATTTCCCCTCAGAGTTTTGTTAGTTGGCAATACATATTAGCCGTCAATTCGTCACCATCGTGAAGCTGTCATTTACTATCATTTTACTTTGGGAAATAAATAAATTAACAATTAAACATTTTCAAGAACGTACAGTAATTATTTGTTAGAATAAAAGTGGCGTAGCCTAAAGTAAAAATGTCTCAATTCGAAGATAATCCTTTTAGTGATCCAACCATAGACAATCCTTTTGCGGTAAGTAGAATTTCGAATCCAATATGAAATTGTTATCATATTTTGCACAATAATTTCCATTCTTTGTTAAAGGATCCAGCAGTACAGCAAGTAGCTAGAAATACAAACAATGCAACACGGGGACTTGATGACTACAACCCTTTCGATGAGCAACAAAATGCCAGTCAAACTGCGGTAATGTAGCCCTAATTTGCTTGTCAATAAGGAGATTGATATTATTCTTTTTAAGTGGGTGTATATGTAACTTTTATTTCTTGATTAGCTTCAGCCTTTTGAGCGTTTTATAATTGTTTGTATAGTGCGCCATTAGAACCATGGAACGGAAAGTGTCCATAACTTTTCCTGTTGATAATAGTTCGTCATGCATTTATTGTGCACTGTACTATAAAGATTGGTGCAATTTTGTTTATTTATACCGTAAAGTTATTATTCTATTAACTTCTGTAATACCGTTAAGAAGAAAAACCTTTTTCAAAAATAATTTGAAAATGTGTGTGTTATGTACAACAGTACATCTGCAGCTATACAGTTTTTTACTTATCCAGACTGGCATACACAATCAAGTATTCCAGTTCGTGCTTAGACACAAACATTGCACTAACATTGTATTCAGGTCTAGTGCAGTAAGAAGTTTTAGTTCCTTCTCATATATGAGATTCTTATTTTCCTATTATATTTTGGTAAATATTCTCTGGTATAGTTGGGGGTGCTATAACTGTAGTGCGTGTACTTGTACCTGTGTGTCTGTGAGAAGCATTGTAACACCTACATGTTTGGACAGATTTCTGTGGTATTTCCTTAGTTTGAATGCTGAAATGCTTAAGACGGTTCAGCTATGTTTGCTGATTATAGAAGCAGTTTTCAGCAGTATATTTACTGATAACTTCTTGTGTTACTAGAGTCGAAAGTTACTAAATAACTCCGGCTGCTTGTTTTCCATGCTATAAAAAAGTATGCAGAACACCTAAAAACAGTTTGACCATATTTTTTAGCCAGCACAACAACCGACACAACCAGCTATCATGCAGGCGGTATCACCACAAATTGGTACTGGTGCCCGCCCTTATCAAGACCCACAGCAGCAACCACAAGGAAGACAAGCACCACCAGCTGAGTTCACCACAGCAGATTTTCAGGTAATGTCTGCATTCAGTAATCAAAGATATATTATAAACAATCCTTGTATAACATACATGTTGTTGCTTCTAATGGGAATGGCTTCTTGGAATTGGGGCATTTCACAAATAGGTATATATAAATTATACATCAAATGACATATAAGTTAATGTAACTACTGTTAATGTGAAGTATATTTGTGACATTATCCTGTGGCTTCTTGCACTATAGTGATTTAACTACAAAAAAGTGATGGCACATACAATTTATGGCAACATAAGGTGACTCTATATCATTAGATAGATGTAGGTGTTGTTAACCTCATGGGAGAAAATAATTTATGATTTTAAATAGCTTTAACATGACACATTTGTAAATTATGGAGTTTTAATTATTATGTATTATTAAGTTTGGACTTCTTTAGTATAATTACTAATTAATTGTCTAAAACATTTCAGTGCATTTTAATCACTCACTACTATTAGTATGTAGTGTGTGTGTGTGTCATGCACAATGATCTTTATATATAAAATAAGTCTATATTATAATCTAAATATATATTGTCTATAGTCTAAATGTGGGCACTATCTAGTTACATTACAATACAACACTTACCAAAATTAAGATTTATATATTGTGTATTATTATAATATTATAGTTCTTATGGTTTATTTCATACTTATCAATGTGAGTGATTGATGCTTCAATGGCTTAGAATATGGTACCAGTAAAGTCAATATTCATATACTTGCTTCTAAATGTCGCATGAATGAGTTGGGACATCTTGCTCTCATAACACTATCTTAAATTGATGGCTGTGTTGCTATCTGTGTGGTGTATATAGCACTTTTTGTGTAATTATTGCTTAAAATCAAATTAGTAGATGCAATTGGAATTAGTTTTTTATTTAAAAATAAGTACTATATTAATGAAGTGACTTTTACAATATGCTTTTCCATTTATTAAGGCAATGCACATAAAACATACACTGATGACATATATTATCCCCAGGTGCACCTATTATCCCCATGCAAACAAATTATTTGAATTTTTTACACCATTACAATTTGATCAATGTTAATATCCCATACCTCTGAAAAGGATAATAGTTCTATCCTAACAAATTTAATATCATTTATAATTATGAATCCGCATAATATGTAAGCATAACACAAGGGTAAATTGAAAAGTATACGGTCTAACCAATAAAATAAATATATACTAAATCAGTTATTTTTTTATTTTCCGCATAATCACCATCAAGTTCGATGTACTTTTGCCATATCCCACTTAAAGTATTTAGACCATTGAAAGTAAATTATTCTTCCTTAGAGTCAAAAAATATGCGCCTACTGCTATTTTCACCTCGTCGCTTGCCGATCTTTACCTCACAAGTGCTTTTCTAGGGAACAGAAAGAAGTCCGATGGTGCCAGATCAGGTGAATAAGGCGGATATGGTAATAGTTCAAAGCCACCATTGTGGATGTCAGCCATTGATTGCACAGACATGAGAACACGGGCGTTATCTTGATGGAACAGGACTTATCTTCTGAGTATTACTGGACGGTTTTCTTTAATTCCCTCTCGTATACGACATAGTAAGATACCGTAGTAATCAGAGTTTATTATCTGACCCCCTTTCAAGATGATCGATCGTAACCACACACTTCGAGTCCCAGAACACTGAAGCCAATTACCTTATTTGCCAAGAAAATCGCCTTAGCCTTTTTAGGGGGTGGTGAACCAGGTCTTTACCTTATTTGCCAACAAAATCGCCTTAGCCTTTTTAGGGGGTGGTGAACCAGGTCTTCTCCACTGTTTCGATTGTTATGTTGTTTCTGGCGTACAGTAATGAACTCATGTCTTGTCCATCTGCGGTCTCCCATAATTGAATCAAGCACTTTTTAAATATTTTCGTCAGTAGTGGACGTCGAAGCTTTCCAGGACGGGGTTCATCTTTCACGCTATTTACCACGCCTGAATTCTGCTACACGTTCTTTGACGGAAGAATAAGAAGAGCAGAATCTCCTAAAGTACTGACCATATCATTATGGAAGGCTTTCGGTGATTGTCCCTTATGACGGCACGCCGTTCGATTTGCTCCATTTGCAGAAACTATGTCCGATTGCTTTGTTAAAAAAAAAACTATAAAATCACAACTAATTGTCGCACACGTCTTCGAGCTTCACACAATTAACTGGTCTGGTAATTTTTAGAATTGAATGAATCTGTGTTAGGCCGAGTACTTTTCAATCCACCCAGTAATATTTATAGGTGTTAAAAACATTACATCACTATATTTTCATGACGAGTGAGTATCTATTGTAAGCATACTTTATTGTGTAACCACAGACAATAGATTTGCCACATTAGTTGTTTTAAATAATGTTAATTAACACACACTAGACTAGAACCTGCATGATTACAATAATTTTTTTGCTTTTTTCATCTCGCACAAAAAGGAGTTAAAGGTAAATAACAATCAAATATTTTGTTTCTCTGTATATCATATTAATAAAACTTTACAATATCTACAGAATACTTTAACGTAACAATGTCTAGACATCAATCTCAATCTACACCAAATGCATTAAATTATCTTCCAACGGTTCCTCTGTAAATATTTATAGTCCCAAATGGACTACATCAGAGTTTCCCTGTTTGTAAAACAACATTAAATTTAATCTATAGAATTTTTGATGATATTTTTTGTGCAGATGCGTTGTCCCCTTTCCTCCTCCTCCATTGGCACAATTCGACTGCAATTTATCTTGGCACCACCTCATGGCTCTTTATATTTTTATTAATATAGTTTATAGTATAACGATTTCAAACAAGAAATTGGTGTCTTGATGACTACCGACGCCCATTGACATCCGCATTATAGTTGCCATGCAAATGCGTTGTGCTTCTTCCCTCCTCCCCGCCAATGGGTCACGGGCTGCTTGTAGACCACACGAAACGCGACATCGAAACTGACACTTTACTGTCCTATTTTCGCGGTTCGGTTATTTACGGACGAAGCCGGGGCGGATTGGGAATTTGATTTCAATGTTATGTATGACTACGTATACATTGTTTATATTTAAACCACTAGAAATGTTTAATTTGAGAATGCTTTCGGAAGATAACCTTATCTGTGCTGATTCAACTGATTGATTATCTAGTATAATCAATCAGTTGAATCACAATGTTCACATAAGACAATAACTTTGTCAAATTAACAAGTGTGTTTTTTAAGCGGTGAGTATGAGGTAGAGGTACCTCCCCGGTTGTGCAGGCCTAGTGCAACATGAGTGGCAGTAACACTTCAGAACGTATAAAAGAATCCATGCCCTAGACCAGATTCGAACCCGCGACGGTGTAACATACGCGGAATATTTACGCGAATGTAAGTCATTACGGGTCACGGGCGGACCATGGTTGCTGCAAAGCTTCTGAAACGTCGGGCTAGATAAATAATTAAATAAACCGCGATAAAATCCGTAAAAGCAAGTTTTATTGTAATACGTGGCATACTACGTTAACACAGTGCCAATTATTTAATTTTTTTTGTAGTGTAGTGGGACATACGAGAAATCCACATATTACGCATATGCGTTGCCCTCCTTTCCTCTCCCACCCCCAATGGGCCACTGTCAAGTCACAACCAGCACGAAACGCAACATCGGAGATGTTCCTTTTTTTTTTGACGCGGGAAACGCATTTACGCGCTTTCACCGGCCCTGGATGGGGTCCAGTGGTGTGTGGGACTCGCGGCACATGATAGTGCCGAATCAAAGACCATTCAACCCGGTACATCTCTTCAGTCATCTCCACAATCTTCAGGGCACCTCGACGGCTAGTCAGCCCCTTAAGTGACAAACTCCACCTTCGCAGATAGGGTTGCACAGCACCACAAGACAACTCCACTGACTATCGGACAGTGCAATGTGGTGCGGTTCCCATCCTCGCCTCTAGCACCGTGCGCAAAACCGCCGTCACTTTTTTTCTGTGTGCCCAAGGTGTCTCGGATCACCCCAGGCTACTGTGCCCCACCGCCACGACAAGGCTTGAACCATGGTGGGGAGATGTCACTTATGCCTGTATCATGTGAGCCAGAGATACCTCTCCGGCCGTGTCGGCCCAATTTCGCTGCAATGCTTCGTAACACTATCTCTTACAGGATGTACATAAAAATGTTATGACTCAATCATCGACGCACTGTCTTAACCTAAAGAGTTATAATTTGATGTTATAAGTTTTAAATTCACTTTTCAACAAAAAATAATTTTATTAATGCTTACAAGGTTTTTACAACACTTGGCGCTACCAGACAGGAATGAATAATTAAATACAACCGCCATTATGAGCACTCGCTTATTTTCGAATACCCTACAAATGTTTTTATACAATAGTATAGTTTCCATATCGATTATACAATAGTATAGTTTCCATATCGATTACAAACAAGTACTTGTAGCTCTACCGCACCCTCGTCACATGTACATTGTCTACTCGAAATTCAAGTGTTATTAAGATTTTAGTCTAACACTGTTGTAAATTACGCTCATAAATTTGAGTCATGCCTATTGTGTCTAAATAACTCATTGTCTTGCTCAAAATACCTTATTTCTTTGAAATGGTCATAAGCCGCATGATACTCTTTATACTATACCGCCTTATCGATTGAATTGTTTTCATAAGAAATTCATTGTAATATTATACAATTGCATCACAACAACTGCAGAGTAAAGACGTGTAACTTGCTAACAACTAATTCGTAACAACCTATCTCTCAGTTCGATAATATAACATAGTAACTAATTACATATTTTATTTGGAGTCAGAAACCTCATAACAACATAACACGTAACAAGCACCGCAAAACAGGTGCTATATAGGCAATCACAGACAAATACCTAATTAACACTTGGATATAAAACAACATCTTAAAAAGAATTTATATCAATTAAATATTTCTATATCAAATTATATACAAATAAACATTATTGATTTCTTACAATGTACAACCTCGACCACGATCAATGATTATCATAAAAGCTGCCTGCATCAAATCCTTGCTGTTGTGCAATCTCGAATGTAAGTAGTGCACCGTATTTTGGCATTTATCGTGGGTCAAATTGTATGTCGTCAATAAAACCTCTTCGTGTCTATGGACGCCGTTTTGTATATGAATTGACACTTCACGCCTCAATAATTGACGCACAGTATTGGCATATCATTGATTGTACGAGACATAATAACATTGCACCGCCCGATTTAAACGATAAATGTTCTATTTCACGAGCTCCGTTTGGCTATGGATGCATAATCAGTACACACGCAACTGTTGTAGTGTGCGTAACGTGCGCGAACGCTCAACGCCGTACGAAAATAACAAGTATAACACAGGCATGCAAGCGCGCTTATTGGTCACTACTAATACACCAACTCCGCTATGTAGATGTAGGTCTATTTACTCACGACATAATTAGTATTAGAATAAAGAGTTTGACATGTGGTGGTATCTAAAACTATCCGGTGACCGATCTCTTTTTAGCGGACTGCATCAGAAGGAGGGTAATGTTTTATGAGAGTTACGAGAGCTTGTATGTATGTAGATTTCTATGTTACCCCATTCGACTTTTCTTATCGCAGGGAAAATGTATTTATGCACTATCCAACCGGCCCTGGGTAGACCAGAAGGGTGTCCTTTACCTCCCCCCCCCCCCCCACTTTCCTGCTGCTTAAACGTCTTGACGGATTTTCACGTATGAAGTGTCGTTATATTTGTCTTGATAACGCAAGTGTCGAGAGGTACATTTAAAAGTAAAAGGGAATAAAATTACACATTTTGGGCACAAATACGTGAAGTTAAATTTTTCTACTTAACAAACACATCAAGTTTGTTGTCAAATTGTAGAGATTTACATGACGATTCCAAAAATTTATATAACTTGTAGTTTTAATTAACATAAAACTAAAAAATATAATACAAAAAAAACGAATAACAGAACAAAAAACAGTCGGGCTGTTAACTAAAAAGGAGAAAAAGAGCTACTACATTCGGGACACGTTTAAAAGCTTGACAAAAATATAAATATACGTAATTGAGTAGTACATCCATTCAAACATTCACATTTATCATCTTCTTTTTTTGGACTTGGGCTCATGTTGTGGAAGCGAAGAGAAGTCCAATACAGCTTTACCGGACTTTTATTAGTGTAAGCCGGGCGACGGATCTAGATTTGAGGTCGAAAGGAGGAGCGATTCCGTATAACATTAGTGATGATAGTAAATACATTTAATATAACAATTGCAGAGGCGGCAAGAGGAATTAGAAAGGAGGGCGGAGGAATTGTCCAGGCGCGAGGCGGAGCTGCGTGCGGGCTCGGCGGGTAGGCGGAACAACTGGCCGCCCTTGCCGGCCTTCTGCCCCGTGCAGCCCTGCTTCTACCAGGACATAAATGTCGACATACCGCTGGAGTTCCAGAGGATCGTCAGACACTTGTATCATTTATGGATGTGTGAGTAATTTTCAAGGTAGTTTTTTCATGACGCGACGCTTATAACACATTATGCGGCACGTGGTGACTCTTATAACACATTAAGCGGGATGTGAGTGAATTCTTAAAAACCGTTACAATAATTTGTGTCGGCCTCGCAAGGTTTCCTTCGGTTCTACTCTCCAGCCCCTCCCCGCACAAATTGGCGCGTACCTGCACAAACTCCATAGCTTTAATTATTTTGAATTGAAATGAAATAATTATATTATGTTATTATTAATTATTAAAATAATTAATAATTATACCTATTTTAATAGGATTGTTTTTTTTGATTCAACTGAATATTTTACATTATAGTCATAAGTATCGAAATGAAATCCTAAGCATTCGGTGACTTCTGACGTCCATACACATCCGCATACAGGTTATGTAGACGTTTTGGCCTACAAATTTATTTATTGTTTAATAACGCTAGCTATATGTACAAAATGTAAATTAACACAATTGATTGTGCAATCCCAAAGAAATGTTGCATGATATTACCAGTGTGTGTTACCAGGGGTGACATATGAAGCTCAAGGTGGTGTCAGTTGTGCTTGGTATCTCTCTGCGAGGTATGGTCCGAAATTCGGAAATCCGCTTGAGTCCATGATAACCGACCTAGTTTTGAGAATCAGCAAGCTTAAGTGGCAATGAGCAGGCTACATTACTAGCAGAACCGGAACCTTCGGGTAATAACGGTTCTCGAGGGGCGGCCCCGCACCGGAGCACGGACGGCCTCCTACTCGTTGGACTGTCCACGTGGCTAGAGAGGCGGGGAGCTACTGGATGCGAGTGACTCGTGACCGTGACCTGTGGCGCTCTATGTCCAACGGTGGTTGTCGTTCGGCTGATGATGATGATGCTGTTTTTCTTTCAGTCCACGCGCTAGTGTTGGCATTGAATATAATTGACGCTATATCGTTGATATTTTTTTCAGTCCACGCGCTAGTGTTGGCATTGAATATAATTGACGCTATATCGATGATATTTTTTTCAGTCCACGCGCTAGTGTTGGCATTGAATATAATTGACACTATATCGATGATATTTTTTTTCAGTCCACGCGCTAGTGTTGGCGTTAAATATAGTGGGGGGTATATCAATACTATTCGCGAGCGGCAGGGCCACTGTGTTCGGCCTGTCCATACTGTACTTCGTGCTGCTCACGCCCTTCAGCTTCGTGTGCTGGTACCGGCCCATATACAAGGCGTTCAGGAGCGATTCCTCCTTCAACTTCATGGTGTTCTTTTTCATATTTCTGCTCCAAATATGCACAACGTTGGTGCAGTCGATTGGTTTCAACGACGGAGGGTCATGGTGAGTCTTTGTTTTATATAATTTGAAGTTTTTCAAACCTTAATTAATAGATATTGAAAAATAGATGCCGTTTTAAACTTGCACAGTGCAATTGTTTTACAAAACATGTGCAGTTGTTGAATTAACCTTTTTAGTAAGAGCCAGGGCCATTTTTTTTTCTTTTATAGTATAAGGAGGTGAGTGGGTTGCAATCGAGAAATTGATGCCTTCCGGCGCCTATGAACGTATAACTACTATGCGGATGTGTTGCCCTCCTTTTTGTCCTCTCCCCAGTGGTCCACCGGTTTTCTCATAAACCGCACGAAACGTAACAATTTGGCCAGTACTACCGGGTACATCACCACGCGCTCATCGGATACAAGGTGTGAGTTTCCGGTGGCTGGTTAAAAGGGGGAACGATGGAAGGGAATGAGTCTGCATAAGGTAGATATAAGACTAATTTATGCCATAAAAAAAAGGAATAATATTTTTATTTACTTGAATTTCAGTGGTCTCATCACAAGCATTGGCGCCTTTAAAGAGAACATCGCCGTGGGCATCATCACGCTCGTAGTTACCGTCGGCTTCATCACCTGCGTGGTCGCCGACGTCATGCTCATGACTAAGGTATCATAATTATAATCTGTGGTCTTGTGGAATGTCCTCATATCACGTGAAGGGGTCCTGGACAACGTGACGGATTTCGTATTCATGCTTCAATGAACATGATTTTTATTTCGAATTTGTGTATTTATTTTTGTCAGTTTTATGCATATTTTATTGATTGTTTCTGCCTTGTTATAAGTAATTAATATAGTGAAGAGTTTATAAAATAGTACTAATAACATCTGTGGACTTACACAACGCGAGCCTAGCTTTATACAGGGACTGGTAACGCTTACGCTTCAAACTGTACTCGATTGGGTATTTCATAGACTTCTTTTCAAACACCCTATCAATCCGATAATTCAATCGTCGATTTAGCGTAGCTAAAGGCCAAGCACAACACAACGGCAGAGTTAATTCGGGTTATGTACTAACCGAATTCGAGAACCCTATTGTAGCTTACCCATTCATTAGGTATTTTTTATAGACGTAGAAAGAAATCATGCGCTGAAAAGAGCTAAACATAAGCTAAACCTATCGTGGTGAATACTGAATAATATATATATATATATATATATATATATATATATTATTGTATGTGATTGGATAAGCGCATCAGAAGTAGGTAACTTTATTCAAAAGGGTTTCCATATCGAAGGACTGACACTATCAATAAGTTACCTTTTCATTTGAGTAAGATTTCCACAGGGTGTCCCTAAAAATGGACTTAATCAAAAAAAGGGGTTTTCCGTTCGTTGCGAGTGTAATACTCGCTATGTGTTTCTTGGTGGTTTTCGCTTTTACATTCAGTTCTTATTGTTTTTTTTTTTTCAATACACGCATACTGTAATAACAGCTATGTGTTTAATGCAATATTTAAAGAGATAAAAGTTACAAACGCACACGGTAAGTGTTGTATTTCACACTATAATATATTTACTGTATATGTCCTGTAATGCACATAGCTAAATTTTTGGACACGTTCTAACATGTTCGTTCACGGAACGCGCTTATCAAGCACTACAACTGCCGCACAGATTTTTTCGACGCAACCACGTATTACCATTTCAACCGGCAAAAGAGGGAGGCATTACCTAATTTTTTTTTATCTTTATTAATTTTAAAAGAGTTTCTGTCCACACGGATACGTTAACCCCATCGTACGTTATAGTCAAGATGCGACAATTACATTTTTACAAAAAAAACTAAAAACAAAAGGAACAATTATATTTATATAAGAGCGTCATTATCATTACCTACTTGTCTTATGGAACTGTTTGTGTTTATTAATGGTTTGCATTTGTTAATAATTATGACGCGAGACTGTACTAGCGTTGCGTTATGTATTGCTTAATTTCACTTTTAATTGAATAGAAATAAGACTGTTACTATACTTAATCGATGGCAAATATAACAAACCTAATTGGATGTTAACTAGTTGTGTCTCGCGGTTTGACCCGCGTTACCACGTATACAGATCACACCACGTGCAAAAGTTAGTACTTTTATAGCGTACATTTTATTAAACTACAACATTGCCAAATTTTATCATAATCTGTCAAACAGTTTTCGCGTGAAACTATAACAAACAAACTTACATTCGCATTTACAATATTAGTAGGATGTAGTTTAAAGAACTTGAGTTTGGTTTGTTATATTACTTTGCATGGATGCATGCGCGTATCTCACAGAATGCTTGAGATGCGTCTATTTAATTGGGCATTTATTTATTTCGTGTACGTTGTACTAACGCGTGTAGATATGTGGTCTCGATTTTACAGAAGTAAAAGAACTATTACTTTTAAGGCGAGGGGGATCTTTGTACCCCTTGTTGTGTAGAGAAGATGAAAGGCAGACATCAATTAATCAGTTGTCCAGAGATCGCGAAAGGTAATCAACTTTACTATTTCACTTTAAATGTTATGATACCCAAAAATGATGATCCAACGGACGTTACTAGTGGGAATAATGATAACATTTTAATGAATGAACCCCCAATAATAGCTATATCATCAGTCGATATTAATTCTAAGAATGTTGACTCCTGCTTGCCAATCCCAAGTCTAGGGAATCCCAGCGAATTTTCAAACTGGTTCAACTTGTATTTTCTGAAAAAGTGAGTATGTCTAATAATATTCCTGAAGAAGAATTAACTAGTGAGACAAGAAAGAGAAGGAAGAATCAGAACATGTAGTTTTTGGTTATTCAAGTTATAATCATAAAAGTTTATAGCTTTAGAAAATTAGAAGAGACTTCAAAAAAGTGCGATAAGAGAAAAACCACGTTCTCATGGGTTAGAAAAGAAATGCTATAGAAATTATATGTGTGCTGCAAAAAATGAAGAAATAAGAAAAGACTGTTTCAGATATATTTGGCAACTACCAAAATGAGACGCAATAAAACAAATAATTGGCTTTGTTCAACCGCGGAATATTATAAGGCAAAGAACAACAGATTCAACAGAGATATACATGAAATCATTTGGATTTTATTGTTCTTTACCAACTTTTAATGGTACCAAGGTTCGTGTCTGTAAGGAATTGTTTCTAACAACGTTTGGCTAGAAAATAGATACGTTTCGGCTGTCACCATTCGATCTAACATCGATGTTTTACATGGTAAGAGAGGATTTGTTCGCAGAATAGATAGGGTCACTAAAACCACAGGAAATCCTAGAATTCTCAAACCAGGTTCTGTCCACAAATGGATTGAATGGATACCAAATTTCCAAGCCACTATTGCCGAGCAAGCAGCTCTAGGACGTATGTTGAGGAGTCTTATGAATACGCAGTGGAAAGAAAGAAATTTCTAGAGATTTTGAAAGACTTGAAAATTTCTACTTGTAAACCGCGTAAAGATCAGTGCGATACTTCTGTGGGGCGCAAACAAGGAAACATTCCTGATGACGTATATCGGCTTCATATTTTAAAGAAAGATGAAGCTCGAGCAATAAACTGAAGCTATTAATCAAATTTTAGAGGATGTGATTGTAATATCAATGGGTATACAAAGTGTTTTACTTTGTCCTAAACTACTTGTATCAGATTACCTTCACACCTATTAGCCCCGTAGAGGTAGGCCGAGGTGTGCTAGTACATCCACGGCTCACAAGTCCAGTAGATATACACACACACACGCGGACACCCACGACTAGCCAGGGTACTGAGGCCCATGACGTCATACCCCTCCATACCCTAATATACACACCCACATACATAATACTACCGCGAGTTTCCGTTGGCCGCGTATAGGGAGAGAAGCTCACGCATATGCGTAACAATGATAAGGATGTCTATCTGTGTTGGTAGTCGTCAAAAAGGCTCTGACCGCATGTTTGTCCCTTACGATATTAAAAATAAACATTTTCAGGTGCACCGCATATACCGGTCGACGGGCGCGTCGCTAGCGAAGGCGCAGGCGGAGTTCACGACGGAGATCCTGCGCAGCCCGCACGTGCAGACCGCCGCGTCCAACGCCGCCGCCGCCGCTGTCAACGCGCAAATCGCCGGCAACCGCTACTAGATGTAAGTACCGCAGACAACCCTTTCTTTTTTTAACGCATTTACGCGCCTTCAACTGCCCTGAGCCTAGTGGTGTGTGGGACTCGCGGCACATAATAGTGCCAAATAACCACAAAAACCACCGCGAGTGCCATCAGTGCCGCCCTTGTTAAGGTGCCCCGGAACAACTATCATCGGGGCACCTCGACGGCTAGTCAACCCTCTAAGGGACCAACTCCACCTCCACAGATGGGGTTGCCCAGCACTGCAGGACAACCACACCCACTTTAGGACAGTGCAATGGGGTGAGCCCCGTGCGCAGAAGCGCCACTTCCTGGTGCTCTTAGGTCCCCTCTTCTTATAGGAAGTGTACCGGGAGCGATTCCTCCTCCTGGTCTTTTAGCACCCTCTTATAAGATGGGTGCAAAGATCCCCCTCGGTTCAATTGGCTTCGCCTGGGTTACCCCATGCCACTAAGCCCCACCGCCACGACAAAGCTTGAACTATGGTGGGGACCACAGACAACCCTTACTAGGCGTGTGACTAGCACAGGCAACTGTCACAAGACGTGTTAAAAACTTCTACAACTGCTACTAGATGTGAGTCGCACAGAGAGCCATGACTAAACATGTCAATAGCTTGTACAACCCCTACTAGATTGTAGCACAGACAGCCCTGACTAGACGTGAGTAACACACAAACCGTGACTAGACGTGTGAGCAGCACAGACAACCCTGACTAGACGTTTGAGTAGCACAGACAACCATGACTAGACGTATGAGTAGCACAGACAACCCTGACTAGACGTATGAGTAGCACAGACAACCCTGACTAGACGTGTGAACAACACAGACAACCCTGACTAGACGTGTGAACAACACAGACAACCCTGACTAGACGTGTGCACAGCACAGACAACCCTGACTAGACGTGTGAGCAGCACAGACAAACCTGACTAGACGTGTACACAGCACAGACAACCCTGACTAGACGTGTGAGCAGCACAGACAAACCTGACTAGACGTGTGCACAGCACAAACAACCCTGACTAGACGTGTGAGCAGCACAGACAACCCTGAATGGACGTGTGAGTAGCACAGGCAACCATGACTAGACGTTTGAGTAGCACAGACAACCCTTACTAGACGTGTAAACAGCACAGACAACCCTGACTAGACGTGTGAGTAGCTGTATATTCGATACAGCTACTAAACGTGTAGGCCGCACAAGCAAGCGTTATCTAGACGTGTGAGTACATCAGGCGAATACATGTAATATACAGGAAAATGACTTTAAACCTGTGAGCAACACAGAAACCTGTATATGTAATATGTAGGCAACTGCTATTATACATGTGAATAGTGCAGACAACCATTTGTAACACACATGTAAAACCACTACTCCATATACAACGTGAATTGTGAAAAAATTATAGGACAAGGCAGTAAATAGTAACCAATAAAAAGTAAATGTTTCGTACTTATATACTAAACTTTAGACTTTAATGTCATTATTTCCAGAGAATATATACTTCGCTTGAAAACGATATAAACTCGCGTGGGTAAAGGTGAAATACCGACTGTGATTATGTACATCTTACAATTTTATTAATTAAGATTTTATACCCTTTTTCAGAAAACACAGCGAATTAAAGCAGCAACATAACATTCAGCATTTACTGAATTAGTGAACATTATAATATTAACGATTTGTACTTTACCTACTTGTGTTATATTGTAATAATTATATATACTTACATTAATATACTTTACTTACATTAATATCAATCCAAAATGATTTTTATCTACAATTAATAAAAAATCTGTGAAATTATTGATAGTCCTAAAATGTTTTAAATTTATTTTTGTTTGAACATAACAGGTACAAAATAATATTTCTCATAAATTAAAACCATTTAAAGGGAATATATTGTTGTCACAGTTTGCCAAGGCTGTGTAACTTATGTTTTTTAATATTATTTAACTTATTATCCTATTGTTAAGTTACATTCAGTGCATAGAACTTGTAAAGGACTGAGTGCTTGGTTATAGTTAATGAGTATGCAGGAGCTTAAATATGCTTTAACGAAAGTTTATTTTTACAATAAAACATTGCAATAGGAGCATATTTACTCGCACTATAAACTTTATTTGACCATAGATAATGTAGATGTAAGTATGACTTGCTTTTTTTAGTTTTGGAATATTCTATACAGCCACTACACATTAAGTTTCTAAATTTCTTTAAAGATATAAAGGCGCAAATGCTTTATATTTAAGATAACTTACATTTAATGTTGGTGTTATTAAATTAATATATCAATATCTGTCTCTATGTAACTTGATTTAAAGCTGTAGGTGTTTTGTGGATAAGATTGAACATGTTAAGTAAGTTTGATATTTCAACGCGTTTCAGCGCCCTTAAATATCATTTGCACATGTCTCTGTCAATTAGTCAGACCCATTCTATTTTATTACCTATGTATATACATTATACACAGTAGACTTTCATACACATCATGTTGCCATTACATAAAAAAAATGCTTAAAATTTTCAATTAAAAATCTATATTGAACTACGCAAATATATGAATATAATATTGTTGGATACAGAAATTCTTTATTTTTTTCATTGGCATTAATTTTATTATATTACTAAAACGGAATACATGTTTAACATTCCATACATGGGCAGTGTATATATCAGTTAAGCCCTTCCTCACTCTCACATTGAAATATATAACAAGTTATCGGTCCATTTACTTAATATATCTGACTATGTATACTGTGTAAATGTTAATACACAATATTACTGTAGCATGCAGAAACAGAATAAAGAGGTTTTTAATTAACTAGTCCAATAAAATGTTAAACTTTTTATTGCAAAATAATTTGCTCTATTCTCTATGGGTGCAAGTCAAAACATGAATGTTTTGTTCTATTCTCCACGGCTAGAAGTCAAAAAAATTACCTGATTAGAATGTTATTTACTCAGTTAACAGCACGTGCTCGATGAATCGATGATTTTGCACTTTTTAAAAGATCTGGATAAATATCCTTGTGACCTTCCATAGACAAAAGTTAGTCTATGAATTTGATGAAGTGTATTGGCCGGAGTTGCTTTAGAAAACTATTAGGCATAAGCTTTTTCTTCTGCTCACAGCGGAACATGTTTTGACTTGACATACAACTCCTATTTTTATTGCTTTGTTTCACTTCACACTAGATGTATGAAGTAGCTGGGCCTAGAATATTGTAAATGGGTGTCAGACCGTCCCTGCTCGTTACCCCGACTGGTAAGAGAAGGCGTAGATTATACTAAAGTGTTTAACTATTTTGTAACGATTAAGTCATGTTATAAACGTATGATTAATATTAAATATAGTTTCCGAGTTGCTACTTTTTATTTTCACCCTAAAAACAATAGGTTCGAATGTATGGCGACATTGTAAGTACAGGTCGCAGTCAAGGAATTATTTTGGTGAAGAAAGATATTAGCGTAGAGAGGGAAAATGCAGAAGAATGGTAATTTTTTTTAGGAAGAGATACTGCCATGCATGGTGTATGACACTACACCCTCCTATGCAACGGAATTGGGCCTGCACGTCGGACAGGTACCTCTCGCTCACATAATACCGCCGTAAAGTGACATCTACAATGTCGCGTTTCTTGGGGCTTGTGAGTAGCCGGTGGCCTATTGGGGGGGGGGGGCAACGCATCGGTATTGTAATTATGTGGATGTTGATGGGCATCGGTAGTCGTAAGAAGCCAAAATAAAAAAATTCATTGACAAAATTAAAGTGAAAGAACCCAGTGGTGGTCGCTCCTGCGACAACAGCTACTTAACTTCAAAATAGGTCAATCCTGATACTGTCTCCCTCGCATGCTTACTTAAGTTTGTGAGAGAGTTCTACGAGGATGTTTTACCATTGGCACTTACTAAAGAATTCGACTGATCATTTTTAACTTAGGCTGTAAAACAGAACTGGCGTAGTGTGGGTTAGATTCGCGAATGAAGGGGTCCGTACCGTCACCAATAAACAAAGACATTATTCATATAATTATAGATTTTAAGCTCCTTTCAAAATTGTAAGCCCCCTGCTGACGAAACAGAACGTCTCTTACTTGAGGTTGACCTGGGACACACCAAAAGTGTGACTTGGCGCCTTCTACAGTCCTCACCGTACCATAAACTATTTTCCTTCTTTTGAGAAAATTCTGGACTTCTACATATTTTGTTATACTGATGGAAGATTTCAATACTTGCTTGTTGAAAAATGACGCGCTTCAAAAATTCACCTCTATTATCGATTCCTGTAACTTGGAATATTATGCACCTTAAAGCGTAATTCGATGTTGCTTACTTTTTGTCGTAATTATTTATATGTATTATTCATAATTACAATAGTTGTTGTTTACGATTTATGTATTATGTATGTATGTATATATTATGTAGGGATCCAAAAACTTAACATAGATATACTTATAAAGTCAGTGTTTATATATATAATTGTTACCACTCCCCCATATTCCCCAGATCTGGCCCCGTGCGACTTCCACTTGTTCCCGAATCTCAAGAAATGGTTAAGTTAGGTGTTTTTGTGTATACTAATGTATAAAAATCTATCAAAGGATAATTTCGTGATTTATTCAGTCGTAACCAACATTTGGTAATTTGTTGAACATCTAATTTTACATTATGTGTTTATAGATCATCACGAAGCAAGTAGTAAGAGTTACCAGGCATTATTTATCAATACGGATGGACAATTTGCTTAATGTAGTCAGTCGATATTGGTCAACATATCAAGAAAAAGGAAATTAGATGCTTTCCAAAATGTTGAAAATACACCTTCCCCGGGTAGCGTGGACAAAATTATAGATTCCGGTGAAGTTAATCGAGAATGTAGGACAAAAATAAGAGAAAAAATGGCATAAAAATCAACCGTCCACTGAATATAGCATGGCAAAAAATATTTTAATGCCTTAAAGAATTTGTCATAGGAGAATGTTAGCACGTCTGATCACCTAGAAAGCAAAACAGAAGTGTCGTCCTAATCGTAACAGATATGAAAACATAAGATCCTAAATGGTGGCGTTTGTACATGAATCGAAGCGAACAATAGGCCGGCATTCCAGACCGATAAGTGCTTAGGGGCGAGGTATTGAATCTTGTGCAGTTTTTATTTTGTTGCGGAAACATGTTATGGTCATTAAGGGTTGTTATTTTGTTGGCAGAAACATGTTATGGTCATTAAGGGTTGCTTTTTTTTTCGGAGACATACTACTGATTGGCGGCGCTTGTCCAGCCTTAACAGCTCGAATGACTACGAAAGATTTTTTGTCTTGAGGTTTAGGGAGAATGAAGAGTTGCTATTGTACCTGTGTCGTTCGGACAGGTTTGGATCAGCGGCAACAATAGGTTTAGCAATTTAGACATTGTGCTATTTTAACTTTCTCGGCGAAAATATAATTATGGTCATGAAGAGTCTGAATCTGGCTCGGCCAGGTCTGGATCGGCAGCAACAATAGGTTCAGCATCCTAGACCGATAAAAGCGAACTGGCTGCCTATTGAATATGGTGCAATTTTGCCTTTGTCGGCGAAAATATATTTTGGTCTAATTACAGCTTGTTATTGAACGTATTGAGATAAAAAAAACTAGTGCCATATTGAATGTATGTTATAAAAATATCACGGGAAATACCCGAAATATATAGTAAGATTATTGTTTCTGATCAATGATGTCGTGATGTCCAAGATAATATATCAATTGATGTATGCACATTAACGTATACGGGGCTGTCCAAGAAAACTGGACACCTGTTTTAATGTAGAATTGAGTAAATTACTATAGTAACTGCATATTAAATCGATAAAAGCCCATTGAATATTATGCAGCTTGTTTAGGTTCTACGTAATATGAAGTTTTAATAACTATTTTTTGTATGTAGGATTAAAGCGAAACTACAGACACGAATGTGAACTGTTGGCAACCATTTATTCATTTCAATGTGTGCTCCCGCCTAGCGAGATCGTGGCATAGCATTACAATTTTTTTTACATATTATTTAAACTTCTAACTTTTGACGCCACTATTAATTTCAATAGCTTTTAAAACATAGAACATGGCAACGAAATTTCAATTCAACTAAATATTACTTTAGGAAATATTGTAAATAAATATTAATCCGACGGGCTACTGGTACTGAATAAATATAAACCCCGCCAAGCGGGCCCTCGGCATTTAATGTACCGCCTGGAGAATTCCTGGCACTGAATGTGTTGTTTTTTTGGTGCCTGTTGTTAAAATTTCAATTCTTGACTGGTGACAGAGAGACAGAGGAGTCTCACTAATAGGGTTCCGTTTTTTATCCTTTGGGTATGGAATGCTAAATAGAAGCAACCCGTGTGCATTGTGCAACATGTGATTCTGTCATGCACATGCAGTTCACGTCCAATTAAGGTAACAGGTAAACAAGAAAATGAAAACACTTTTTTTCAAATCTTAGGTTTATTACATGTTTGCAATTCACATACTTATATAATAATGAAAATAACTATTTTACATTAAATGTTACTTTAATGCATTCTATACTATACACCTGGTTAGACTCTCATCCACAGAGCGGAGATTACGATATTAGTTTTAGTGAACCACTTGCTATGTGACTTGCTACGCTCCAGGCTCTCAGAGGACCGCTTGTCTGTGGATGTAAAACAGCTCACCGTGTTGTCACGGAGACAAATGATGGTTGCTGATATCGACATAGCCTGAATGTGGGAGCCCAAGTCTGCAAAAGGTGTGTGGAGCCCTATGTCTGCGGGGTAGAGGCGTGTGCGTGCGACCCCAAGCGGGCCGGGTCCTGGCTTGGGTAGTGGAGGGGCGGTGGCGGCGCGGGGGCCGGGGGCGGCGGCACCCAGCCGCCCCACGGGCCGCCGTAGGGCTGCAGGTTGAAGAAGTCGTTCGCGCGACTTGCTGGAGGCGGCATCTACAGAGTAACGAAATGTTATGATTAACTATATTCAACATAACTAAAACCTACACAAATTATATCAAATAAATGTTTTAATGCACTTTCATATAATTTATTTATGTACTTCTATAGTAATGTTAACATTGTCCTCCTGCTAGAATTTCAGCTACCATCACATTAGGGACTAACCAACTGAGCGGGACATATTATAGGGGAGGGCACTACAGATAGGACAGAAGTCTGACACGACGAATGAAAAATCATAATTTTGGGCTGTCATTAGAAGTTGTAAAATTTTTAACATTTCATGGATGTATAGATTATATATTACCTGTGGTGGGAACGGATGTAGGAATGCTGGCGGCGGAGGCAATGTGCCCGGCAGACCGGGCACGGGCTCCAAAGCTGGACCTGGGTCATTTCTATCATTTATTCCTTGACGGCCTGGTGGAAAGGAAAAAATTGTTATACAATTGCAGTCGGTACTTATAACTGTATAAAATTTTGATATTTTAGTTTTGGTACAAAAATTATATAGACCAGTTTCACAGGATCCTAATGTCATAAAGTCTAAAAAAATGAAGATGAAAAGCGAAAACACAAGTTCCAATTAAAGGTATAATTAGAAGTGATATTTAATACAGAAAGGTGTGGAATGGAATACAATATGTGCTTTAGTACAAGTAATAAAAATTACTAAATTAAAAATTTTGGTCAGTTTGTAACAAATTCATATGAATTTTATTTTTCCATGTCAACATAATATTCAAAAACTTAAAATAGTTTTACTTATTTAGCAACTTATTTTATTTTTAATGAATTGTAAGTATTTTTATATGTACAAAATCACACTTGAAATGGGGCACCTCCTCTGTGTATAGTTAAGAATAGCTATGTGTATCTCTAGCAGTAGCATGTGAAACCGACTACAATAACAACAATATCTTAATCCATAACACAACTTCTCAAGATATTCAAACATCAAATCAATAAATCTTACCCTGAGATTTTCCCCACTTTATTGTGAGCCTCTTGCCACCAATCACTAAGCGATTGAATGTTTTTTCAGCTGCATGCTCTGCAGCACTCCTGTTCGTATACTGAACGAATGCACACTGAGCTCTGGGAACTAATGTTAGAGACCTGCAAAAAAATATTTAACATTGAACATATATTTGACATGCAACTTGAATAATGCATTCACTTATTTTTAACTGAAACGCGCCCCAAGAAGTTTATGTTGTGTGATGTGACGGTGCTGACACATACGTTAGCAGATGCTGAGCTTAGGAACAATTTTGCAAAGTTGTTGATATTTTAAATTGTATATTTTATAGCACTGTAATCTTTGGTCTTTTGCAAAATAAATGTTTATTTTGGGTGACAATGTCCATGGTTTTTGTTCACCCAATACACATTAATAATGTGGCTTGTAGCTGTGTTCACCAATGCTACGCATGACAATGACACGAGTTCCATGATTTTTGTGCATCCAAAAAGTGCTCAAAGAAGTTTTCACTTCAAAATACATATAGTTTTGTCTTAGTAAAACATTTTAGTGTATTAATAGTGAAATGTTAACTAAGTACTGATAGGATTTTGCATAACTTCTATTAAAGCACAATATTATCTCATTGATATAAGTAGGCCAACAATCAACATGAATAGCGACATGTAATTCATTGGGAACAAACCAATCTACCTATCTGAGAGGCACACAGGTTTATTTTTGAATTTGTGGCAACAAATTTGCAGCATAACATGAATTACATCATTTAAGGTACTGTGTAACAAATTTCAAGTTTCTGGGTTTGGTAGTATTGTATGCGTTGATATTATTGTATATTTGTTTCTTTGTATTTGTGAATAAAATTAATATAATATAAACCATGTAGCATTTCTATAACTGAGAAAGATAGAATTTCTTTGTCCTACTAACAGATAAATAATAATTACATACCTTATTTCACCATATTGGTAGAAATGTCCTCTTAATTCCTCTTCAGTGATATTTTCAGGTAGATTCCCGATGTATAACGTGCTTACAGTTACATCCTCTGGTGGTGGTAGAGCAGGCATTGCAGCTGCACGCCTCATCAACTTTTCAGCAACAGGATCATTAACACCATAGTACCTGTGACAACATCATATTGTAATGATTTCTTCATGCATACATTTGGTCAAATGATTATAATGAGGGAAACTTTGCAAAAAAAAATTATATCAAAAGTATTGCCTAATTTTTAGATTATACTGTACACACTATTTGCTCCTACTATACATTTTATGTGAATTGAAAACACACCTGTCTTTGATATTTTGATCGGCTAGTGGGTCATCTGGATCTGTAGGCTTCTCATGTCGATATGGACATTCTTCACCTCTCCTGCATTCTCCTTTAACCCAGAATGAACACACATGTGGTCTATTTCTCTTATAATAAGGTGCAGTTCTAGCCAAACGCAGGAGTAAATCGGAAGCTCCCTTTGATTTAAGGGCAGAATTGCTTGGCTGCGCTGAATCAAACTTAGACATTTCACTATCTAAATTCTGTATATAGTATTCTTTATTCACTTCATTCCTCGGAAGGTCATCCTGAATTTTAAGTGCAGCATCTCTAACTTGTATGGGTAAACCATATTCTAAATCTAAAAGACATGTTTGACAAACATTTTTTAATTTTGAGCATGTTTGGCAAATCTCAGTCTTCTTGAAGCGCATCCTTGATCCCGGACACCAACGGAAGACGGTAAATGGACGTACGCAAATTTTGCACTCTTTTCCGTACTTCTCCTTAGTCTGGAAAATTAATATCAAGATTAAAATAAAGTATAAATTAAGCCATTATATATCACAAATTGATGTTTAATTACCATCCGTATATATGGGTTATCTCCGAGGCATGTTTGACACAATATTGGGAAATCCTGCAAATAGAAATTTAAATTATAAGAACAGTTAAAATAAAAATAATCATTGACAGATATATATATCTAGAAATGTAAATCTTACAGAATCTTCCCAATTTTGACGATTGTAAGTGTTTGTCGATTTGGAAACAGCCATGATTTTATTATAGTGATATCAAAATACCACCTCGAACTAATGTATTTAAAATAAAATGAAGTTTGTAAATAGTTTAACAAAATTTAAAGTAATTATGAGTATAATTTAACCAAAGAGAAAATCACAATGCAACACAATTTACAACTTATATGTTGACAGTCCATACACGTCCTACTACAACGAAAGGATGATCGACACTGACTCACTAACTAGTGATAAGTGGACAATAGCTCGAGGTTAGTTCTTTTTTATTCGTCGTTTTGTCGGGAAGGCAGGCTAAGATCATGTGACTATACCGCCTCGTCTTTAGTAGTTTATTTTTGAGTTTAGGCCGTAGGAGGATTATCAATAGAGAACGTGAAAACGAGACGTACTTATAGTGATTTAGTATGAAACTAAATTAGAGAGCACGTCAAATTTTTTGTGTCGACCAGCGTATCACTTTTTTTGTTTGCCAAACCTCGCAACTTTGGTGAACACAACTGACCTACCTCAGACGGATATTATTTATTAATTAGTTTTCGCATCGAAATCGTATTCCATGGGTTTATTATATTAAAATTGGGTAAACTAACACTTTTCAATAATTTATGCTTTCCTAAAGACTTTCGATGATTATGGATTTCCATGACTGGTCGATAAATTTGGTGTCAACTAAATTTACTAAAATATGCTCCCGCCATTTCGATAAGCAGTGTTTTCGAAAAACTGAAAACTTGACTTTGTTTCGACTTGGATACCTAAGGTTTAAGGCTAAATAAATAAATAATAATACATGTAAGGTATTTTTTAATTCTTTGCAGTTACAAAATATTTTTATTCCTGTGATGAAGTTTACTAATTTACTATTAGCTTGTAGACAGCAGGATCTGCAGGTTCAACTGCTCCATCTACTTTGGTTGATCCCGTAACTGGAGACATCGCATTGATAATAAATTTATATTTAAAAATTGAACATTTTATAACATTACATATTTATAGATAATTCCAATCGACATTTAAAATGCTTTAATTTTTTTATTTTTATAATTAATTTATGTAGCTAGTGAGCTGAAACATACTTTGACGGGAAATACTGTTACATTAAGTGATATCACAATTTTAACTACTAAACCGGAATTTGCATTTAACAAGACAGGAGTTCAGACCGCCATAATCTTGTAGAACTGCCAGAAATTGAACGACGGAGCCACATATTGCCTCCTGATCGTAATTCTCTTGCAGACTCAATTCTATTGACGGAGTACTCCAAATATATTATTACATACAGTGCTGGTTTTGTCCTAAAAAACTTTAAAGCCAAAAAACTTGAAAGCCAAATTGCCAGCCTTGTTTGAGCGCACCAAGTCTGACCCTTTCCCATGTTTGCAGGCCAAAAAGGATAAAGGTGGGTTACGTTACCCTTCACGGGACTTGTTCACGAACAGAATAAATGGTATAAAATCACCTCCTACAGGAATATCTTAAAGTATGTTTAAATATTAATTTGTTTAAAAGTATAACGCAACATTTCATAGAACGACTTCCAATATATAATCATTATGAGCTAATAAAATGTATATGCAAGAGCTATTTAACTGTACGGTTGCTGCCTCCCGCTTGGAAGGATTAAACCCGTAATATTTCAAAATAAAAATGTGATTTAGCCTGTTTCCTCTTTATAACATTAGTGTTGATACAAAAATCATTCACCGTGCCCCTCATCCCCATTTTTTAAGTTTTACTATGATTTGTCCCGAGGTCTCACCCGCGTACATTTGTCACATCATTGCATGTTTTTAACGTTTTTTTTTTCTGATAATTGTAACATTTTTTTTTTTGAAACTGTAAGCTTAAGCTTTCCGACGATAAGAGAAATCATCCCAGTATAGTCTTTGTCAGAAAACGTCATAAACATACACAATGTGGCGACCTTATCTCACTACACGATGCCGCCATTGTTCGTACATGTGAAAGCTAACCCTTTGTCAATTATTACAAAGACTAGTTCTGCACTGTTATAAATCTTATTGATATATGGGAGCTATTCCTAGGGTTAGAAATAGTTACTATTGTTAGAAAGTTACGCATTGTCTTACTTACAATATACTAATTTTTGAAATGATCAAAAGCCACATGGGACTCTTCCCGGTAACCGACTTTTACTATACCGATTTATTGATTTCCTTATTTTCCTAAGACATTCCTAAGTGCCATTTCCTAAGTAGTATAAAGATATGTAATTATCTAACACCTAAATGTAAATTATATACAGACCGCTAGAGGATATAAACTGTCAGGATTTTGAAAATTCATTAAACTCATGGGACTGGGAATTCATTTTGACCCTAAACGAAATTAATGAGATACTGGAAGCATTCACAAATAGTGTTTTAGCAATCTCTGATATACATGCACCGAAAAATGTAATTTATATAAAAAATAAACAGCCAGCCTGGACAACTTATAATATAAAGCTAATGATGACGCGTCGTGATGAGGCCGAAAATAGACCAAGAAAGACAAAGCTACCAGAATAAAAAGTACTACACTGAGTATAAAAAAATGTCAATTCGGCTCTAACATGCGGTAAATATGCTTACTTTAACGGAAAAACCCATGTACTTTATGGAAACATGTTAAGGAATTAGTGAATATCAAATCGAACAAAAGTTCTCCTGTACCATCTCATCTCAATGATCCTGACTTAATGAATTCACATTTTCTAGACGTGTATAACATATTGACAGCTCAAGATGTAGGGAAGGGCACATTGCTGACTTTGCTTGATTATTCACGAGCTTTCGACATAAATGTCCCCCTTTTGCTTGGAAAACTGTCTTACTATGGATTTAGTACATCTTCAGTGGCATGGTTCGACAGTTATTTAAAAAACAGGTCTCAAACAGTATTAGCAACAGAGGAGGATGGTTCCCAGCGGTTTTGACGCGCTACTATCGACAGAGGTTCTATTTTGCGGCCTTTACTTTTTATCATATATAGTGATGATATCACCAATATCACCTGTATGCTGACGGTATACAAGTTTGTCTATCTTTTCATCCGTCAGGCACACATGACGCATTTGCAAAGTTAAACAGTGACCTGTCAAGAATCGTGTCATGGTCGGACAAAGACACACTGGTTCTAAATCCAGATAAATCCAAATATCTATTACTTGGTTCTAAACATCAAGTAAGAAAAATAAAACTACATGTACCCGCAATAAAAATGTTAGTTAAGAACATTGAACGCTTCAGTGAGGCTCGCAATCATGGAGTAATTTTTGAAGAGAATCTTCGCTTCGAAAAACATGTCAACACCACTTTTTCTAACTGTTTCTACCGTTTGGAACTACTATATCGCATTCGCTCATACCTTAGTACGGAACTGCGCGTAAGACTATGCGAAACTCCAAACTTAACTACACGGATGTACTGTATGGTCCTAGACTATTGATGCGTTTGAAATTGTCGATTCAGAGGGTACAAATGCGTGTGTTAGGTTTTGTTGGGACATACCACCTCGTTCCCACACCACTCCGTACCTTGTAAAAGGGAAGATTCTAAACATGGATTATCGCAGGGGCCCGCACCTTCCCCATCAAGGTTCAAGCCTTGTCGTGGCGGTGAGGCTTAGTAGCCTGGGGTGAACCCAGGCGAAGCCAATTGAATAGAGGGGGATTTTTACACCTCCTTATATGAAGAGGGTGCCTAAAGATCAAGAGGAGGTATCGCTCTCAGTACCCCTCTTATAAGATGAGGGTACCTAAGAGCAACAGGAGGAGGCGCTACTGCGCACGGGGCAAGGGGCCAGGATGGGAACCTTACCCCATTGCACTGTCCCAAAGTCGATGGGGTTATCTAGTAATGCGGGGAACCCCATCTAAGTAGGTGGAGTTTATCCCTTAAGGGGCAGACTTTCCATCAAGGTGCCCTGATGATTTGTTGTTCCGAAGAACCTCACCAAGGGCACACCAACTGATGGCACTCGCGGTGGTTTTTGTAGGTATTCGGCACTATCATGTGCCGTGAGTCCCACACACCACTGGACCCCACCCAGGGCCGGCGAAGCCACGTAAATCCGTTTCCCCGCGTCACCAAAAGAACAGGGGCCTGCACCTTGCTTTAGACAAGCATTCGATGTGATCATATCTAAGTCACCTCAGTACCTCTATAGTAAGCCTACCTGGAGAGGAGAGGGTGATCGAACCAAATCACACTTATGTAAGCTGAGCATGCCACAAGTGCATACAGCTGATTTTAGGGGAAGTTCTAAATACAACGCAAACAAGTGTTGGAACAATCTGCCTCCGCCCCTGCAAAAGTTGCGATCGTCTCCTAATTTTAAGGAAAACTACAATTTTTTATTGCTAGAACATTTCTGCGGTCAATAATATGTGAATGACATACATTAGCGACCCAGCATCATATTGCCTTGGATCTAAGCTATTCGATGAAATTTGTTAGCTAAGCGCAAAATACACGATAATAATCATGTCTTCTAATACTCAGTATATAATATTGTTTGTATGTGTATGGATTATGTTATGGTATGCAAGTGAATTCACATCAGCCTTTATATAATTTTGTCTACCTAAAGAATTAAGTTCCCTTTTGGTTCTAACAGTGTTTGCTTACGTCATATTATTTGTTAAATGTTCACCACACTATCAGTTGTCACCCCTAGCTATTGATAAATATAAGGTGTGTAATGGTATGGCAGATACTGAGTGGCTATTGATTAAAATTTGTACTGTAATGATAACATTAATATGTGTATGTAATGTAATGAGTGTTATTAAACAACGAAAATGTAATTGTAATCAATAAAATCTTTCTTTCTTTTTTAACAAGCTGTCGGGAATAGTCTGCAAACTAATAAAAATATTATAATTTACTATAAAGTGAATATATTTTATTTGGTGTCAGAAACATCATAACACCGTAACACGTAACCAGCACCGCACAACAGGTGCTGTATTGGCATCCGCGTGGCAGGATTAAAATCGTTGTATTTCAAAAATGTAACATAGCCTGTGTTGCTCAGTGAAGATGCGGCTTAATTTCTGATGGTGAAAGAACTACTGAAATCGGTCCAGTAGTAGTTTTTGTGTGAAAACATTACAAAGAAAGACACAAATGTTACCTCTTTATAATGTTAGTACAGACAATTAAGTTTATCTTGTCTAGCCAATTTAAGATAAACCATATATTTTTTTCTTAGATGAAGGTGATAATGGGTAAATATTTATAAAACTGGCAACACCACTATTTGTAGTTACTCTATCATTGTCTTTATCGGGTCGTCGTGATTATTCTATAGATACGACACTTCTGCCGTTTAGGCCTAAGAAAAAGTATAATCTACAATTGTCATCGGAATACTAAAAGCAAGAGAAAGCGAGTTTTTGGCAGTAGGCACAGTTACAATTAGGTACAACAAAGTTTGAGGTTAACCACTAATTCTGTGATTGTGCCCTTGCTATCATAAAAACCTTGTTGTTCTTTTGTACTTTACGTGATTTTGGACTCGAGAAGTATGGTGCATTGTTGTGTTGTCGGCTGTAACAGTCGCAGTGACAAAAATATAACCTCTCATTCGTAAGTATGAGAATACCATATGAAAGGTTTTTTTTTCATGGAAATAAGTATATGTAGACACTACTACACATAATTTCAAATTCCAACTCCAGCTCCCGTTGAGAGCGGACGTGTTCTCGTTTGTGCACGCTGCGCCCTTTGTGCTGCGCTCATTGTTCGCGACGCCATTGTTCCGAGTGCGAAGTGTTCGCGCGGTGCCTTTGTGTTGTATGTCCTCCACGCCGCCCATTGTCCTGTGTGTTCGCCGCGCCGCCTATTGTACACTTTGTCCTCAAAGCGTATTGTTTAAAGGATTATTGTGCCTTTGTGTTAAGTGTCCGCCGTCTCATCTCGAAGTGTAATTAGAAAGCGGTTCCCTTGTTCCGCATTCCGTTGCTCTTACGCAAGCGCTTGGCTTGCACAGCATTAGAGTTAACCTATAGTAGTTCTTCGCGATCAAAAGTGAGAAATCACACGTGCTTATAATTTGCATCTTGCAGCAATACCGTAAGTAAATTTAAATTGATAGGGCGATATAAACACACCCTATTTCTGAAAATAGGACATTAAATTTACTACTCACCCCCCGCACAGCCGCTTAAATTAGAAGCCAATACATATAAAATAAGCGAAAATGGCTGCTGAAAGACAATTCAGCATGCTGTTGAGCTTTCTAAGAACAAATTCCCGGATGTAATCCGGGCGTTTGAACAAGACCAAAGCCCGGTATGGCCTAACCCCAATGAGGCGATGGATGCAGAGACTAACTCTGCAACATCAATTATTTCATCGACCAACAATGCTGACTTCACGCTAGTGAAGAAGGCTAAGAAGTCCCGGAAGAGGAAGCACCGCGTAGAAAGCGGAAACCCCTCTGCCCAATCGACCCTTCTCTCGCCGCCTGCAAAAGCGGCAAAATCTGCGGCGGCTGAAAAGCCGTA
>JAFELO010001543.1:92212-124601 GCA_017140195.1 Eumaeus atala
AAAGCGGAAACCCCTCTGCCCAATCGACCCCTCTCTCGCCGCCTGCTAAAGCGGCAAAATCTGCGGCGGCTGAAAAGCCGTACGGAGCCGCCGTCGCGGGTCCCTCTAATGCTAATAATAAAAAATCCCTCCAGAGGGAGGCCCCTGAGGTGATGGCTACGGAGGAGCAGACGGCCCGAAGGGAGAAGCGCCCCTCACCCACTGTCGTCCACGACAACAACGCGTGGGGGAATCTCAGAAATCAGAAGATTCCCGTGCTGGAGAAATGTACTGACACACCAAAAGTGGGGAGACCACCGCAAATGTACCATACAACATGGTACTTGTTATACTGCCCCTTGCTCCCGAGAGCAAGGAGATACATAATATCAGGGCGATCTGCAGCCTTACGGGATTCCGAATAGAGCCGGCCATCAAGCGGAGGGCAGCAGGGCAATACCACCGGTGTCAGCTGTATGGGCACTCAGCTCAAAATTGCCGAGGGCGCCCGAGGTGCGTCAAGTGCCTGGGAGACCACGGCACGGTAGACTGTCTGAGGGACAGATCCACCACCGAGCCCCCTGCGTGCGTACTTTGCGGACAAGTTGGCCACACGGCCAACTACAGAGGATGCCCGAAGGCCCCCAACTTTTACAAGAGGAGGGTACCCAAGCCCCAGGGCATCTCAAAGCAGCTTCACAGGGCGAAGATAGCCCCATAGGCGCTCAAGCGCCAGGCACAGAAGCAGGATGACTTCATCCCTGCCCCTCGACCCGCTATTAACTCGTGGTCTCGGCTTCCAAATGTCGCGGGGCCCCAAACGGCACAAAAGGCCATTATTCCCGCTCCCCCTCAGCCACAGAGGGCCCCAAAGCCCCAGGCTCATTTGGGATCGGGGACACAGCACCCGCCCCACTGGTGTCACTCAGGGAAGCAAGGTTAAGGATATCGTAGCCGACTTTGAATTCTTAGCGGAATGCATAAAGTCAGTCGATACTGAGGAGGTGTAACTGTTTGCACATAAGGTTAAATTTGGCACCATGGCGGAGGAGATCCAAGCCATGGTTGACCATGCAGCGCTGGTCGAGACGATAAAGCGTCTAACGAAATAAAGCCTTCCAATGGCTACAATAGGAAGGACGAAACCCCACTCAACAAGACTGGTGTCGTTTAAGCAAATGGCAACAGATCGAACATCCATGAGTTGCGGGGCTTCCTCCCGGAACATAAAGTAGACATCCTTCTTGTGCAGGAAATGTTCCTATAAGCTAGAAACTCAAACCCGCGTATTTATAACTATAATATTGTTCGAAACGACAGGACCCGAACCCGTTTGGGGAGTACAGCCATCTATTACAATAGGTCCCTCCATTGTATGCGACTCGACCCACCCCCTCTATAACATCTAGAAGTATCCCTATGTACGCTATGCATGACGAGCCATCAGCCCATCACCAAATCAGTCAAGTTCAAAGCCGCTTCTAGTTAGCGACCTGGACGTTATTTTCGAAAATTTAAACGACAACCCAATAATCCTAGCTGGGGACCTCAACGCCCACCACGTGACCTGGGCCAATAGATACAAAAACAGTCACGGGACTGTCCTTAAGAGATATGTCGATGATCGTAACATCATCATCAACGCTCCGTCTATCCCAACCCATTATACCCCCAACAATAATGGGTATATACGTTCACCGAGTACTATAGATATAGCTTTGGTTAAAAACGTTTCACTCGCCATCAAGACGGCTGAAACGTTACACGAGCTTAACTCGGACCACAGACCCATATTAATAGAAATAGGAGAAAATAGACCAAATAGTAACATAAAAATAAAGAAAAAGATCATCGACTACAAATTACTAAAAGATAACTTAGGTAACTTCCAATCGCGTGAACTCAAAAGCATCCCAGACGAGATAGACTCTACCCAGGCTGCTGTCGCGGATTTATCCTCATCCATTACTCACCAGTATGGCGGTGACTATTCACCGCCCTACTGGTGAGTAAAATAGAAGAATCGTCATGAGAGATCTCCACCGTCCTAAAGGACCGTTTAGCTCTCTCTGACGATGTCAGAGACCTTAACCGTCGGAAAAGTGAAGCTAAACACCTGCACGACCGCAACGGAGGCGAAGTGTGCAGGAAGAAAACTCGAAAGAGAAGTCAAAAAAGGCTATACCAAGCTTCATTAACTACCTGCCTGCCTACTGGCCTCTCGCCAGAGCTATGAAGTCCAAACCGGTGGAACAAATGCCACCACTAAACCACGTAAACCGATTACCTGCACTAGAGGATGACGTAAAGGCGGAGTGTCTAGCCGAACACTAGAGAGTCAATGCACTCCTAGTTCCCTCCCACATAGAAGAGGTACATAACATAGTAACGGCCCGCCTGGCTGTACCGCCGGACGATGATGATGAGATCATACGTCGGACGGACACAGAAGAAGTTAAGGATCTAATGAAGAACCTTCACTCGAAGAGGGCCCCCGGGCCCGACGGAATAACAAACAAGGCACTGAAACAGCTGCCGCCCGTTATTATAAACCTCTTAGTGTGCATCTTTCACGCCCTTCTGGCGCAGTGCACTTTACCAGACACATGGAAAGAAGCCATAGTAATTGACATACACAAACCGGGAAAACCCCGGACGGAGCCCACTAGCTACAGACCCATAAGTCTCATAAGCGCGCTAGGAAAAAGTCTATGAAAGGATAATTCTCGCACGCCTGAACACCGTGATACGAAAGAAAAATCTCTTCATGGACGAGCAGTTCGCGTTTCGCGACAGCCACACATGTCCCCAACAAGTACACCGCCTCACGGAGTACGTACTCTCGGGACTCCAAAGGCAGGGTCGGCCATGCGGCACGGGCGCTGTCTTCTTTGATGTAGCAAAGGCGTTTGACAAGATCTGGCATCAAGGCCTCATCACACAAGCGACATACCACGACACCCCAGCGTCCAGCTGGCGATGTTCGCGGATGACACCGCACTGTACACGTGGTAACGCCTCAAATTCGGAGCCAAGCTACTCCAAAAGGCCGTCACCGAACTCGGTGAATGGTTCTTAAAGTGGAGAATAGAGGTAAACGCGGAAAAGAGTAAGTCCATACTCTTATCTCGAACCCCGACCTCCCACAAACGAGGCAACATGCCCGCCATCTTGCTCTCCGGTAACGAGATACCTAGAGCAGAGACGGTAAAGTATCTAGGCGTTACGCTCGATAGGTCGATGAGCTTCAAGAATCACATAGATAACGTTCTGAAAAAAACACGGCATGTCCTTTTCAAACTATGGCCTCTTATTAACAAGAAGAGCAAAATGGCATACAGGCATAAGCTCACCTTGTACACTACATGCATACGACCGATCATGTCGTACTGCAGTGCAGCATTAGCGCACATAGCCCCGACCAAAATAGAACGTTTGCAGAAAATGTTAAATAGACTCTTACACATGGCCACTGGATGCCCGTGGTACATCCGTAACATCGACCTACATTGCGACTTTCACTTAACATCGATAAAAGGACACTTCAAAGAGCTGTCTCAAAAGTTCTTAATCACAAAAACAAGTTAATCGTTCAAACTTCGGAATACGATCCGACGTTAATAACCGATTCCCGTTACCGTCGGCCGAAGCTGGACGACGCCGACGACGCGTTAACCATAGCAGTTGCTAAGTCCGCCCTTGCACACAAGCAAAAACACACCCAAACACGCATCCAACCTACGGATAGCAGGTTTTAGTCGGTAGCAGCTATCGCTTCACGATCTGAGCCCGACACACACTTCAGGCCCCCTTGCGTCGGCTGGATGCATTTCTCCTGCTAGAACCAATTTTATAAACACCGCTAGTACCGGTCGAGCGTTGAAATCTCACATACTGTTATAACACATATGACTGACAAAATGACAAACTCACACACCGCTTACGGAAACGAGCCCGGGTTCGAGTCCGTAAGTTGAGAGTTTAGATTTATAGAAATAAAATGACGCGACTTTAGAGAGCTCTAATAATAATAAATAAATCAAGAACACGGCTTTTGTCGGTTTGTAGCGCAAATCAACCCCTCCCGTCAGAGGGCGGGTGAGGAGGCCGGCCTCCTCAGATAAGCCAAACATTAAACGAGCTCAATTATCCTTATCCACGATACCGCAACTTAAACGCCATCGTGCGCGCGCCGTCCCACTAGTGTGGGGAGGGGGGGTAACGTTTCCCCCTTTTCGGTCCACATAATAATTCCCATCTGCGGGAAAAGAGGTGGGTCTGTCCCCCTATCGTCTCCCTAAACCTGAAGACAAGAAAGTCTTTCGTAGTCATTCGAACTGTTAAGGCTGGACAAGCGCCGCCAATTAGTAGTAGGTCCCTCCGAAAAAAAAAACGCATAATTTTCTATTCTAGTGCACAGAACTCACGGAAAATGGTGAAGTTTATACAATGTTTAAGTTTTGTTTTGATGTTCTAAACGACCAAATGTGGAAGGCTGCTTATTTTTCTTTCTATGCGGGTTATTATATCCATTTGGTTGTGCATTTTTATTTTGTCGTATTAGAGTTATTTACTGATACCATTACTTGTTCACACAATATATAGGCAAAAGTTTTAGTTTTACAGATCTCCGAAAAATACATCGTACTTCGTACAATCTGGATGAAATCAATTGGATGTGATAATTGGGAACCGCATAATTATACTCGAATACATTCCAAACATTTTCAAGTAAATTGCTTTCGTAAAACGCAACGCGTGACATTTTTAAATCCATTGTCAGTCCCAGTTTTAGAAATTCAAGTAAGTTGTTGGTTTCATTTACTTACTTAATTGTTTAACATGTACCTATTTATATAAAAGAATAGCCCTATTTCTACAATTCTAGTACCTGTTGGTTAAGTGTCAAAATTATGGTCATAGCAACATCACACGTTACAAGCTACATGATTTATTTGTGTATATCAAAACTAAACCATAATCATACATGATATTTACATAACAGGCCTGTAGGAATATACAGCGACATATTTTCCTATGGTTTTTTTATTTAAATCTCTTTATTGTATAATATGAAAACTTTCATATCTATTTTCAGATTCCCCCAAGAACCGAGGTACTAGCTTCAAATTCGGGCCACGATACAAGTTCGATGGATAAAAATATAAATATAGTGTATAGCCATAATTTATTTTATTTACTTGGGCTAAATTTCCAACTCAAAATTACTACATTGTTTGTGTTATTTTCTATTTTCATTTTATCAATTGTTACAGATCCAATCTTGGCCAACAACTACGGTATGAAATGTATTAACTATATTATAATTATTACAAGGCTTTAGGCATTATCTTCCTTATATAATGCCACAGTATGTTCATACTTATACATAATTTATGTATATGTTTGACATAAATATAAGATAAAAAATGTTTACTTCGGATTGACAATATTCCCTCCAGTTGACAATCTATTTTTTTTAAAGTAATAATAAGTTAGCAATAAAAGATAATATGATTCCTTATGTGTATATTTTTTATAACTTTGTTTAACTTACATAAGACTGCAAATGTTAACTCCACTGGCTCACTGGAGTTAACATTTGCTATCTCTGTGTCTCATGTTTGATTCCTTGGTTGGCAGGGATATTGGGTGTACTGTTGGTCGTTAATAAATAATAGTCTCATTATTTATGTTTAAAACATTTCTATTTTAATTAATTTAAGTACCTTTTATTAAGAATTGTTTGTTTCAGGAAGAAGCCATCAAAAGAAAATCGAGCCCAGAAATCAATTTAACTCCCAGAAAAAAGAAAGTCGCTTCAAAACTAAAATGCCAAATATTTCTGGCAAAATAAGGCAAAAGAAATTAGGTGCATTGAGAACTAAATATAACTGAGTTGAAAAAAAAATGCTGAACTGTCTGCTGTTGTAGATAATTTAAGGTGCAAGGATTTTATTAATCAAGAAACAGCAGATTATTTTATCTGTGACTGATTTACCAGCATCATGTATAAAAGGCAAATTTACGTCGGATTCTGAAAATTTGCAATCAACTTTATTAGTCCTCGTACCGACAATTATGTTAGGAATTATAATAACACATGCCGTCATCATACTCGAATGTTAGCACGGTGGTATCAAACTGTTGATGGTCAAGTTGGTTTTTCTAAAGAATCATTAGAAGCTCTCAAGCTGCTTGTTAAAAATAGTAAACAAAAATTATTATGTGGACCCATTATATGAAACGTCCATTCGGCAATCAGTCGAGATTGTTAGTTATGGTACCCACTTAGAAGGTTATATTTTACCAGTAGCTAAAGAATCTTTAGTATTTGTGCTGACATCCTTGAATGGCAGTTGGACGCTACGAGTTGGCTATTTCTGTTCAAAAAGCGCCAATGCTCAAAATTTGTGTTGATTTGGTATGTGATTGTGGTGTGTGAGTTATTTTTGAGTGTTGTCCTGCAATTTTTTCTATGATAAAGTTATTAGGTTGTAACATAGGAGGTTGTTTACTTACTTTCGTGTTTGCAAATAATGGAAAAAAAATTACACCATTCTCCGATACATCTCACATGTTAAAATTAGTAGGAAACACTTAAGGGGATAAAAGTTGTCTTAATAAATCTGAAGGTATACTATCTTGGAATTATGTAAAAAAGTTTGTAGATTGATAAGAAAATGAGGGCTTTCATCTTGCTAACAAAGCAGGATCAGCACATATAAATTTCAGAAAGCAGATAACGAAAGTTCGTTTAGCTTCTCGCTTATTCTGTGAGTCATAGCTGATGCCCTTGTGATTTGTTATAAAAATCTGGAACTTAACTAATTCGAAAACTGTGAGGCATCAATAATCTACTCTTGCCTTACATTAGAAAAATGAATAACCTGTTTGATATAATGAACATAAGAATTTTAAATACATATGGATACAAAAATCCTTTATCTATTGAAAATTATGGAAATATTAAACGTTGTTTGCGAAATATTTATAAATATATCTTAAATTTAAAAATCAATAATGTAACAGTCTTAATAAGTAAGATTGTGTTGGGATCTTTATTGTGTATACAAAGCTTGTTGTTTCTTTTTGAGGAGTATGTAAATACTGAAAAGTTGCAATTTCTATCAACTTATAAACTCAGCGAGGATCATATAGAAATATTTTTAGCACCATTCGCGCCAAAGGTTTAAAACATTTAGGTACTGGTAATTGCGTACCTTTATCTGACATACATATGTTAATGTATAAATTTGAAATTGAAAAAAAAAAAACAGCAATTGCTATCAATAAAACAACGAATCGCAATAAATTATTGGACGATATTGTAGACGATTGAGTATTCCAAAAAATGATGAATGATTAAATATGACCAATGTTTAGGCTCCTTATGTAGATGTAGTATGGAAGACTTGCGTCTAAGCCCACAGTTTAAAAAAGATAAAGGTGGTTTGCGAAACCATTGTCACGATCTTATAAATCTCTGCTCATTGGCAGAGGAGATATACAGAAAAAAAAAATTATGAAAAGAAAGCACCCTTGCATTTTTTTATTCGGTCATGCTTAAAAAATATATAGGGATTAATTTATTTGTCGAAGCACGCCATGATCCTTACACAGATATTCCTTACCCTATATTAATTAAGGCCATTTGTAAAAAAATATTTTCAATGTGAGAATACATTATGCTGTAAAAGAAAAAGAAAGAAATTAATTCTTTTCAACCGAAATAATTGAGCCTAGGTTTTTGTTTTTATAATACCATTTTTGTTTTAGCCTTCACCCCATTCCTCCCCTAAGGTTACCAGGTACTCACAGATGCGCACGTAACGGGACATTACAGCTGTTAATTTGTGGCTATATTCAGTGAGCGGTAAGTAAGTGAGGTACTTACCTCCTCGGTCTACTACTACCTAATTCTAAATCTCAGTTTTTACTAAAATTCGATCCTATCAGACAAGTTACACAGCACATCCCATTAATAACAGCTACACGTAAATTGCAGCAAGGCTTACTTGTAACCAGTTTTGGAACTAAAAATATCTTGTCAAATTGTACCTATTCTGTAACTGTTCATAGAGTTTGTCATTCGATTTGTTTTCATGCTTCAAACAAAATGTAGAAACATGCTTAAAGTATAATAGCATAGTTGAAAGCTTGAGCTTGCGAATGGCATGCGATACTCGAAAGTCTTGAAAGTTTACGTACCAACGCAAGATTATCATGACACTCAACACAAAATATATATAGACGCTACCGAGATGTGTATTAATTTATACCCTATTTATCTAAATACTTATCTTCTAAAAAGCGGTGTGATAGACTTACCTGTAAGAAAATTAATTTATATACTTAAAGCGCTTCCTAATATATAGCTTAGTTTGAAACACTAATCCAAACTTATCGAGCTCTTTGTGAGTCCTTACTTAGATACTCTATATGTTTGTGGGGCGGTACAACAAAAATCCACCTCATAATTGTAGAGAGCTCAACGAGCCGTTTTAGAAGTACTTATGCGCCTACTATATAGATACTAGGCTAATAGTGTCTATAAAAAAGCTGGTGTCCTTACAGTGACAAAATGTTTAATTTACGGGATGCCTCAAAAGATATCACGGTAAAATTGTACTAGCATTGCCGCCTTTTTGTAGGCGCGTCCAACGGTAGTAGTAATAATTTCAATTCCTAGTAAATACATTGTTCGCAAAGAAATATTTCATGTTTTTGGCTCCCTGTTTATACAATACATGTAGGACAGGGAACTAAAGGTGAGGAAAAATAACAGACACTATTAAAATATCAAATGGTTACAAAAATATAAATGTGAAACTATTGAAAGTAGGTTATTTGTGGTTGGAGAGATTAGCTGCAGTTCACGATATCGCCCTCTCACTCATGTACATATACATATACACACACGTACTCACACACACCACATTCATGCATACGCAACACATACACGCACGCACGCACAATTACTTTTTTCGTATTAACACATTCTTCTATATTTGCTCCAGTAAATTAGAAATATATTATATAATTGTACGCAATATTTATGTATCCTTTTGATTTTGTGGACCCAATTTGTAACAGTTTTTTTATGTCAATAAATAAAATATATTATTTTTATTATAATACTTCATAATTAAAATAATGTATTTATTATTCATAATTAAGAAATAATTCTTTATTTATTCGGGGTAAAGGTTTACATTGCTAGCAACGCCACGAAAGTGACGTCATTACTATCTATCCTCACGGGTATATACGCTTATGACAGATCTACTTCATACTTTACCTTAGATCTAAGGCCTATGCCATTGGCTAAATGTAAAAATGAAAATATCAGGGGATAGTCTAGCCTATGGTATGTTGATTCACAGTACCTATATATAAAGTTTGTGGATCCAAATTCCACGGAAATATAATATCCTTAGGCAGCTATTATTCTCCTCTGGAAATGTAAGATAATGTAACTTTTTGAAATAAATATTTCTGTTTCACAATTTTATTTTTTTGTTATTTCTAAACGAAAATATTTATATCATTTTATCAATAAAATTAATATAAATCATTGTTGTATATGTGCTCGTGTTCGAATCAAAGAACCAAGTACCTAAAATATGCCAAGTCAAGGCTCGGACCCATTTATGAGCCCAAGCGCGAGACTTTATGAAGGAGAGGCTTAGTATTTCCATGAACCCCATAACGAAAAATGCCAACAGCTTCTTACTCAAAGCTTTTTACACAACATGCCACTTCATAAATGACACCCATATAGGTAGTCAAACACTGTTTGAATGGATATTTTTAATAATTACCTCATTAAATTGTCTAACGTATTTGCCAGTGTTTCACAACGTCTTGCAGATGCCCTTAATATTAATGAGTGCATAGCAACCTACGGGATATTAATTGGACATATTCATTGCGGCTTGTGAGTTTGTGATAACATCGCTGAATATTGCAATATTTAAGTGTTGCGCATGGGCCTTGTGTATCCATTATACAATGTTACTTTTTCCATTATATAAAGGTAATGCTACACATTATGTCAATGCCTAATTGAAATACAGTAAAAACAAAAATCTGTCAAAAAGTAATGTCTCTTTGAAGTTATGATACTGATGGTTTACAAATTTAACATTTTTCGCACACCACCGGTGTGCTGTGATACAAACCATAAATGTCTGTAAATACTTAATAAGACATCGATATAGAGGAATAAATAATGTCTATTACAACACTTGTAAGTAGTTGTTATTATACAAAATTCTTCTTTATTAATGTTCTTTCATCTAAACTTTTTTTCTAGTACTACTTACAATTAAAAAAAGAGAACGCTCATGAGGAAGCTATATGGTGTTGTGGATGGAGTCAAATAAATGATAAAAAAACCAAAGAGAATGACGAAAGCTCTGAAAATAACGAACATTCGCAGTAAGCTTTGTTAACATTTTTTTTATAATAGTAAATGTTTTTATCATATAAAATAACCTGACAAAACACTTCTTTACAGAGACTCTAACAATGAGGAAGATTCGTCCCAAAACTTTATAATTACAGGTGGATTAGATGATGTCCTGAAAGTGTGGCAATTGGACTCTGGCAAATTAGAAATAAAACATGAATTGGAAGGTCACTCACTGGGCTTAATTTCGATTGCGATAAGCCCAGATGGAAAAAGTATGAACTATATTATTAGGTTGAGGTGTAGCAATAGGTACCCCTATGTATGAATAGAGCTCAATATCTTCATAGTGGTACCCCCTAGAAAAAAAGTCATAGTTAAATGATATTCTGGTACTTGTATATCATCTGTAAGATGAGTAAAAAAAATGAGGGGTCCTGAAATCAAATTTTTGCAAAAATTCGCTTTCCCATAGTGCCCCTATTGCTTTATCCCAATTTTTTGGCCTATTATTTGGCTCCTTTGATCCTGTTGAGCTGGTCCTGCATCTTATTTCTTACTGATCATCATAATCATGGTATGGAGGAATGAAGAAATAGGCAGTGCACTTGTTTATGCTCACTGATTTGTGTACAATGATAAGTCCTATGCAGTTGGATATTCATAAAAGAGATGGCTACCATAGCTGCAGGTGATACTACAGGATACACCAAAAACATATTATTATTTTACATATTGTGTTTGAAAATTCCCTCTTAGTAGTAATAGCACATATGTTTGTTATGCAGGGCTACATGAAAAGTAGTACTGAATGTTAACGGACATTATGTTTAGGTCATTTCTAATAGATTTGATCATGTCATATGGTGTCTGATACTTAACCCTTATGGAGATATTTAACATTTAAGATTTTTATCAAAATATCCCTTATTTTTAACTCTTGTATGTGTTTTTTTTTTGAGATTGGATCATCTAGTGTGTTGTCTCAATGTAACTAAAATACATGCCAGCCCATGAAATGATCTTCAAAAGATTAACCTAACCTTAACAATTTTAAAAAGACAGCTGGACAAAGTTCAGAGTTGAAGAATTTCCACTAAGCCTTATCAATTTTAAAGACGTTTTATTTGAAAAAAAAAAAATGTATGGTGCGCACTCTGCACATTATTTTAAAAACATCTGCATTTCTTTAGCTATGCAAAAAGTTATAACACTTGCTATTAAGTACACAGAACATTGACCAAAATAAAAATTAAATTGAAAAAGGTAGGTTTTTGGGTTTAGGTTAAAATTGCTCAAAAGCTTAAATAAAAAAAATAGTGAAAATTCTTCAACTGAATTTTGTTGAGCTGGCCCTTTAAAACTGTTACGGTTATGTTAAGCCTTTGAAGATGATTTTATAGACTGACATGTCTTCTAAGTAGTTACATTGAGAAAACACACTCTAGAGTCAGTCTCCAATCACAAAAAAAAAATACAAAAGTTAAAAATAAGGGGTTTTTGATAAAAATCTTAAAATATCTCCACAAGGGTTAAACTTCGGACACCATATGATCACATCCATCAGGAAACACCTGAAAAATAATGTCCTTTAACATTCAGTACTACTTTTCATGTAACCCTGTATGTAACAAAAATAAATTGATATTTAACGTATTGAATATTCAATTCAATATTCTTTCTTCCTGCTTTTTGTCAAATGGTACACAGTGGTGAGCTGCACATTTAACTACTAATATACCTTATAGTGTGTATAAGTGTGTGAATAAAAATATAATAAAAAATTCCAGCAATGGCAACAAGTTCTCAGGATTCATCTCTAATACTGTGGGATATAGCATCTGGTGAGAAGATCAAACAGATGGAGGCCGGAACTAATGATGTGTGGACTTTGGACTTCTCACCTGATGGAAAACATTTAATTTCTGGCAGTAGTGCTGGAAAAATATTAATATTCAGCGTAGAAAGTGGGAAACAAGAGCAAACGCTAGACACCAGAGGGAAATACACTTTAAGTGTAGCATATGTGAGTTAATTGCTCTTAAAGTAGTGTTTCTGATTAAACTTTTGCTATGATTGCATTCTTAGACATTGGCCAGCTATGCAACTCGTTATATTGCATAGTTAGTTACTCTACTTATACTATTATGAAGAGATTTTTTGAATTGACAGACTGATTGTGCCATTGTCATGTGGTAAGCATGTTCAGCCATAGACAAGAGGTCCCATGTTCGGACCTAGATCAGACCAAAAAAATTGTTAGGATTGATCAATGTTACAATGTCTAATAACAGTTTGGGGCCAAGAGTGAAGGCATAGAAAGTGTTAATGGATCTTCTCAATATAGATGGTTGGTGATCCAATACTCAGTTAGGACAACATTATTTAACGTAGTATTATAATAAAGTGAGCTATTCACCAGTATTTATTATTGTTACGCTAAGTGGGAAGACGATCTCCGTGCAGTAGCCGGTCCGGGCTGGATGCGAGTAGCAGGAGATTGGTCATCTTGGCGTTCTTTGAAAGAAGCCTGTGTCCAGCAGTCGACACATAAGGGCTGATAATAATAATAATGATGATGATGATGTTGAGCTAGTGTATGCCAAATGACTTTTTTATGGTTTTGTAGGGAAATTTATGCACTATCACCAGTCTTGGGTTAGATCCAATGGGTGTTAACATTTTTTTTTTGTTAACACATGGGAATGTAGTTACGCATGATACCTACAGGCCTGGGTGGCACACCTAGGCCGTATGGTCTGTCTCGAAATTTGTGTTTCCCTACCGACTAAACCCTTACGGGTAGCCTTCGGCAGCTATAAGTTTAGGGTCCCGGATCTGCGGGCGACATGACTCCTACAGCAACAGGCTGGCGCCGGCGAAAGGGCCAAGCTTCTCCTGTTGGGACTGTCCGGCTGCCTCTGAACCAGTCCCATGGACGCCGTGTTTCAATGGACCGGGTACCCATCCCGGCCTAGACACGGGTACGGGGGCACTACTATTCGTCGACTGCGAGGAGAGGCCTCGTCGGCAGACTCCTCTCTCATCCGCTCGTTGGATTCTTTCTGGGAAACGACTGTCTCACGGAAGGAAAGTACCGTCTCATAGCACTCGCCATGATGCTCGACCTAGACAAATTCCCTCCGATGACTGACGTCAGATCTTAACGCAGCGCCGCCCATCTCGGGCACACCGCGAGGGTGTGCATCGACCTAATGCAATCTAAGTGGAGCCAGGAACACCTGTTCCTGGCTCCACTTAGAGTGGTGGCATAAGCTCCGCATAGCACCTTCGCCCGCCCACCACCGCCTCCCCTTCTCGTTCCGTATCCCCCATGTTGTAACTCTGAAAGTCCCGTGTTGGGGCCATTTTTTAAGTACTGAGCAATACGGGATGCCATTACCCTCTCTGGGGCCTCATCCGCCTCACTCAACAACACTACTGGCCGTACTGCTGATGTTGCGTTCGGTGGCCGGCTCAACTTGCCCGGACCATAAGCTGAGGTCTAAGAAATCTCGAAGCTTCGCTCCGAGTTGCACGAGAATCATTGCTCATGCTTTCCCGTGCACCCCGTCCGGACCAGGTGCTGGCACCCTCTTCTTGTTCCGGAGACGATATATAACCGCCTCCATTTTGGCATCAGTAGCCGGTGGCGGCATACCATCCTCCTCCGACGTCACTCGGACCATCCGTGGGGGAGCGAACCCTATTGGAGGGTCGGGGTACAATTCACCTAATATTCTTCACAGTAGTGTAGGCTGGAGAGTTTCAGTTAGTGGGGCCGACTGAGCGCAAATTTTCTTTCGCGCTCTTGGATACGGTCGACCCCAAGGGTCTCTTTCAAGACCAGCTCCTTGCATGCTGCATCTTTAGACCGCTTTATGGCCAACTGCAGGGTATTTCTCTTTTCAATGTAGACTTTGTACGGAGAAGGCGTCCCCTGCTTCAGTTTTAAGCCCGGTGATCCTCTGCTTAGTAAAAGACTGTCCAACAGCCAGCACCCATTCTTCCACCTGCTGCCCCTTGGGTTGCGTGACCGGATTACCGCAAGCTGAGGACTCGGCATTGAAGTCCGAATCGTGACCGAAGCCACGAAGTCCTCAAGCGATACTAGCTGCCCCAAAGTCACCCCAAAAGCGCCATGGAATCGATCTAGGTCTGCCAGGTTTTGTTTCGGTGAAAAGTAAACGCCTACAATCGCAGTCTCTCTCCTAACCATCGCCACGTACCCATGACCTCTAGCTTTGACTGCGAGAGGTGAGCCGGCGCCAAGCTTCTCTACTATCGCCACGGACTCGTCCTTACTTGGGTGGGTAGGACTATGGACTGTTATTAGAAATTGAAAAATCCCAATAACACTTTTGTCCAACCTGGTACTCGAAACCGGAAACCTGGCGACTGTTGTTGAATATGCTTACCGCCACACACCACAAGGCAAATTATTGTGGATTATAACAGTAGTGTCATGTGGTTAGATACTAATTATTATAAGTAATAGTAATAAAATATAAAAAACGAACACCGCAGTACTCCTGTTGTCATATTGTTAGTCACTTCTGTGATTTCTATACCACTCAATTTTTCCATCACTATTGTGATGCCAACTCTTCATACAGACATGCCGGTTGTGAATACTCTTGACGCCACTGTTGAACGTATATTTCGATACTTGTGTAATTGCTACCTTGTCAGAAACTTGCATCTAAGCGGCCCTTTTTTTTTTTGGTGACGAAGGGGAATGCATTTACGCATGACACCTGGGAGCCCGGGTAGACCTCCTGACCTATGTGGGACTCGGCCATTGGGTAGCAATACCAACTAAACACCTACGGGAGCCTTCAGCCGATATTAGTGGAGGGTCCCGGATCCGCAGGCAACATGACCCCTCCAGCGACAGGCTGGCCTCGGCGAAAAGGCCAGACTTCACCTCCTCGGAGACTGTCTGGCTCGGCTATGGCAGTCCCCACGACGCCGTGTCTTTATGAAGTGGACCGGGTTCCCATCCCGGCCCGAAACGGAACACAGGGGCACTACAGAAGGCGCTGCAGATAGCGCCTCCTTCGTACCCCTATTCGTCGTTGACGGGGGGAGGCTGCCGATGCAGCCTCTCTCACTCGCTCGTCGGCTTCCTTCTGGGACATGACGGTCTCGCAGGAGGAAGTCATCGCCTGGGCGTAAGCGGCCCTGGGCCAGTTAGCCCAAAAGCCCTTAGGTACACTCTGCAGCCAGGATTCACATTATTAGATTACTCAGGTATAGGTAGTGCCATGCTGCATAGGAGGAGGTAGTGCCATAGTGCATGACACTACATCCTCCTATGCAACGAAATTGGTACTGGTTGTGGTATTGGTGGAGGTACCTCCCACACACATAACACCGCCGTAAAGTGGCATCTTCAGTATCGTTTTTTTGTGCGGTTTTTGAATGGGGGGGGGGAGGGCAACGCATCGGCATGCTAATTGTGTGGCTTCGAATCCTCATTCGATCAACACACCTAAATACCATTGCCTTGGACCTAATTATTTAAACTCACATCCTTATTCCACGTTTTATGGATTACAGAGCCCTGATGGGACATATATTGCAAGCGGAGCATTGGACGGAATTATAAATATATTCGATGTCGCTCAAGGGAAGCTGGTACATACATTAGAAGGTCACGCCATGCCAATAAGAAGCTTGTGTTTCTCGCCGGACTCCCAGTTGTTATTGACAGCTTCTGATGATGGACATATGAAGCTTTATGATGTGTAAGTCAATTTCTTATGAGTTATGTACTAGCATAACACCGCGGTGTCATCCGTGAACTCCGGTCTGTTGGTCGTACCGTCATGGTATATAACACATAGCGTTCCTCGATAAATAAACTATTCAAGACAAAAGTATTTTTTCAATTCGAGTCAGTAGTTTCTGAGATTAACATGTTTAAACAAACAAACAAAAATTGTACATTTCTTTCAGTGTGCACGCAAATTTAGCAGGAAGTCTGTCAGGGCACGCGTCATGGGTTTTGTCTGTTGCGTTTTCTCCAGATGGTAAACGATTTGTGTCAGGCAGCTCGGATCATACGGTAAGAGTATGGGACTTGGATAGTATGCAGTGCCAGCATGTGTTCAAAGAGCACACGGATCAGGTAATATTGTTTATAGTGTCTGCATATATTTAAACTTCTACTTCCTAGTCTACTTATCTCTTACCTGGATAGTCTAAAAAATTGTAACACTTGCATTCTGAGATTTTTTGCAGAAATATAGTGGCCGAATAGTTCTATATGAGATAAAAAGAATAATTAGTGTTGAATCTTCTCAGAAAATATTCTAAACATGTACTAGCTTTCACATTTCAGTTTGATTGTTAAACAACATTTAGTAGCTAGTAAGTGATAGTGCCGTGCAGTCGAATTTGGCTGACACGACCAGGGTATATATACTTCTCGCTGACAATTATGTAGTACTTTATATATACACCTTAGGTCAGTATTAACTTCTGTAAAGTGACAGCTATTCTGCCGCGTCTCTTACGGTTTGTGAGGAGCTCATATGAGTAGCTCACTGGAGAAGATGAATAAAAGTGGACAACTCATCCCCGTAACTATTGATTATATTTATCCGTAACAATATATTGTACCGGTTGTAAGTTGAAACTGTACGCTTAACGTGGGCATACATTTTTGAACTGATGTTTTTTTACCATTAATTGTAAAATTATGTTTCAGGTTTGGGGTGTAAGATTTAATGCGGAGAGTAACAAAATTGTATCAATATCGGAAGATAAAAGTATCAACATATATGATTGTCCTTTATAACATATAAATATAAGTTTATAAGCTTGTGTTTTTTTTATTTCCCAAACATTTTACTTTATCGAGAAAAAATATTTTCACTTCGTGACTTCGACGTTTCCTACTATCTATTTGTAGCTAGCTTCTGCAAATCACTGTTTGTAACACCTTTTTTTAAGTTTTTGGTTTCGCGGGGAAATGCATTTACGCACTGCCACCGGTCTTGGGTGAGATCCGATGGATGTGCGGGACTTGCGGATAAACCGAATGCCCACTAAACCGCTGCGGGTGCCCTCGGCCGCCGAAATAGGTGCCCCGGATCTATTAGTAACAGGGCACCTCGGGGACTGGCTAATCCCTCGTAAGGGACCGGGCTCCTCCAAAATAGAGGGACCGATCCGACAACGTAGATCAGCCCGTTCGATGTTGGGGACGTGCAATGGGGTCAGGTGCCCACCAAAACCTCTGGTCCCACTTAAAGAGGCAGCATAGACTGCGCATATCGCCTTGGCCGCACTCCCATGCATCGTCGGCGAGGCAGGACATCCTTATCTCCTCTCTGTCCCGCCCAGGGGCCTCCTTCTGGGACATGACCGTCTCGAGGAAGGAGGCCATCGCCTCCCAGGACCTGGCACTCTCGAGCATTAAACAGATCACGCTCTACAGTGAGAGGTCCGTCACTCCCAGCGACACCCTCTTTGGGACACTACTAATGCACAAATCCATCATGTGCCCTCGCAGCCATCAGTTGGAAGTGCAATGCAGCATTTACACACCTCAAGAGTAGGTCTCATATAAGATGTATCTCTTCGTGCAATACTTTGTTGCTTTTTAAACTTATCGCAACACATTAGCCTTGCCCTTGCTTTGCCCTGTTGCGAAGTACCTTATGAACTTGTGTTACATGTTACTCTAGATGACGGATATACATTTATCTTTTTAATAAATTGATTTTTTAAAAATGATAAATATATCTTTGATATTTAAGATTTTAAATATCGAAATACATATAATACATAGATATTCCACCTAGGTCACGGATTTTCCGTATCCGAATTCGAATCAGCATTTCTGGCGTAACGGGCTCAGCATACCCAGGGTTCGTTAGGATAGGGTCAATTTTAAGGGTTTCCCATTATTTTTTGGATTTGGATGGATAATTATATTACTTATTACTCCTTTATTTTCCAAGCAAAGCAAATCTAGTTTTTTTTTAAAACAACACATTATCTTTTTATTGATCAAAACTAATAATAATTTTATTTTTTATCAATGTCCTTATGGCTTTGAATGGTTGAAAAATTAAGATAATGTGACATTGTTCAGCTGTCTGTCGTCACCTGTGGCATTCAGGCTTCAGGTGGGGAAAAAGGATGGCGAACTACAGAAGTACACCTTATAAAACAACATCGAAAAATAAACTACTAAAGGCGAGGGGGCATCGCCATTCGATCTTAGCCTGTCCGTAAGTACGATCTTACAACAATTCAGGCTTCAACTGTCAAACTTTATAAACATTATCAGAAAAACAAACTGTTGTAAAATAGAATGATTTTCTTTTTTATCTGGTCCTAAAAAGATATAAAAAAATATTTATTATTTTAAAAAATAACACTTAAATAAATAAGTAAAAATGCCTGCAGCTGCGAATGTAAGAAAAAATATAATAAATTATTGTGAAGCAATGTTTTACATTTAATTAATTTTGGACACGTATTTTTTGCAGTATTCTTTGCTACACAAGAAAGAAAACGCACATGATGATCCAATTTATAGTTGCGTATGGGCCAAAACAAATACCACAGGAAATCCCAGGTACTTGGTATTGATTTTACCTAGACCTTAGATCTATATATGTAAAAGCGGGAGGATTCTCACTCACTAAATGAGTATCTTGCTCGTCGTAAAGGTTGTATTTTTGGAGGTGGAATACCTATGTGGGTAAAACCTCAGAGGGCTGCTAGTTATATCATATAACCACTCAGTTAAAATTAATAATCATACCATTTTGAATTTAAATAAAATATTAGTATTCTTTAGTTAAGTACAATATAATTAATGTTTGTGGATATTTCTTAAAGGTATAAAATTGGAAGCCAACTTTAGAGATGTTTATTTTTTTTTTGTGAGAGTTGTGGGAACAATAAGGCGATGTCTTGAGTAAATTATAGTCTAAAGATTTTGGAAACATTACTCATTACAATAAAACTACTTTTATAAATTTTATTGCAGTTTATCTAGTTGTTTGTTTTTCATATAATTAGCCCGACATTTCAGAAGCTTAATAGAACCACGGTGAGATGTCTGATATCCAGAGTTTTCTAGTTATAAAAAAATTACAGAATAAAATCAATAAAAGTTTTATTGTAATCAGTAATTAAATCTCATTCATCATTCTGATCTCCACAGGAACCTGACAATTACAATAAAACTACTTTTACAGGTTTAATTGCTGTTTATTTCATTTGATTAACCTGACTTTTCAGTAGCTTTACAGCAACCATGATAACAGGAGGTCATGACATATACAGTTGTAAAAGTAGTTTTATTGTAATTTAGCAGCATTTGCTTAAACTTAACACATAAATATAGACTTGACATTATGTGTATTTCTGAAAAATTTGGATATACAGTTGCTATTACATGTAAAATACTTTCCATACACAATATACTCACTGTGCTATAATGCAATTTATATGATAACAATTTATTTCAGAGATAAGAAGAAAGATTTCCTAGTAACTGGTGGGCTGGACAGTAAAGTTAAAGTGTGGTACTTGGAAAGGAATCAATTATCTTTGTTCCATACATTAGAGGGACATTGTATGGCAGTGGTGTCCATTGTTGTTAGCCCAGATGGACATAGTGAGCATTTTTCTTTCTCTTTTAGTATGGGGGGCAATCGAGAATCTGAGTGTTATAATGACTTACAATGCCCATGAACATCTTCATAAGTCCGCGAGTTGCCCTACTTTCCTCGTCTCACCCCAATGGGCTACTAGGGCTAAAGGTTACGCATAAAACGTGACACCCAAAATGTCACTTTATGCTGGTATCATGTGAGGAATATGTACCCTCCCTGTCATGTCAGCTCAATTCTGCTGCAAATCATAGCACTATCTCTCACTCTATTGCATCTTTATATTTATATGGCCTGTACTGGCAGAGTCACAACAATCCGAGCCTTTTGACGACTACCATTGCCCATTGATATCCGCATTATTGTTGTCGTGCACATCTGCCATCCTCCTTTCCTCATACTCTTCAATGGGCAGCTGGCTACTTACACTGCACGAAGCGTGTCAGCGTGGCTGTCTCATTATGGCAGTGTTATGTTAGCGAGAGGTAACAATCCGACGTGTTAGCCCAAATCAGCTGTAACATATACTCCATAATTCAAATTGCATGAACAAAACCACCTGTTTCTTATGTTCCTTATATCATTACGAGTACAAAGGGCAAGATCCTTTGACCGTTATAGAGGGACCTCATTCTACTGAGTGCCCCCATGAACCATAATAAATCATTACCAGTATTCTTAGGTTGAAGAGAGGATCCTAGGCTTATTACTTAGAATTTGATACAAAAATTGACACACATAACAGTTTGGTCCATGTTAATATTTTAGCAATAGCTACCGCTTCCCTGGATTCCACTCTGGTAATATGGGAATTGTTGTCGGGTATGAAAGTTCATGTAATAAAGACTGGTGCCACAGATGTCTGGAAGTTGGCCTTCTCGCCTGGCGGTGTGCACATAGTTGCTGGTGGTCACACTGGTAAACTTCATGTGTATGACATTGTAAACAATGTGACAGAGAAAATTCTAGACACAAGGGGCAAGTTTGCTTTATGTGTAGCATGGGTAAGTATATTTTTCTACAACTTACTTTATAACTAGGATATACATTATAATCAAGCCAATAAACCCTGAAATACATCATCTACATTTATAGATAACTTATATTAAAGAAAATAATTTGTCATTATATTTTCAACCCCCCGATGACTTCCAAAACATTTATCCGACTTAAATATTATAGATATTAGGACCTGGCCCTTATGGGACAGATCCCATGGCGAAATTTATTTCATTGGGATGAATGTCATCATATCAATATGTTAGATAACATTACAGAGCTGGAAAGTTAGGCGTTTGATATGTGTATCTGTGTGCGTGTTTGTTGTACTGTGCCTGTTAAACTAACGATCCGATTTAGTTGTAACTTCTTAAATTGTCTTATATTTTAGAGCAACAGTGGCAAGTATATAGCTAGTGGCTCGGTGGACGGATGTGTGTGTGTGCTCAACGTGGTCCAGGGGAAGCTCATGCACAGCATAGAAGCGCACACACAGACTGTGCGAAGTGTCGACTTCTCTCCAGACTCGGAGCTGCTCGTCAGCGCCTCTGACGATGGATTTGTGAAGTTGTTTGATGTGTGAGTCATTTTCTCTATAAGCCTCAGTAAAAGTTGGTGTCAATTCTGTATTACCGTTGAACCAATCAAGCGCGTCAGTTTTTTCGCTTAGAAAAAAACGGTAATAAGAATGGTGACATTTCAATTTGCATTAGACTTAGATAACCTTAATATAATAATATCATATTTATCAGATCAATAAAGAAAAGAACAAGTATCCTGCTAATTTTGTAAACGTTGAGAGTATATTTTCAGTTCAAGTGGTAACCTACTATGCAAGATGAGCGTCAAGTGTTGGGCGTTACGCGCGTGCGTGTCTTATGACTATACTCGCGTGGGCGTCGCTGCCGCCGACGGAACAGTCACCGTCGCCACAATCAAGGGACTGAAAGTAATTCATACATTCGAAGCGCACTCTGATATGGTAAGTTGATAGAGATTGATATTACAGAGGAAACTATAATCTGCTATGCAAGATGAGCGTCAAGTGCTGGGTGTCACGTGCGTGAATATCATACTTCCGCGTCGGTACTCGCGTGGGCATCGCAGCCGTCGAGGGAACTGTCACTCACATTCGCCACGACCAAGGGGCTGAAAGTTTCATTCCTTCGAAGTGAAGGTCAAGGTCCTCTGATGAACTATGATATCACTATATCACAGTTCACTTCGAAGAACACACACTTGTTACAAAGGCAGCAGTTGCCTGCTATGCAAGATGAGAGTCAAGTGTTGGGTTTGCTAAGTAAAGTATAAATAGAAGTTTTAAGATGAAGCATCTTTTGTTGAGACTTTTTTTGATTGTCTTGTTCCTTCAGAGCAGCAGTGGGATTAGCTTTTAAGTTAAGACTTTTCAGTTATCTGTTCGTTTGGTCCATTCATTTCATAATATACTTTTAGCTTGATGCAGGCACAAAAATAGACCGTTACAAATCCTTAAAAGTACCCACACACGTCAGCTTGGTGCCCAGAATCATATATAACGAGACAATTGTATGCACGTCTGAGATGATGTCTTAAGTTATTAAAATAAAATAACTTTACTATTGATCTAAAATTTGTATTTAGCCATTTTGCTTTGTGTTTTTATAGCATAATGGGGTAAAAGAGAAATCGGATCCTTTTTAATGACTACCGACCCCCCCCCCAATGGGCCACCGGCGACTCATTATCCGCACGTGACAGCGACGCTGTCACTTTGCGCCTGTATCAAGTGAGCAAGAGGTATTTCCCCGATCGTGCCGATCCAATTCCGTTTAGTATGCAGCATAGCACTAACCTCTTCTTAAAATTGCTTTAGGAAAGGAATTCTTCATTTAGCTATTGGTGTAAAACCTCTTCACGCGCGCTTGTCTTGGGGTCATGTGAGTAAGTGAAGATAGACAGTGAGAGAGTTACGCTGCGTATGTTTCGCCTGGTGTTCTTGTCCCTGTACTACAATTGACAGAACAAGTAAAACAGGTGCGAACACCCGCTTTCTTTTGCTCTCTCTCTCGTAGCCAGTTACGATTTTTTTTATCTAAAGATATTTTACTTTGTTCACGTGGTCTAAAGCAGACTCGTTTTTGACATGGTCGAGTTTTAGTTTTACTGTCAGCGCCCCGTGAGTTTACCCACGCAACCCACAAGCTATTGGTCCACGCGTTACGGTATATAGCACGGTATGCAACCTTCCTCATAGACCTAGCTATTAGGCACAAAAATATTTCTCCCAGTGTTTACAATGATTAGCGCGTTTAGGCAAACGAAATTTCTTGAGTTTTGTTATAGTGATATAGATTATATTTATATTATGTATTGTTGTGCAGGTCTGGGACTTGCAGTTCAGCTTCGACAGCGACCGGCTGGTGTCGGTGTCGAAGGACGCCAGCCTCGTCGTGTACGAGTGTCCGCCGCCCAAATACGACAAGAAATAAAACTTAAGCCACACGTGTGTTTTTCTAACCTTGGGCATGCTAAAGAGACCGTGCGGAGAGACCAGGGCTGGCCAACCGTTCGCGTACGTCCGGTTTTGTATAGTACGGAGGGGAAAACTTACAACCGAAGATTTCACGGTGCAAGATGCCGGTATGAGCGAGAGGTACCTCCCCGGTCGTGCCGTCATAATTCCGCTGCAATACAGCACAGTAATTGCCAGTACTCTACTCTACCTCTTAATAAAATTTTTTTTTGTCTGAACTTGGCCCGTGCTTAACCTATTCATTGCCTTACCCCATACAATGAACTTGTACCGAATGCCTTGTACTAAACGCGGTATTGATATTTGAACGTGATATCACGTCCACAGCACCTCCAATAAAGTTACTTGGACGCGAATTCGCGTTTTCGGCACATTGAACTTAAATTCTATCAATCTTCTCAAATGGTTTCAGTAACATTTAAGTGCACTGCTATAAATGTTCATTACCAGTTATTTGCTTGGAAAAATATAAGTTAAGTAACTGTTTTTTTAATCGGTGCTACGGAACATGAGTTCCAATGGTAAGTAAATTTACATTTACAATGATATTACAATATAACTATGGTCGTTATGACAACTGTTCATACTTTTATTCGTGTGTGTGTTTTTTTATGTGTGTAAATAATATTCGTGTAGTGTGGAGACAAAAAAAAATACTTAAAAGGGGTTGTAAACCATAAATTATTTATCGTATTAATTTAATTTGATATTACTTAGTTAAACGATTCGTTGCGGCTGCCATTTTTGAAGATTTTTTGCCATGATTGTGAACAAATTTGGGGTCCATTTGTTTATTACTAGTCAAGTGTTTATTAAGTGAAAGTCTAATTAGTTGGTTAAATATCTATGACTAGTTGTAAAAAAAAAAAAAATTAAGACGCGCTTTCTTCAGGTGTTTCATTTATAAAGCATAATTTATGAGCACGGCTAGCTAAATACCTATCTACACGGAAGTGTTGTGTTTAATATAAATATTCAGATAATTTTGTTAAATTGACCCAATTTTTTTAAAATTAATTGGAAAACGCAAATACATTCCCGAAACAGAAAACTATAGTAATGATGGAACTCAACGTGAAATTGAAGAAGAAACTTCTAATTATATTATCGAACAAAATTCACAATCATACTCAGATGATGGAATTGTCAAGCCACAGAGGTTAAGGACAATGCACAGAATTTGTAGACGAACATATTGACCGAGTACCCTCCATAATGTATTTGCATGGATGCAAACATCTCGGCCAGTTTGTATCTAATGAACTGTTAGGATTTGATGCTGATCAAAGATATACATCAATATAGTAATGCAAAAAATTCTCGATGTGCTGAAATACGGCGCAAAAAACTTCAACAACTAGGTTAAAACAATACTAAGTTTATCATAAAAAAATTGTTTATTATGACTTATTAGTGAAATAATAATTTAAAATCTATTGTTGTAATGTGCACAAAAATAATATCAAATTGGATAAATCAAACGTATGACCAGATACACAAGTCACAAGTTATTTTTGAGTTGCATCATGAGTTGGTAATCGAAATATTACAAGTAAACTTTTGTGAAAATTGTTTTATTGTGAAGGTAATTGTGAATGGATACAATATAAATCACATACGCAAAGAAACGACAAACAAAAATCAGCGAAATGAAAAATATTAAGATTTGTGTGCCCCCCGGAAGACCAACTTGGAATTTTGTCGCTAGCCGGCTATAAAATTTCTCCAATTATGATAATTGTAAATCCAATTTCTAATTTGTAGAATTGCTTAATCGTGACCCTCGAGGGGCCACACATATCAACAATCAGAAATACTTCAGCGGTCATTGAATAAATAACCTTAGCCATCTTTAATATTGTACGTTAAAGTTATTTTTACATTAATATTTATGATATTGTCGAAAACAGGCAATACAGAGGCCAGGAAAACCAGGACAGTCTGGGCATCGAAACATTATGTCAATTCGTTTCTCTTGGAACAGACATTGTGCACACTTTTTTTCTCATAGTTTGGCCCTAATTATTTTTTTGATAGGTTTGTGGCGAGTATATTCTTGTACCTACTGGCATTGAAATATTTTCTTCAACGCTTGTATAGGGCAACATCTTTTCGAATATTTTGACTCTTAGGTCATATAGTGTAATGTTATCATGGCATGTTTTATATAACTGATATGCATTCACCGGTGTAATTTCTACAATTCGCATTAAACCTTTTTTGTACCATCGATTAATTAAGTTCGAATTTAAGTTCGATCGATTTGTTAAGGTACAAAATCACTGATGTGTTCGCTTGAAATCATAGTAACTTCCCTTTTATCAAGCCGTTTGGTTAAACTAATATTATTAGTGTCATGTACGATAATACACTCCCCTTTTTTAATTTTGTTTTTAGTACTTCAGGATTACCCTTTCTGTTACTTTATATTGTACCAGTGTAAAAAATCTTATTTTTTAACAATTCGCTAGTTTGAGTAATACGGCTAAAATAATTATTAACATATAAAGAATGACCTACATTTTTTAAATCTTTTACTAATAATTTGTCAATCTTTGTTGAATGGTCCTCCTGCAAGGGAATCATTGGCTGCGGCATATAAATGTAATTTCCAGCAAACTCCTTTTCTATCAGCCAAAGTATAAAATTTCAGTCCATATCTATGACGTTTTGATTTTAAATATTGTCTAAAATTAATCTGCCTCTCCACAACAAGAGGGACTCATCAATCGCTATTTCCCTTGTAGGATGGTATATTTTGGCCACATTATGGTTAAATATGTCTAGAAGATTTTCTCATTTTGTTCAAACTTGCCGGACCATCCTCTACTTGAATATTTAAAGCTCTCATGATTAAAAGAATATTTTTTTTCATAAAGTTGGTGAATATATTTGTCTTAAATAAATAGTGACTTTTCCAATAATCTTGTGCTTAAAAATAAAATCCTGTGCTTCTGTTTAAATTTATAGTACCCATTTGGTATAATAAACCTATAAAAGTTTCCAGGTCGTCCAAAGTGACTGGCACCCACTCTTTAGGGCTACTTTGAGGCTTCAAATTTCCTCTTAGCAAACTATTGCCATTGGAATTATTACAAGATAAAATTAATTTTAAAATCGCTGGAGATAATACTAAAAATAAAAAAAAGTTAGCTGTTTATTATCCATTCTGGTCTTAATCCTGGTGTAGCCATAGATTCTAACTGGTTCATAGTATGTGGGTGGCCAAACTTCCACTCCTCGTTAGTGTCACGACTGGTAATTTCGTCTGAAGCATCTTCATTTTCGCTAATATTGATGTCCGTTTCACTATTTCTCCTCCAACTGCATCGTCTTGTCCAGCGTCTATATTGTCGCTTCTAACTGCATCGTCTAATTCAGCGTCTGTGTTATCGCTTATCAGTTCATATGATTCCATGTTCGAAAATACTGGTACAGGGGGGGCATGTTATATGTATCACAATCAAAATTGTGTTCCGGCGATTCTCATGATAGCAAGGTGTCAAAAATAACAGCTCTTGATATTGATGGATTAGAAGACATACTTGGAATTTCCAATGGATCCCGAGACGACAACAGTTTGGGAGAATCCCACGGGTTTGACAGATGGTCGAGCATATAACTGTAACAAAACATGAATCTAAATAATTTAAGGCACATTACACTGGCTACTTACAAATAACATATAATTATAAAAAAACCACCAGGTATCAAATTTTTTAAACAATAGAATTTTTAACAATAGAAATTTCTAGAACGCCATCGGTCAGATTAGGGTTATTTTTGTAAAGGTAACGTCGGCCTGTCATTGCGGCTCACCGCGCCTATTGCTTAATTCCCGGAAACCAGATACTCGAGACGCTCGGCGTTTCAATATAAAAGAATTGGTTTGTTTGGAAAACAAAAGTTTTTTATCCCTTTGTGTGCACAATTTTTTTTTCGCAACCACAATCCTTTGTTATTACTAAAATTATAGTGCCATCGCCAAACAGACTAATATGGAGTATTTTATACAAAATAAATCATGTTGAACAGTTTGTCACTCCTTTTTTTTTGTTCCGGACGCGATTATGCGTACAAGGCATGGTGCGTGAAATTATTAGATCCCAAATGTCACCGTTGGCTGAACATACTTCTTAGCTCTCATGAAGCTGACCACCCCTGGTATGTCACAATTTTTTTTGGTGTTACTTGTTTGCTTTGGCAACGACGAATGGCCCTATACAGCTTTACTGGATAACTAAATCCTGATCTGGTAATGAGACTAGGTTTGGGGTCGAAACGGGTAACCCACCCACGACATCGCCCCAAAATTGATAGTTATGCTGTCCCGTTTGGTTTGATTTGGGAGTAGCTGGTGGCCTAATGGACGGGAGGACTAGGAAGGCATCGCATCAGCTTGACAATAATGTAGATATAAATAGAACCTGACACTACCACATCTTATGTAAATGGGCGCAGAGTAAGTAACAACAGGATCTGATCGCAATGACTCAAAAGTTTTAGTCGTCAAGAAGGCTACGACTTAATGGTATGATATGTCGTAATCGTATTGTACAACTTGCTGTATTACATTACGACTAGCCTTTTTCCAAAGTAGCGCCGCTATGAGCCGTAATACGGCGATGTAGAGAATCCAATTGCTACAGATACTAAGTAGGTTAGAAATGTAAACTGGCTCTATTATATATATGTTCTCTATTGGCTATTTCTGGCGAACGTGAAGCGATTTTTTTAATTGCATAGGGTCATAGGCCTCCTGAGGTAAGTGATCACCAACTCCCATAGACATTATACATAATCTTCTGGGACGGGTCATATAACAAACTATACTATATAAATATGGTCTAGGGGTCAAACGAGAAGTCAGATTCTTATGATGACTACCGACATCCGCATAATGGTTATGCAGACATGTCGCCTTCCTTTCCTTCAAATGACCAATGGATCACACGAAACGCAAGGCTGTCACTTTACGGTTATATCATGTGAGCAAGAGGCCAGCCAACATCGCTGCTGCAATGCAGCCATTAGAAAAATCTTGGTAGGCATTGTTCATAACAGGCAAGGTAAATACGTGTATTCAGCCTAATAATAAAGTTTCCCATGGCCAGACGAAGGCAATACGGCAACACGCCTGTGTAACAATTATACGGATGTCTGTAGCCGTCCACCAGGAACACGGGAACAGAGGGACCGAGGGGCGCCTCGTCCCTCGACTCTGACGTCGGGGACAACTCTGGTGCGGTAGCTAAAGGATCATGATGGGGGGGGGGCTCCCCCTTCACGTTCTGACAGGTGATGAGACTCACCCGCGGTAGCCTAGGTAGGTAGTACGTAACCAGTGCGGCGGTATTGTTTGAGGTAGGAAAGTTGCAAATCGTGTTGAGACAAAACCTTCATCGGGAAGCGTTCTATCCATGTACGAAAATCGACTACATAAAGACAGACAGCGTTTAGGGACTTTGTGTGTGACTATAAATATTATCTAAGAGGTAGCACCATGCTACTTTGCTACGGAATTGAGCCGGCACGGCCGGGGTGATAACTCTCGCTCACTTCATACCGCCGTAAAGTGACACCTACGGTGTCGTGTTTTCTGCAGTTTGTGAGTAGCCGGTGGCTCACTGAGGGGAAGTGATAAGGAGAGCAACGTATCGGCATAGTATATATATAGTCGTAGAAAAGCTCCGATTGCTCGTTTATCCCCCTATGCTATAGAAGAAAAAATATAATAATACTCGCATCACCCCGCGGTTCTACCCGATTAACTCTGGTCATGTTATATAGACAATATCCTACCTCGATAACTGGGCTATTGAACCCAAAGATTTTTTATTTTTGGCCAGTACTTCCTCAGACTAACGTGTCAAACAAACAGACACACTTCAGCTTTATCATATTAGTTTCTATATATACTTGACATTTTCCTTCTATTATGCCTCACTTTAATCAAACAATAATATTTACTTGCATAATGCTTAATCGTGAAATGAGAACTTAACTTAGCTCGGCTGTTATAGAATACATCTTTATACATCAAGCAATCTAAATATGACCAAAGCACTGCTGGGGCTTTACAGTTTGATGTAGAGATGTAAAGCCGTCTGCACACGAGATTACGCTGTGGCCGTATCGATCTCTCATGTGTACAAAACGCGAAAGCCGTCCCCGCTAAGCCGGCTCCTTGATTAATTTTTGCCCGTAAGAGGATTGCGGGCGTCTTTTGTACACTGCGTCTAATCCTAGTGTCAATACCGTGTAGTTTGGTTAAGATTTGTCTATTTATTACTCTTTAGGATAAATATTTGTTGATTATGGGAGTTGATTTACCATTAGGTTTTTTGTTGCTTATAAAGTTTGTAACCACTGAGAAGGGTGTAAATTCGTCATGTGATAGCCAATGATGTCCATATACATCCGAACTGTCGATAGCTTTCCTTAATTCCATCGCGCCGGTGGTATAAGGAGATGATGATGTCTAGATTAAATAACATATTTATTATATGGACTATTTCCACAAATTTATTAATTCAAATTTACTGCCTCGTGGTCTAGTGGTAAACATGTTCAACCACAGCCGTGAGGTCCTGGGTTCGAGTCCTGGGTCGGTCCAAAGTGTTAATGGGATTATTCAGTTTCTAGTAACAGTCCAAAGTCGTGAAGTAGGAGGTTAGCGGTGTTATACACCGTGCCCCGGAGAGCATGTTAAGCAGTCGGTCCTGCGCCTGATTTTTCGCCGGTCTGAGTTTGGATTGCCATCCAATCGCAATAGGAGAATTAAGGTACAAGAAGTGCACTGGTGCCTACACACATACTTGTGCATTATAATATGTCCCGCGCAGTTGGCTAGTCTATAGATATGGCCGCCGTACCTGAAATGCATTCCATCAACTGTATTAGATGATGATACCCTAATAGATAATAGATACCATACAATGGTTACTGTAATAGGTACTTGATACTTCTCTATTCAAGGTAATCATTTCTTCCGCGTGGACTATGTTTGGGTACGTCTTTCTATGTGGCACTATTTCAAACATTTTTTATTCATTGATAATGGAAATTATTCAATTTATTTAATGTCAAATACTTTACAATGTTGGCATAACAACACAATAACTGTAGTCTTATATAAATCAAATAAAAAAAATATAAAATATCGAACAGTAATGGCGGCATTTATGGAAAATATTTACATTGGTACAAGTCAATCGGTACCGGCTTAATTTGTGGGGAATTATGCGGCGGGGCCCGTCGGGAAATCAACTTTACATTCAATTTGCTGATGCGGCACAGATAAAAAGCAATCTCTTCATTTTTACCTGCCCGAGTATAAAACCCATGCGTCGACCGATTTACTTAATCCTATATTAAATGTACAACTTTATTTTTTATAAAAAAACAATAAAATAACTGTGTGAAAATATTTTTTTACGTATGACTACATAGTACAACAGTCTTGTGTTTATAGTATAGTAGCTAATAATCACTTTGGGTCATTACAATAAAACTACTTTTACGGATTTTATCGCGGTTTATTTAATTATTTGTCTAGCCCGACGTTTCAGAAGCTTTACAGCAACCATGGTCACTGGCTAAAATCCGTAAGAGTAGTTTTATTGTAATGACTAACATTCGCGTAAACTAAAGACATCAATATCACTTTGGGTGTTGTCCCCTGGCCATGAGTCATTCATTCAGCTCAGCGCCTAAGGCCGTTTTAGCTACCGCACACAAGCTGCCTTCGTCGTCATGGATTTTCGTCGGGATGACAGAGTGATAGAGAGTAAAATTGGCATTTTTTTTACCGGGCATGGTCGAGCACACTTTCCCACCGCTTCTACTCCTGTCTCCAGGATCGAAAGCGGCCACCACATGTGCCCCTTTGATATGTTCGCAGGGAGCCCGAGGGAATGCTAAAAACTGCCTCGGGATCCGCAACGAATTTAATCAGAAGAAAATAGAAGGATTAGGAAGTGATTCCAGTTTCCCTCACCAATTAAAGCGGAGACAATACGGGATTGCAATGACTTAAACGGTCAAAATAAGAGACGGCAGCAAGGTCAAGCCCGGCTACTATGCACCACGGCGATATAAATGCCTAACACATATTGACTACACGTTATATTTAATTATCAACTGGTGCTTAATTGCGTTACGTTAACTGCTGCCAGTAATATTTGTGATAAAATTGTTTGAAAGCACGAAAGTTTCCCACGTTATCCACGAGGTCACTATAGTAAATTACACCCCTGACATTTCTAACATTATTAAGCATTACATTTCGCTCCTTCTGCCAAAGACGACACTCCCGCTGTATGAGACGTGCGGTATGTTCATGTTTCTCAGTCTCTACCATTTGCCACTACTTCGAAACTATATAGTTTACGTCTAAGTAGTTTTTCGATATCCACTCCCGTATGCAGAGGAAAAAAATATGTAAAAGATCCTTTATATGTGTTAGTCCATTGTGTCTGCTATTCACTGAGTAAGTTTAGAGTAGCAACATCTATTGGGTTAAGGATCTTCGTAATCTTCGGTTTGTCTTGTGGTCTTAAAAAATACATGGCGTGGATTTCAAGGGCAACTGGTAGTATTCCTGCAAGAACTAGTAGGGCCTCCGTACTAACGGTGTGGTTAAATTTAATACATGGATTGGATTGTTATGAGCTTTTTAAAAGAATTTGGAACATTCTGAGCTTTGAGAATTCTAAACGATATCTTTTTCCCCAATTCGATATTAAATTAAGACACAATTTCTGATGGTGAATTTGCCTAAACTAATCCCATCTACGGGAGAGTGGGGGTCGGTCCCCATTTCCACTCGGAACCTAGTCT
>JAFELO010001543.1:135522-163987 GCA_017140195.1 Eumaeus atala
ACGAGCTGGGCAGGTCGCTGAGTTGGTTACATGAGTGCTTGCCTCTTTGTGTTTATAGCGCTTGCAGGTAGCGCAGCACTCACTTTGTGACTGACATACGGCTTTACGATGTCCCGTATCTCCGCATACCATTTCGGTTACCCTACAGTATTTCTCAGGGTGTCCATGTTGTTGGCATATATTGCAGCTTCATTCCAGCCAATATAGACGTGTCTATAGGCGAAGGCCAACCAATTTATCTAGAAGAGCTAATGGACACTCCAGAACGACCGTGGCAAGTCCATCGCTATGAACGCCCTTCTTGTAGGAAACCTTGCAATTGAATGAACTTTCTCTTTGGTCCACTCCGGATCGTCCAAAAGATTCGTGGAAACATCTTCAAGAAGGCAATTTTCTATCGAGTCCGTTCTTAGGTTGCGGATGGCGACCAAAGGACGACGAGCCTTGGGCTCCAAAGCCTTCTGAGAAAAAAAGTTTCTGGAAAATTGGTCACGAATTGATGTCTTAAGTTTACGTGAATGTTAATCATTACAATGAAACTACCTTATGGATTTTATCTAATAATTAACTTGCCCCACGATTCAGAAGCTTTACGTGGGCACGGGTGGACTGAGATGACAGATGACCTGATGTCATAGCCTCAAACGCTAAAGACTTCATTCGCTCTGACCTAACCGTAGACGAAAGTGCTGTTATGTTGACTAATACCTTATATATATTATGCAGACGTAGCCTTAGGTAGAAAGCCAACATTAAAATGAAGAAAATGTAAGTGGTGGAATGATAAATTATGCGTCGTGCGTCGAGAATTCAGGAGAACAACACATAAACTTAAAAAAAAAAATACCAAACTGGGCTATGCCGTCACTGACAACACCTACGTTACAACTTTTGAGGAACATAGGTCGACAAGATGTCGGTATCGCGCCGCTGTGCACTCAGCCAAAAATAATTTTCGTAAGAAACGCTGCTAATAGACTCGATACGGAAGGTCCGTGCTCCTCTCTTTACCATGAGCTTAAACCCAGTAGAAATAAAGACACTACTTTTATTTCTAATATTTAAATAAATAAAATTAAATTCATCTATAATTTAGAAAATACGATGAAAGCCTTCCTACATATATTGACTCCTGATGACTCACAGTATAATGATGAGTACCATCGGAAAGCTAGGGTACAATCTTTACAACCTGCCTATGCATCAGTCTCCGACTTACCTACTATACAGGAACTACTTACTATAGTCAACCAATTCTACTAATAAAGCTTCCGGCGACGATAAGATCACCAAACTTATGATCAAACTAGTCTGTAGGGTTGTAGGTCCCTGCCTATTAACTGTTTTTAATCGATATATTCATGAAGATATGTTCCCGAAAATATGGTGGCAAGGATATATAAATATGATACTTAAGCCTGATAAACCATTAAGAGACCCAAAATCCTATCGCCCCATAACGCTGCTACCGATCCTGGGTAAAATACTTGAAAGGCTCGCTGTAAGTCTTCCAATCCCTAATGGAATTACATTTCATAATCATAAATTTGGCTTCACCATCGGACGATCTACAGTAGATGCCGCTATCTTATTAAGGAGATCAGTCGACCTATTAGACGCTAAGTATGTGGTGGGAGTATCTTTTGACATATCGGGTGCATTCGATAACGCCTGGTGGCCAATGCTACTTCTTAAATTAAAAAACAGGGGATGCTACTCGAATATTTACTCCTTGATATATTCCTACTTCATAAACGGCACAACTAAACTGCAGCTCGTTCACTTTTCATACATGAAAAGTTTGACCCGAGGCTGCCCATAGGAGTTAGTACTCTCTCCGTATTTATGGAATATAGGATTCGACGACTTGCTTTTTACACGACGCTACACTATTCATTGTAAAAGGTAACTCGCGATCTGAAATGGAAGTTACACTACTGAAAACCCAGTTGACGAATGGCAGACGCGATGGAATATACTAAAGGACGACATTTACACATTTATTTTCCGTGTGTGCGTGACCGCTTATTGAAACACTGGCTTTTCAATTCGATCACTGCGTTGGACAAATCCTTATCAGCCACGGAAACTTTAAAAGCAAACTTTTTGACTTTACATTACTGGCTTCACCTCTCTGTGATTCCTCCACAGAAACTAATGAATACGAAGAAACAGCACATCATATCATTTGGGAATGTAGTCTTTGGCATAGTGAGCGAACCATAAGGTTACACAGTATCCATAGTGTTAACGCCGTAACTTACTACGGCGATCTCGTGGATAGCGTGGGGAACTTCCTTGCTTTCAAACGTTTTTGCCACAACTATGACAGGAAAAAAACAATTTGAACTCAATTATAATAACATCTTAAATGATAACAATTAAATACCAATTGGCCAATCACTTTGTACTACAACTTATTATCTCTGTGGTACATAACAGTTGGGCCTCACCTGGCTGCCCTTTCTTTTCTTGGTTTGTATAAGTCATTGCAATCTTGTAATGTCTCCGGCTTTGATTGGGGAGGGAAACTGGAATTATTTCCTACTCCTCGTATTTTCTTCTGATTATATTCGTTGCGGGTTCCAGGACAGTTTTAGCTATTCCCTCGGGCTCCCTGCGATCATATCAAAGGGTCACCAGCGGTCGCCGCTGTCGATCCTCGTGATACAGAAGTTGTAGCGGTAGGAAAGAGTGGTCGATAAAAAAAACAGTACTTATTGTTTAGTTTTTAATTTGATTATGTTTATCACTGAGTCCCAAGCAGAGGGAAGAACCCAGCCATCTTTTCTATTGAAATTTATATGTTTTTTTTTTATTTTCGGTATCCTCACGGTTCATCCTTGAAAGGAATCGGTGTTCCCTAGTTAGGATTTGCGCTTTATCAAATCTAATGTAATGGCAGGGGCCAACTTCAGCATGCTCACAGACCGCAGATTTTGTAACAACAACAATAACAACAACACATCATCACACCAGTTCCCTAACGGGGTAGGTAGAGCGAACGGAGCGCCACATGTCACGATCCTTACATACCGGCCTTGTCTCCTCCACTTTCATAAATCTTTTCAAACACACCGAAGACTCCGAACACCATCTTCGAACAGTGCCCGACCAATTAGATCGTGGTTTGTTAGTCTGGGTCTGCTGCGGTACCTACATCCTTCCACAATTCGCATTGTATATCTGTTTCGTTAACCTTACATCCATCACTCTTTCTACATGTCCGAACCATCGGAGCCTGCTCGTTCTTATTTTAACATCGATACTTAAAATATAACACGTCCGAGTTTCATATCAGCTATATGTTCTTTAACGCAAGTTTTTATAGCGAATTGTTGATTTTTCCTCATGCCTAATCGTGTAAGAGCAGCCACTATATACCATCAGCTCAGCTACATGAAATGTCGACTATCATACTCAAATATACTACTAGGTCAAGAAAGGGACTTAAACAAACGTCGCGTTGTCTGTGCTTATAAAATTTAATGTTTGTCCTTGTTGCCTTCGACAACACACCATCAGATCTACTAGAGACTACGAAAAGGGTTAGTTTTCGAAGAAAATAAAACTTAGTGAACAATTGGCTATACTCTCCTAATTCTGCCAAGGAGCTGTAATTTGTGTCATCACCTCAACAACACGAGATCATGATGATCAAAAGTAAATGTTCGAATCACTAAGTATGAACAGTATGAAAAACACATGTGTGTATATAAAAAAAGTATGAACAGTATGAAAAACACATGTGTGTATATAACAAAAGTATGAACTGTATGAAAAACACTTGTGTGTATATAACAAAAGTATGAACAGTATAAAAAACACATGTGTGTATATAACATCTGATTGTTGCTATCTATTTCCCTAGGACCTCATCATCAAGGCGGACAGCCCCCAAGAAAAGAACTCTTGCATTCCCGCCGAGGCCAGCCTATCGTTAATGGGATCCTGTTGCATGCAGATCCGGGAACCTCCAATAATAGCACCTGAAGGCCACCGGGCTTTGGCCGCTATTGTTACCGCAGGGGTTAACCGCAGGGTAGTTAAGTCCATTTTATTCTGTTGAGCCGAGCAATCCAAACAATACATTGATGAAATAGAGTTTCGGAAATAACAGTAAGTTCCGATAATTATTTCAATTCAAATTAGACTCACTCTACTTTCGCTCAATCAAATCGTAACCAACCAAAGTTAGTTTAAACCTCCAGTGGTTTTAACGTAATGTGTCTTATATCATCATCATCACCATTATCAGCCCTTATCGGTCCACTGATGGCCATAGCCCTCTCTATTTACGCCGAGACGACCGATGTGCTGCTACTCACATCCGTCCCGGACCGACTACTTCACGGAGATCGTCTTCCCACCTGGTGAACGTTTGACCAACACTTTGCTTTCCTAAACGCGGCCTCCTCTCCAGAACCTTACTAGCCCATCTGCCACCTGTTCTTCTGAGTGTGTGACCAGCTTATTGCCACTTCAGCGGGCCTATTCGTCGCGTGATGTTGGATACTTTAGTTCTCTGCCTTATGACTTCGTTATTAATTTTAGGTATTGCTTTTTTTATTTACGTGCTATGTTGGGTGTTTCTCTGTCCGACAGAATTCGTGTCACATATACTTTAGTATATTACGAGTATATTGATAAAAAAAGTGTTCAAAATATAATAAAATCGTGTTATAATATAAACCTTCAACAAATATTTTTATTTGCTACTATAATGAAATAAATATTTTATAATCTAAATTATACACTTACTACTGCATCTTAGTGGTGGTAAGAGATGGCTGGGGAGGCGAAGCTGACTTGAGAGATAGGGGCGGAGTGGGCGAGCTTGGCGACAGGGGCCGCGTAGGAGATGGGAGCGGAGTACGCGACCTTAGCGACGGGGGCCGCGTTGGAGATGGGAGCGGAGTAGGCGACCTTAGCGACGGGTGCGGCGTAGGCGACTTTAGCGACAGGGGCTGCGGCGATGGGCTGTCCCTCGTAGCGCACGACGGCGTTGAAGCCGTGCTCGGCGTCTGCGGTGTAGTCGACGATGCGCTGCACGCCGTCGGGCTGCAGCAGCGAGTAGGAGCCCTGCACGGCGTCTCCGGAGCGCGCCTCCGCCTGCTGCTTGGAGTCGCCGGTGTGCCCGTCCTGCACGGAGTACTGGAACTGGTAGTTAGCGGGTGCCTCGGGCTCCGCGTAAGCTAGCTTAGCCACGGGCACAACGCCTGCTGAGGCGGCCACGGCCAGGGAGAGTACTACGAGGAACTGGTACAAAGAGTTGATGTTAACACACTTAACGTTGAGTCATATTAAGTTTAGAACCGACCAAGGAATCAAACTGCTTGCCTCTAGACAAGCGTACGAATGTGTTGATCAAATTACCTGAGCTGCCATTGCTGACTGTTTGTGTGTCGGCTGCGACTGTACTTCCACTACGCCTTACGTCTACTTATATATACACTTGTCCACAGCAGTTGCAGTGTAGCGACGTTGTGGGGCCTGAGGCGCATCGACTTATAGCTGTCTATTATTAGCATGTGTGTGTACAATATTTTTGAGACGAAGGCGTACGATAGAAGAAACATTTCTTTGTATGATGCAATAAATTGCAAGCTTAAAGTTAAGGTCGTTTACACTTTGATATTATACTAAAATTGGGTGAGCCGCTTCATTGTTTTCGAAGACACGCAATGTTTTTTTAAGTTATGGTCAGGTTCTGTTAGGTTAGGTTAATAGTTATTATCCCCACCATGGTTCAAGCCTTGTCGTGGCGGTGAGGCTCAGTAGCCTGGGGTGTTCCGAGACACCTTGGGCGAAGCCAATTAAACCGAAGAGGTGGCGGTTCTTAGTACCCCTCCTTTAAGAAGAGGGGACTAAGGAGCAGGAGGAGGTGCCACTCTTTGTACCCCTCTTACAATAAGAGGGGACGAAAGAGCAAAATTTGGCGGCGCTTTTGCGCACGGGGCAAGGGGCCAGGATGGGAACCTCACCCCATTGCACTATCCCAAAGTCGTTGGGGTTATCATGTGGTGCGGGACAACCCCATCTGTGGAGGTGGCGTCGGTCCCTTCGGGGGCTGACTTACCTTTGAGGTGCCCTGATGATTTTCTGTTTCGGGGCACCTCACCAAAGTCGGCACTCGTGGTACTCGCGGTGTTTTTTGTGGGTATTTGGCACTCCTTAATGTGCCGCGAACCCACACCACTTGGCCAGTGAAGGCGCGTAAATGCGTTTCCCCGCGTCAACAAAAAGGTTAATAGTGGTTATAGGCACTCAATAATATTTTAACATGTCTGTTTTTACATATTTAATATAACAATGACTAATATATTAATAAATACATTGTAAGCATATCGGACTGTCTCAAAATTTAGTGGACAGCAGTATATTCAGCCGCAAATCGTGGGGTCCTAGGATTTCCGGATGGGACTAAAATTGTATTTTAATTTTTCATTTTCTAATGGCAGTCCGCAGTCAGGTAGTTGACGATGTTAACTGTTAGGTGTTCTTGTTATCACCAAGTCAGGAACCGTTGGCGAGCTCCCGGGGAAAGCAAGAGAAATCTTAAATTTTATATGCACACACAAGACGTCTCTTTTTAGTAACTTTCCTACACTTTTTTTTATTATTTTTTTAATTTAACAAGTAACAATTTATTTATTTTATATATTTCAATCCTATCGCACCTTATATTGGTTACCTCAACCTAAAACTTAAATGTAAACAATAATTTTGCCGCATCCGACAATGGCTCAGCCATAATGCTACGGAAAACACCAACCGATAATATATTTAATTTAAAAAGCCTACATAACGTGAGCTGTACGTTATCCGCCATACGGACACACTCCGTCAGGCGATGCTGTAAATCATTAATAGTGCCGCAATGTTCACAGTTTGGTGACTTAGCTAATCCGTCCACTACTTCCTAGGTATTACGCTTATATGAGACGGCACCGTATTTTTTTTAATTTTAAATAACAATCTAATCTAATCGTATATTTGTATATAATAGTCGATATTTCATGCAACTGAGCTGGTGGACGGCATTGCCTACTTTAGAACGAAGTAATCGTTAGAAAAAAACAACAATTGGCATCCACTTTGCCAGATTCTTTATTTTTTACACAAAAGAAAACCTACATTTCTTAGGTAACCTCATTTTCATAGAGTCATTATCTGATGACGGAACAGACGGAAACTCGAGGGCAGCCCTCACATGTCATGTATACAATATATTCACGTTTCGACCGATACGACTGGGGAGGTACCTCTCGCTCACTTGACGACGTATAGTGACACCTACGGCGTCGCGATTCGTGCGGCTTGTGTGCAAAATTATGCTGATGTTGATGGGCGTCCGTAGTCGTTAAAGTCACAGATTGCTTGCTATACTATTAAAAAGATATGAGAGGTGCTGATGAAAGGTGGCCGTTAAGGTCGAAAGTTAAGAAAAAAAATCCAAATTTAAATAGATTTAAAACGAAAGATGTCTTCGTTCGCTCTATTTTTGGTAAGATGTAGTGCCATCATTGCGGGCGAAATGAGCCACACTCTCGCTCACATAATAGCGCCGTAAAGTGACAGTTATGGACTATAAATGTAATAATAATTATTTAGTATTTGTGAACTTACCACAGCACGTTAGCCTTATCCTGTGGTAAGTACCGTAAAGACTATTATATAATATTGTTATAAATTTAAGAAATTTTATATTTTTAAGATTTTTATTATAGGAAAACATTAAATACGTAATTAAATATCCATGACCTAGGCCGGGTTCGAACAGGCGACCTCTGGCGTAACTCGCGGACTAACCGCCATATTACCAATTGAGCCTGCCGGCCGTGCGTACTGTGTGTAAATGTTTAATGTTGTGACCCATTGTGGGTCCATACCCAAGGTAAGGCTGCATATGCAAATTTTCATGGGTGCCGCTAGCCACAACATGGCTCTTACTGTCCTTGTAAAATGCTAAATGTTCAATATCCTTTTTTGTTCCAAAGTAGCTCATACGGCAAATTTCATCTCCCTAGCAGTCAATGAATGATTAGAATTAGGGATCATTAAATTTATACAATTTGGATTTTTTAGCATTTGCATAAAATCTACCCCGAGTTTATTAGTGAGGTTCGAAGGACAGTCTCTTCAAAGTGCTAAATTAACAGCAATTACGGGGAATATTGACCCATCCCATCGCTGGTTTTTTTATTTGCTTGTATATCTGTTACTGCAAATGATTTACCGCCTTTTACATGAGTCAGTCAGGGTATACCACGCTAACATCCAGTGAGCCGTTTCTGTGCTAGGTGAGTCATACGGTGGAGAATAGAAGTCAACTCTGAACAAAGTAGCTATATTCCGTGGTACAGGTCTCGGCGGCGCTAGTCACAGCAACACTAAACGCATCACAGAGGGTTACAGGGTGTAACCCTCTACGGTACAGAAATCCCCCGAATAAACTTTGCTAAGTATCTCGGAATAACTCTTGACCATTCTCTCACCTTCAAAGGGCACATAAGTAAAGTCAGCAATGAAGCGCGGTACGTCTGACATAAGCTTTATTATATAATAAACGCTAAAAGTAAGTTGTCTGTTAGAAACAACCTCAATGTCTATAAAGTCGGTATACTACCTATACTGGCATACCCCAGCGTTGTATTCGCTCACGCTAGACCCTTCCCCATAGAAATTTTGCAAAAAGTTCTAAATGTCTTCCTGCGAATGGCCACCGGCTGTCCGTGGTATGTTCGCAACAACGACCTACCAAGGACTTTGAACGGCCCTCTCTCAGAGGTCACTTCAAAGACATCTCAACTGATTATTTCGATCTGGTACCTGGTCACCCTAATCCCCTTTTTATAAGATCAGTGGACGATGATCCATACTGTGTCCGTCCGGTGGTCGTCCCAGATACGATCTGACGGATGAATACGACTACTGTCAAACACTTGCAGCAAGCACGCTCTCAGATACGCATCCAGTCCTGTATGTAGCGTATGCGAAGCATACGCTACAACCCAGATACACGTCAAGTCATGTAACAACACTTCGACAACGCACAGTCCGATCGACACCTTCAGAGTTGGGACTAATTCCAATACGATTCACGATTTGCCCGACACAAATAGTACCACCGTACTGGTTAGGTATTCCGAGACTTCCGCGCGCGAAATCTTTGCCTTTTTTTTTTTTTGTGGATGAGGGGGATACGGCCCCCCAGTCATGATCCTAATCATGAGCCATTCACTCATGTCCGTACCGCGTCCATTTCAGATATCGCGCGCGAGCCTACGTATACATATATATATGTATATATATTCCTACGTATAATTTATTATTTTTCTCTTTCCTTTTTTAGAGTATTTTAATGAGGTTCTCGGTCACTGTGTCATACTGATCCCTCATGGCTATTTTAACATTGTGATTTATGAGGCCAGAGTATGATGCAGCCCTGGCCTGCCTAATCATATTACTTATGGCGTCACTAGAGTGACATATAGATATGTCCGTGTGATCACGCAGTTTTTAGTGTACCTCGAGACAGCCACCACCGCGTTTGGACGTGGTGGTGGCAGCTTTCACATATAAGTATTACTCAGATTTATTGCAGTAGCATTAGGATTTATTCCTATATTTTTAGAAGTTGTCCAAAGAATGTTAAAGAGTCACTTTACATCTATGTGGATAATAAATAATGATCTTTTTCTAACGCCTATACTTATGCCATGTCAGTCAAGCTGCATAGATAGCTAGATGTTGGATGGTTGTGGCTGGGGCTATGTATAGCAATGTGACTATCATACTCAAATATAGCATTAACTTAGGTTCCCCACCATGGTTCAAGACTTGTCGTGGCGGTGGGGCTTAGTAGCCTGGGGTGAACTCAGGCGAAGCCAATTGAACTGAGAGGGATCTTTGCATCCCTCTTATAAGAAGAGGGAGCTTAAAGATCAGGAGGAGGAATGGGTCTACACGGAAGCAACAGGAGGTGGCAAACGGCAAGGATGTGAACCTAACCCCATTGCACTGTCCCACAATCGGTTGTCAATTGGGCGACCTTATCGCTTTAAAGCGATATCTACCAGACAACCAGCTAATGAAAGATATTATTTTCCTTGGAGACGGGGTTATTGATTAAAATGTGTTCAGGAAAACATTAAAACTATATTATATATATCATCAACAATTTTTTTTATTTGCTACTATTACAAAAGAAATAAATACTTTTACAAGCTAAGTTACATTTACTACCGGAGATGGGAGCGGAGTAGGCGACCTTAGCGACGGGGGCCGCGTAGGAGATGGGAGTGCAGTAGGCGACTTCAGCGAGGGGGGCCTCGTAGGAGACGGGAATGGAGTGGGCGACCTTAGCGACAGGGGCTGCGGCGATGGGCTGTCCCTCGTAGCCCATGACGGCGTTGAAGCTGTACTCGGTATCTGCGGTGTAGTCGACGATGCGCCGCACGCCGTCGGGCTGCAGCAGCGAGTAGGAGCCCTGCACGGCGTCTCCGGAGCGCGCCTCCGCCTGCTGCTTGGAATCCCCGGTGTGACCGTCCTGCACAGAGTACTGGAACTGGTAGTAAGTGGGCGCCTCGGACTCCGCGTAAGCTAGCTTGGTCACGGGTACCACGCCTGCTGAGGTGACCACAGCGAGGGAGAGGACTACGAGGAACTGGAAGAATAAGTTTATATTTACACAACTTGCTTTGAGTCTTGGTAAGTGCGTACCTGCACTAAGCCTTACGTCTACTTGTACATACGCTTGTCGAGCAGTTGCAGTGTAGCGACATTTTTGAGCTCAGGCTGGTCGAGTTATTACTATCTGTTATCAGCATATGTGTGTAGAATAATATTAGATGTGCGTGTGTGTTAGTGACAAGATGAAGAATATTTTTTGTATAATACAATGAAGTGCAAGTTCAAAGTCAAGGTCGTATACGTTTCGATATTATTTTTCTTCAAATTTGGGCGAGTCACAGCATTTCCTCTTCGATTACACGCAATATTATTTTTATTTTATGATTAGGGAATTGTTAATACAGCACTTAACGTGCTATTGCTGTTTTAACACTTCTGTTTTTGATGTATTTAATATTATACTGACTAGTATATTAACAAGTAAATTGTAAGCATATTAGACTGTCACGAGGCTCAGTGGACAGTTTAATCTACGGCAAAATGTGTGAAATGTTAGTTGTGCTTCCCGTTACACGGAGAATAACTTATTCCTGCATAGAAAATGACGTTCTACAGAATTTCCTGTCTCCAACAACACTTCACTGTTTAGAAAGCCCGACGTTATTTCATATTAAACTGACGACCCGCCCCGTCCCAAGCTAATTTTATTTCATTCGTCTACTAGCGAGCGGATCCGGCTTCACCCAACAGTGGTGTAACAACAGCGGCCGAATCGTTCCCTTTACAAAATATACACAACCTTCCTCGGCGATCACACTGATGAAACACGCATGAAACCCGCATGAAATTGCACTCAGTAGGTTTTGAGAAAGTCGATCACATACTGCTTCGGGGGACTTTGTTTTCAATTGGTATAGACAAACCATGACCAAATTCGTAATATTAGTTTTGTTGTAAGCTGTACACACACTTGAATCGTAACTGGTTGCTGTCTGTACAGTATAGATACATGAGTTAAATGTTTTATTTTTCTGTGGTTTCACGCGGAAATGCATTTACGCACTGCCACCGGTCTTGGGTGAGATCCGGTGGGTGTGTGGGGCTCGCGGATGATTCGAATACCAACTAAAACCCCGCGGGTGCCATCGGCCGCCTAGAGTAAAATGTTTAAGCTAGACTTTGTCAACGCAAAAGAACGCAAAATAATGATTTTCTTTATTTTTATCCGTTTATCACTTTGTTTTATATTTTTCCTTTAGTCCTTCAGACATTTATGCGAGATCATCAGCCTCTACTGATGTTGAGCTGGTGTTGAAATGTGCAGTTTCGTGGCAAAATTGGGAGAGCATCAAGAATTCTTAACCGAATTTTCAGGTAGAGGTGGTGCCATGCTACATAGGAGGGGGTACTGCCATGCTACAAAGGAGGAGGCCATGCATAGTGCATGACACTACATCCTCCTATGCAACGGATTTGGGCCGGCACGACCGGGGAGGTACCTCTCACTCACATAACATGGCCGAAATGGCATCACCAGTGTCGCGTTCCGTGCGGATTGTGAGTAGCCGGTGGCCTATTGGGGTGGGGGGAAGAAGTATAACGCATCGGCATAGATCATTATGTGTATGGGCGTCGGTATTCGGAAAGGGCTCCGATTTCTCAGTTGCCCCCTATTCTATTAAAAAAAAAGGAATTCGAATTCTTCTTTTTTCGACAGATAACATTTTTCCCGTTATTCCGTTATTAGCCTGAAATTGTATGTATACAGATGCGTTTTTAATATAAATTGTTAATGTTTTCGGCCATAAGCATAGGGTATTCAATATTTCCAACCAGTGAGCTGATGATGAAGTTTGGCTGTTTATAACGATTCAAAGTTCAGCGAAAACAGCGAAATATTTTCTTTCTTCGCTCTATTTTCAATGAGAGGTAGTTCCATGCTGAATTGCAACCGAAATTTGGCAGCATGGCCGGGTGCGCCTTTGGCTCACTTAATAGCACGCCACAGAGACAGCTATAGTAGCTATAGTCTCTAGAGACCCATTGTGGGGATGGAACAAGGAAGACAACTTATCAAATGGCTCCGACTGCTCGTTCCTTCTGCTATGCTATAAAAGAAACATTGAACATTACTCTATTGAGGTAATCCCGTTACCGCCAAACTAATAAAACAATGATTGTGGGCAACCCATAAATTTTATAACATACACAAATTTACCTGAAAAATGTTCAAAATTCTTTTTATTTAGTTCAAACTATGAGAATGTACGATTTTAGTGTTAATTTTTTTTTCACATCGGTACAGTAGTTTCGAAGCCTACTCAATGCGAACAAGCAACCCAGTAAACAAACAAATGTAGATTAGCTGATCCGGCGAAATTGCCTTCGATTATCCTGGTATTCCTTCGTCCGATTATTACTTGGTAAAAGTGACCTCAGAAGTGTGATATTAATTGACAATTTTTTTCCAACGCCTATAAGTTCAACCATCGATTATCAGTGAAGCTGTATCATAATAATGGTTATTCTGGCCATAAATACTCTTACAATAAAAGATAAAAAAATGTTTCATTTGAATTTGGAATCTGTCATTTTTATACGATTTTTCATTGAGATTTCTGATTTAGGCGCCAGTACACTAATATATTTTGCGATATTAAAATGGGGCGGGGTGATCAAGAGAAAAGAATCACCGAGATTGCATTACACAAGTTAGGTATGAAGCCAAATGCAATTTTTAAAACTCGCCATACACTATGTAGCCAAATGTTTGTGTACCGGGCTATTAATAGGCACATGAGACTTCGTCTATACGAGTAAGATCTGGCCGTCCAAGTGTGTTCGTACGAAAAATTTGGTCAAAGGTCAAAGTAATGGGAAACAATTCGAATAATCCTGTCCGAAAACAAAAGACTTTATATCGGAAAGTGAAGATAGCACCTAGAAACATTTCCCATTCTTAAGAGATGACTTAGGACTAGCGGCCTAGAAGAGACACACTGGTCATTTATTAATTGACAAATTTAAGATGAATATGGTGGTAAAATCGAAATATCGAATGAAGCGGTACGTAAATGGAGGTTCCAGTTTTTTTTAAACGTTTAAGGCCAATTCATATTTACAGCCAATGGAGACCAAATCCAATAAGCTTTTTGTATTTTTAATTGTTTTATATCTGTATATACTAACACACTGTAGAAGTAATAAATGATATTTGCAATTAAAAAAATTTTTTTTTTCTTTGTTACAATATTTATGGCAAGACTAGGTGTACAATTTACCTAGGACATTATCTATAAAACACGTCTGCTTATAAAATATAAAGTTTGCCCTTGTTTTCTCCGGGATTTCACTATTATATCTGGCGTTAGTGAATTTCGAATTAAGCTGAGTAATCTGGAGAATACATTGAACAAAGAGAATTACGGAAGTAAAAGTAAGTTTTCTACTTGCCTTTGCTTAGTATAGACTTTAGTTTCGCTCACAGCAAGCTACAATACTTTGTTACAGTCAGCACACGATAAATCGTAAGCGCTAGAGTAGAGATAATTGCGTCCTGTCACATATAGCTATTATTGATAAGAACGTGTTTAAAATGTAATAAAACCATATTGTAAATATTTAACAAAAAAATTTATTTTGCTACTATTATAAGTGAAATAAATACTCTCACATGCAAAAATTTACTACCGCATTTTAGTGGTGGTAAGAGATGGCCGGGGAGGTGAAGCTGACTTGAGAGATGGGGGTGGAGTAGGCGAGCTTGGCGACTGGTGCGGCGTAGGAGATGGGCGCGGAGTAGGCGGGTGCGGCGTAGGAGATGGGTGAAGAGTAGGCTACTTTGGCGACGGGAGCGGCGTAAGAGATCGGAGAGGAGTAGGCGACATTAGCAACGGGGGCCGCGTACGAGATGGGAGCGGAGTAAGCTACTTTGGCGACGGGTGCGGCGTAGGCGACCTTAGCGACGGGGGCCGCGTAGGAGATGGGAGCGGAGTAGGCGACCTTAGCGACGGGTGCGGCGTAGGCGACTTTAGCGACAGGGGCTGCGGCGATGGGCTGTCCCTCGTAGCGCACGACGGCGTTGAAGCCGTGCTCGGCGTCTGCGGTGTAGTCGACGATGCGCTGCACGCCGTCGGGCTGCAGCAGCGAGTAGGAGCCCTGCACGGCGTCTCCGGAGCGCGCCTCCGCCTGCTGCTTGGAGTCCCCGGTGTGCCCGTCCTGCACGGAGTACTGGAACTGGTAGTTAGCGGGTACTTCGGGCTCCGCGTAAGCTAGCTTGGCCACGGGCACAACGCCTGCTGAGGCGGCCACAGCCAGGGAGAGGACTACGAGGAACTGGTACAAAGAGTTTATATTAACACACTTAGCTTTGAGTCATATTAAGTTTAGAACCATTCAAGGAATCAAACTGCTTGCCTCTAGACCAGCGTACGAATGTATTGATCAAATTACCTGAGCTGCCATTGTTGACTGTTTGTGTGTCGGTCCGTGACTGTACTTGCACTACGCCTTACGTCTACTTATATATACACTTGTCCACAGCAGTTGCAGTGTAGCGACGTTGTGGGGCCTGAGGCGCATCGACTTATTGCTATCAATTATTAGCATGTGTGTACGAGAACACAGCAGTGTGTATAATTATCATTCGTGCCTCGGGGACCACGTTAAGTCGCCAGTTCTGCGTCTGATTTCTCTCCGGTCATGTCGGATTGCCGTCTTATCGTAATAGGAGAATGAGGGAACAGAGAGTGCACTTATGCTTTCGCACTTGTGAACTATAATCTGACCTGCACAGTTAGCAAGTCTCTACAGAGATGGCCGCCATGGCCGGAATTGGGCTAGGACGACATTATTTCACGATCTGACATCAGTTGTCGGAGGGGACTTGTCAAAGTCGAGCATCATCGTACGATGCTCGGCAGCGACGAATCCTACCAGGCGATGGCTTCCTTCTGCGAGACCGTCATGTCCCAGAAGGAAGCCGATGAGCGGGTGAGAGAGGAGGCTGCCGACGCGGCCTCCCCCCGACGACGACGAATGGGGGTACGAAGGAGGCGCTATCTCCAGCGTCTTCAGTAGTGACCCTGTGTTCCGTGTCGGGCCAGGATGGGAACCCGGTCCACTTCAAAAGACACGGCGTCGTGGGGACTGTCATAGAGTAGCCGGACAGAGTCCGAGGAGGTGAAGTCTAACCTTTTCGCCGAGGCCAGCCTGTCGCTGGAGGGGTCCTGTTGCCTGCAGATCCGGGACCCTCCACTAATAGCGGCTGGAGGCTCCCGTAGGGGTTTAGTTGGTATTGCCACCCAATGGCCGAGTCCAACATAGGTCTGGGGGTATATTTAACTAGCCTGACGTTTCAGAATCTTTATTTTAATCTGCAATGTAAAATCGACTTAATATCATACACATTAGCTTGACATAGCACAAGATATGTGTATGTGCAATCACGGAAATCGTACATCTTGTATTTTTGTAAATCAATGGTGTGCGTATGATGAGATCAAGGTTGTGCTGTCACGGTAGAAACACATGTGTCATTTCTTTGTATGATGCAATATAATGCAAGTCTAAAATTAAGGTCGTTTACCTTTGGAGCTTTTTTTTTTCGCCATATTTGGGTGAGCCGCTTTGATAAGGTCATTTTTGTCTCGGATAAGACGCAAATTTTAGTACATGCTTAACGGAATCCGGACTGATATCTGGGTCGAAAAAGAATTTTGTGTAGCATGAATCAGGAAAGGTTATCAATGTGACTTTTTGGTATAAATTATATATGCACTTTTGAAATGTGTTTCGTGTAAATAACTTGTATGCCGGTTTTTATATATTTTTTTAGAATGATCAGTTGTTCCTTGAAAGTAAATGGCCAGTGTTTTGGCTGTATTGTCAGGCTATATTGGTGCGATCTTAGTCATCCGCTCTCGGGTTCTGTGCAATTTCATAGATACACAATAGATAGAATGTCCTTTATCCTGCGATAACTTTACTTTGGGGGTTATCTCAACTTTTTCTATGGAACTCATATCCAAATTTCGAAAAAGACATTCAGACGTTCAATACAAAATTGTTTGATAAGCTGAGGATTTGTCCTCTCAGCCTACAAAGTACGACTCGCACTAGTCCGGTTTTTGAGGTAGATTGTACAGGCCCCATGGCAATATTCCTGACTCTAGACTTTTGTTTAAACGTTTGTTAAACTAAGTGCAACTGCATGTGCTTAGTTTATATAATTAAAAAGTAATTATTATAAAATTAATCGCCAGCAGAACATAGGTATGGGCGGTCCGGTTTTTTACATAGTATAGGGGACAAAAGAGCAATGAGAGCCCCTTTCCGACCACAATGACCATAGACATCCGCATTTTTGCTGCCATACAGATGCGTAGCCCTCCTGTCCTCCCATCTCTCCAATGGACCACGGGCTTACAGACTGTACGAGACGCGACAGCATAGCAAACACATCACAGCGACGTTATGCGAGCAAGAGTCCGGCGCGACCGTGACACCACCCCTGCAATTCAGCCGCAAAGCAGCGTGCCACTACCTTTTAATAAAATATTAGTATGCATTAACTGTATTTGTTTGATTGTGACCTCTAAAGTACACAAGTAGAATTACGGCTCATAGATAAGAAGCGGTTCAATGAAAGTGGTCTTGGCTGGCACGCCATGTGGGACCTTGGCCGATATATTTTGGGTGTGGCAACTCTGACATGTGCTACAGATATCAATGGGTTGCCAGATAATAATTACGTAAGTTTGCTGTAATGAACAACACTTTAGCCCGTGAATTTGTTTCATCTGTGCTAATGTTATAAAGCTCAAGAGTTTGTTTGTTTGAACACGTAATTTTCGGGAACCATTAATGGTCCGATTTGAATAATTCTTTTAGTGTTGGATAGCCCATTCAACGAGGAAGGCTATTGGTTGTATGCCATCTCGCTACGACCATGGTTTATGTGATTATGCGTGTGAAACCGATGTGCTGTGCTAGTTAACTAAACTGTTAGATGGCCCACTAATTGCGGAGGGCTATATTGTGGTATATCATCTTCTTCATTATCAGCCCTTATCGGCCCACTGCTGGACATAGGCCTCTTTCAATGAACGCCAAGACGACCGATCTCCTGTTACTCGCTTCCTACCAGATGAACGGTCGACCAACACTTTGTTTTCCTAAACGCTACACGATGGTATATGCCACGACCAAAATCTATGTGATCATACGGAACCACGAGGCGCTGATAGTTAACTTAATAAAGTCACAGATCCAATGGCCTGCCAGATCATTACGCAAATGCGCTTTTTAAATCAACTACACTTTTATCCCGTAAATTTGTTGTTCACTGTCAATAAACATTACTTTTGCCAATTGTAATATAAATATTAAAATATATTCTACATACAAGACGATTTTTGGCGATGGGCTGGCGCAGAGGTAACTTACTTTGGATAACTTTGAATGGTGCGCTAAATTGAATCACGCTCTAGTATTAGATTATATAAGGCATAGATTATATGTATTTTAATATGACGGCTGGCTCAGTTATTAACGTGACGTTTAGTTCGCGTGTTACGCCAGAGGTTGCGGGTTGGAATTCCGCCTTTGGAGGTCGCGTTTAGGAAAACGAAGTGTTGGTCGACCGTTCACCAGGTGGGAAGACGATCTTCGTGCCGTAGCCGCTCTGGGATGGATGAGAGTGTCAGGAGTTCGGTCCTCCTGACGTTCATCGAAAGAAGCTTATGTCCAGCAGTGGACCGATGAGGGCTGATAATGATGATGATGTATTTCTATAATACAAATATCAAATATATAAGATTTCTGAAATATATGAAAATATTAAATATATTATAACATTAAATATATTTCCTAGGACCTGTAACACAAGTCCTTACGGTACTTACCACAGGACTTTCTTTTTGTTGACGCGGTGAACGCATTTACGCCGTGTAAATTCACCGGCCCTGGGTGGGTTTCCAGTGGTATGGGAGACTCGCGGCACATGATAGTGCCGAATACCCACAAAACCTACCGCGAGTGCCATTAGTGCCGTCTTTAATGAGGTGGCCCGGAACGACAAATCATCAGAGCAATCATCAAAAAAATATACAGACGTGGTTGTTGTAGAGCGTCTGAGACGTAGAGATTGTAAAATACTGATAAACCGCGATGACATCCGTTAAAGTATTTTTATTTAATGTGAATCATTCGCGTAAGCAGTAACAATAAATCTATGCACATATTATAAAACAAAGTCTATAGAAGCTGTCTGTATGTGAACAAATTTTTTCAAAATCTCCTGAACGGCTTTTCATGCGGTTACCATCAATGAATAGAGCGGTTCCCGAGGAAGGTTTTAGCATATAATTTAATCCGGTCCCTGTTATTCATGGGCGAAGCCGAAGCGGAAGGCTAGTGATGACATAAAATATTTTTATCTCGAAAAAAATGAATCCCTTGGGATAGATTTTTACGCCGGTAAAACGACGGGACCCAACTAGTATTAAAGGCTTACTTGATCACGATGATATTTAAAAGTAGCTACAAGATAATGGCAGGTAATTATATTTTTTCGTTAATTGGTCTTAACACTTAACTTGAAATAAATGATGTAGGTCAATATGTGCTGCGCCATATTAATTGTTGTTTAACTTGACTACGGATTCGCCTTGACCGTGGCTGTTTCAAAAACGAAACATCAAGAAAATAAAATATTTAAAAAGCAGACCAAGGGCCAGACGGACTACGTAATAGAGTTCCGTACTATTGCTGTTGCGATAATCTGTTGTTATGTAATTAATGATAATGTGTTGTTATACAAGCGGATAATCTGTGGAAGGATGTAGGTACCGGGGAAGACCAAGACTGACGTAACATGATCGAATTGACCGGAAACTGAACGAGCGTGTCAAGGGTCATCGCGACCGGCGTGTCCATTAGAAGATTAATGGATGTGGAAAGAATCGTGATATGTGACATTCCGTTCTCCCCGCCTACTCCATTAGGGAGCTGTCGTGAGAATGTGTTGTTGTTGTTGTTTATATTTGTGGGCGTTTGCCTACACTTTGTATGAATCTAGCTGCACATATATGTTTGTAATGGTAGTTTTCCCGAGCCATAATAATAATCTAGCAATTTATACTATTTGTAGTCAAAGTCACGACGGAAATACATAATTTGTGAAAATTTCAACTGGCAACCAATCACGGTCGTGTCTCATGGATACAGCCAGGTGACAGACATACGGACAAACGGACAGCAGATGATCTAGGGACGGAAATTGAGACGACTGCCTACTCCTATTCTCCTGGGAGTTAATTTCTGGACCAAGTTTTCGTTTGTCGCTCGGGCTCCCTGCGTTAATATCAGAGGTGGTTCACGCTGTCGATGATGGTGACACAGGAGTAGCAGAGGTGGGAACGAGTGATGGGAAAAAATACGAGTGTGCTTTAGGGCCCACCACTGAAGAAAAATTTAATACATTTCATGAACTGGCAATAAGAGAAAGAGAAATTGTGCTCGCGCCGCTCTCTCACTACAGTACAGTAATATACGTATCGCTCTCTCTTTCTATATTCACTAACTTATATTTCTCTCAACTTCCGTTGGCCTCTTACATGACTCTCCAAGTCAAACGCACGTCAAGAAGCGTTACTAAAAATGGATGTGTGAACAGTTAGTATGTATAATTACTGTTATTTCGGGGTGCAGAACGGAACCTACATAAAATTTGATTTCTGATTTAAAGAAACCAAAAAGTACAAAGGTTCTTTTACTCAATATTTGTTGTATGATAACATTGGACGTAATTTTTTTTAAGCTGAGGCCAATAACTTGAGACGGACGATCCGGTCATACAGCCAAATAAAAAAAGAAATAATTTTTTATTTATTAATATACAAACTATTTCTTTTAGTTTAGTTTAAATTAGTCACATATTTCATCATCATCATCATTATCAGCCCCCATAGGTCTACTGTTGGACACAGGCCTCTCTCAATGAACGCCAACACGACCAACCCGGACCGGCCACTGCACGGAGATCGTCTTCTCACCTGGTGAACGGTCGACAAAAACTTCGTTTTCCTAAACGCGCCTCCACTCTAGAAATTTACTGGCCCATCTGATCTTCTGAGTGTGTTATCGGCCCATCACCACTTCAGCGGGCCTATTCGTCGCGTGATATCGGATACTTTAGATCTCTGCCTTATGACTTCGTTACGAATTCTGTCGGACAGAGAAACACCCAACATAGCACGTTCAATAGCCCGCTGAGCTACTGTAGACTTGCAGACCAGTCCTAAATTAAGTTGCCACATTTTGACCCCGTAGGTCATCACGGGGAGAACGCATTGTATTCAAGCTCTGCGGTATAGCTGACGTGGGAATGTCACGAAGCTCCCGGAATGCTGTCCAACCCAACTTATACCTTCTATCGGCTTCCTTCTCGAAGTTATTTCTACCTAATTGCAATAGTTGCCCGAGGTAGACGTATTCGTCTGTGACTTCGACGATAGCACCATCGACGTTGACCGGCCTAAGGAGAACGTATCCGTTGAACATGACCTTCGTCCTGTGCAAGTTCATCCTAAGGCCAAAAGTTGGCGAGGATTCATTAATGTTGTGCAACATTTCCTGCGAGCTCTCCGCTCTCCAACGTTCCGGTCAACACAACGATATCTACATACTCATGTATTTCCTTATCTTATAAATGTGTATATTATATTATATTTTACTTATAACCGTCATATACATATTCTTTATTTAAAAAAACCGGCAAAGTACGAGTCGAGGCCGCGCACGAATCGTTCCGTACCATTATTTATGAAAATTCCAAAAAAATACGTTTGTTGTTTGGAACCCCTCTTAAGTAATTATTTTATTATGTTTTTTTGTAGAAGGTATTCCTGTTGACGCTATAACAACAAACACTTTGTTGTTATAGCGTCAACAGAAATACCTCATCTATGGCTCAGGGTTCTTGCTATCTCGGTTCATAAGATACAGCCTGGTGCCAGACAGACAGATGGACGGACATATATGTCTATAGACAGACAGATGGACAGCGGTGTCTTAGTACTCGTAATAGGGTTCCGTTTTACTCTTCGGGTACGGTACCTTTAAAAAGACCAGCAGATAGCAGCTATGAGTAGACCGACCTACCCACTCACGCAGACACAAATCATTCCGTTGAACATTGCACATTACTTAGGTAATATCTCTTTAGAATTTAGATCAATTACAAAAAAAATAACTGACGACATTTGACCGTAGGTTGTTTTTTAACCGGTTTCTGTAGAAAAAAACTGAGCTGTATAGTCAAAATATCTATTTTTATTGCTGTAACTACAAGGGTGTATGATTTGTTGCATGATTGCTACACATGACCAAATCATACACCCTTGTAGTTTACAATTAATTGAACTATCTAATGTTTATAAGCTACTATCTGCCTCGGCTTCGCTCGTGAATAACAGGAGACAAATTATCTCATGGAAATCACTAGCAGACAGCCAGCTTTGGGGTGACCTTGTTTTGTAATATTTCTGTAAATATCTGTATATAGAATAGGAAAATCTATAGCAAATCTTTATTTAGATATCTTATACTAGCCTACCTTGTCTCCGCGGACTACCGGAAAAAAGCCACGTGCAAAAGTTCGTATTTCTATAGCTTATGTGTTCCTCTGGTAAATAAGCTAAAACATCGCCAAGTTTCATCTGAAACCATTCAGTAGTTTCTACAGTACGTTCTACGAAAGAGTAACAAACATCCATCCATTTGTTCTCTAAAGCTAATCAACAGCTAGTTGCATAATAATAAATTAATCTTCATAATATTGTTAGTAAGTCCTAAAGGACTTCTAAAGGAAGAGATAGTTGAGCCCACCCACCGACCCTATTGTTTGAGCGTTGTGGTGGCGGGCGAGCCCTAAAAGATATCTATCTTGGTCAGAGGGAGCTCTCACATTAGAAGAGAGAACTCAAGAGTAGGAGGAGGCTTCCACGTATTGGACAAGGGAGGAGGGTAGGAAAATCCTACTGCACTGAAGTGGGAGGAGTTGTCCAGTGATGCGGGACCAGGGGGTGCTGCGTACGTTATCCCTGTGGCTACAGAACGCCTCCACAAATGCCGGGACTAATGAAACTCGTGGTGCATTTTGGTGGCATTCTGTATCCTGTATCGCGACACACACTTGGAACTGACGACGGCGCGTAAAGAGGTTTACACACTTTACAGAAACAAATAAACATTACAGTGTGAGGTAATGCCTTGCTACAGCCGCATCGATACAACCGGGAAGATACATCTCACTTAAATGATATACCTGTCGCACGTTGAGTGTATTGAGAGTTTTCAGTTGCCTATTGGAGTGGATGAGGGAACACGTATAAATGATTGTGCAGACGTTTATGGGCTTCAGTACTTCTAAAAAAGCTCCGATTCTTCTGCCCTCTCAAACCCTGCCGACCCAATTCAACTGCAATGCAGCATGACCACCAAAATATGTTCCCTATGATATTTTCTTTGTCATGCTGTCGTCCCAAAAATATGTAACATTCTTAAAACATTGTCTCTAACAATGTGATATATGTCCTAGTCGTATTGTACAAATCGCCGAATAACATAACGGCTAGTCATTTTGAAAAACAGTGCCGTTTTGTATTGTGGCACACCACTGCGCCATAAGAGTAAGTTATCAGTTAAGTAATCTAAACCTAATCATATATTTATAATGTTTGTTACCTGTGGGCAGTTAGTTAACCGTGATTTACGTCGTGAGGTCAATTCTACCAGTTAAATTATCAGACATAATGGCAGCCACTGTGAGTAGTTAATAATATAATAATTCAATTAATTTAATGAAAATATCATTTATTAGGTTAAATTAAAGATAAACTATGTATAATATAATAACTAATGATATATCATTAATATCTACATTTAATAATGTCGTTCTAGCCGAATTCCCGCCACGGCGGACATCTCTATAGACTCTAGCCAACTGCGCAGGACGATATTCATGGCGATGCAGGATAAAGTGCAAGTGCGAGTGTGTACGCAGGTTCCCCTTTAGAGGTCTGCTGAAAAATTTTGACAACCAGCTGGCTCAGTTGATGAAGTGGCGGTTAGTCCGCGTGTTACGCCAGAGATCGCGGGTTCGAATCCCGCCTAGGCCATGGATGTTTATATATGTATTATATATCCATAATGAAAACATTAAATATATAAAATTTCTTACATTTATAACAATATTAAATACATTTCCGTTATCTGATACCAAGGTATATATATATATATATATATATATATATATATATATTATATATGAAGGTTTTTTTTATTGTCTTTGGATTCAGTGCTTTAAAAGGATAAACCCTTATAGGATCCATCTCGTACGTCTGTCCCGAGCCTTTCCTCACGAACTAGTGAAAGAGTGAAGCTGAAATTCATGTTGTCTTAAAGGAAGCATTATGTTTGAGAGCGGAAATAATTATAGTTTCAAGGCTGTGCAATCAAAATACATGACCGTTTATGACATGGAAGTAAGAGCTTACGGTACAAATAAAGGGATAAATACGAAAATTGGTAAAATATAAATGTCACAAAAAAACTATTACATGGTTTGTTTTGTCCTGTACTTTTAATTCAAAGCAAGTGCAGGCGCCCGCAGCATTATAATTTTGTATTTATATGTCATACAAGACAAACGTTGGATCACTCGACGTTGACGTGACCTGATCATCTGATGATATACAAACACTTTACCCTCTTTCACTGTACAACAGGGAAAAGATCCATTCTTTAGGACTAGACTCTACACGAAACAGCTTAGATCATGTATTAAATAATCAAAGCGAAACAGTTGTCATGGTTATTGGTTATTTTCTTTATGAAATTAAAAAAAAAATTACCTATACATCAGAATGACTTTCATAATAACTCTGCAATTGTAACATGTTATAAAAGAAATTTAACGTGCCAAATGTTATCCAAGGCCGCAAGTTCATACGTGCTCCGCAAGTATATAAGCTCGCATGCAGTAGGCAGGTCAACATTACCAATAAACTAGTCACTCAAAATGGCAGCCAAAGTGAGTAAACCGAATCAAGTGTTCATATTACATAACATATTAAAAATGTCAAATAAGTAGGTGCTATTTTCTATTATGTGGTTTGATTAATTAGGTTTTCAATTTTAATTTTACCTATTCAATTTAGAAATTCAATACAAAATATCAGAAGCCAATAAAAGTATCTTCCTGCATGAGATCTCGTCTTTAAGAAACATTGGTGAAATGTACTTTTAATTGCAATGTTCTAATTTTTAATTTCAAAAATTATCACTTCAGACTATTTTTTTAAACTAGTTTGGCAACAAGAGGATTTTGTCAGAACGAATGTAAATAAGAATAAGTGGTTCTATATTATATAAATATAATGAATTCAATTTAACATTATTCCTTACAATTTCAATAATGAATAAATTTGTGTATAAATCTATTGAGACGTAGCCTATAAACGTACTGCAATGCATGGGCGAGTTTTTTCAAATCAACAAGAATTTTATCAATCAAATGATCAAAATCAATAACTGACCTTATAACAGCAGAACTCACAAATGCGACAAAATTTATTTTAAAGCAACATGACCTTATAGACTTGCTCTTTATTACATCATACTGAAGAAATGTTATACATACACATTCTACACGCAGAATTAAATTATAATCTAATAGTGGTACTGTACAAGTAGACGTGAGGCGTAGTGCAGACACAGTCACAGTACGACACACAAACAGTCAACGATGGCAGCTCAGGTCATTTGCTCAGTGCATTCGTACTTTCGTTCTCATTCCATAACCGGTTTCATATTTGTCAACGCGCAAAGCAAACATGTGTTATCAATAACTCTTTCTTCCAGTTCCTAGTGGTCCTCTCCCTGGCCGTGGCCGCCTCAGCAGGCGTGGTGCCCGTGGCCAAGCTAGCTTACGCGGAGCCCGAGGTGCCCGCTAACTACCAGTTCCAGTACTCTGTGCAGGATGGGCACACTGGCGACTCCAAGCAACAGGCGGAGGCGCGCTCCGGAGACGCCGTGCAGGGCTCCTACTCGCTGCTGCAGCCCGACGGTGTGCAGCGCATCGTCGACTACACCGCAGACGCCGAGCACGGCTTCAACGCCGTCGTGCGCTACGAGGGACAGCCCATTGCCGCAGCCCCTGCTGCTAAGGTCGCCTACGCCGCACCCGTCGCCAAAGTAGCCTACTCCGCACCCATCTCCTACGCGGCCCCGGTCGCTAAGGTTGCCTACTCCGCTCCCATCTCCTACGCAGCCCCCGTCGCTAAGGTCGCCTACTCTTCTCCGATCTCTTACACCGCTCCCATCACTAAAGTAGCCTACTCTTCACCCATCTCCTACGCCGCGCCGGCCTACTCCGCGCCCGCCTACTCCGCGCCCATCTCCTACGCCGCACCAGTCTCCAAGCTCGCCTACTCCACCCCTATCTCTCAAGTCAGCTTCGCCTCCCCAGCCATCTCTTACCACCATTAGGAGGAGACCATAAAGGAGTGGCACCACCGCAAAGATGTTATTTAGGTTACGTAATAATATTTATTTATGAATAATAAAAATGATTCCCGAAAGTGACAATATTCATTAATCTACGTACCCAGGTAAATAGGCTTCCATACCCACCCTTATTATATTAATTCCGTTGGCTCTTTAGTGGATTAGACACGTAATTTATATGAACTACTGATCCGCCTCGGGTGCGCCCGTGAATAACGGGCAAATTATACATTAAAACCTTCCTCTGGAATCGTTCTATACATTAGTGAAAACCGCATAAAAATCCGGTAGATTTTAGTAAAATCGATCACATAGGGACAGAAAGCTTTTAAGACCTTTTTTATAATAAAGATAGATTACCTTACTCCTTACTTACAAGAACTCCTTCATCGAATTCATGGCCAATAACTACAAAGTGAAATTAATATTATCACACTTTTATCACCGTTAATATAAACATTAAATATTCATTACTTATCATAGAAAAACAAAAAATATTTAGAACTTTTTACAGTAATTCCGTCTTTCTACCCTCAGGTCAAAGAGGTATATGTGGATATAAATTATTAGGTATAGGCTTAAAATCAACGTATACCGTTAGCGAGTATAGAACCGACATTATTCGGGAAGGTCAATATACTTTTATTTATTAAATTTGTTAGCGTATTTAATATATGAGGAAGAGATAAAAGCAACATGTCTAGCGAGATGCCATCGATGACAATTGCTTAAAATTCCCGTACAGCTTGAAATATATCCTTATCAGTTACAGTCTGAAATTTATATGTAGAAGTGCCATATTTATTTTTATTAAAAAGGCCTATTTATATGTAGAAGTGCCATATTTATTTTTATTAAAAGGGCCTATTTCTGATTTTTCTACGGTGTTACTGCCTGGTACATTTAGAAAGTGTTTGTTTATTTCATTTGGATCACACATATGGAGGGTTTCCACCGTTTGTTTGAAATTAATGTTATTTTTAATATGGTTCTAGGTTTGCATTGATTGATTTTAACGTATGTTTTGAAATATATATTACGAGTCGTCCACTGATAGTTTTTACGCTTTATATGTACTATATTTTTGGGGGCTACGTTATCGAAAACTTCTAACAAAGTTTAAGTAAGGTCTAAGGTAGGTAAAGCTACGCCATTAATGTCTCCCATGCTAATAGTGTTCCAGTCAATAGATGACGTAATAGTGTTAAATAGGATTGGATTTATGTCTTTGGTAGGCCTTATAAAGAGAGGTTTAGGACGCGTTTTATGTTTAGGCATATTGAGCTATCACGCAACTAGTGCATGGTCACTAAGGGTCGGGATGTAATCTACCCACACTGTGGTCACATTTGCGTCAGTACAAATGAGATCGAGCAGGGTGTTACTATGGGATGTGAAGTGAGTGTGCTCGGTGACGTGTTGCTGTAGATTAAATCTATATAAGAAATCACTTAATATTTTACATGTTATCTATCTTCATTTTTATAAAATTGATATTAAAATCGCCCATAAGTATGACGTTATCGTGCCACGACAGGGAACTGTTCGATTCGATTAATGCATTTATAAAAGTCTGAACACTAAGCCAGGGGGGCGCTAAGCTGTGCCGATTGCCATTCGCTTAGAACGGATAGTGACGCCTATCCACATATGCTCCACGCGGATAGGATTAACTTAGGTTCCCCACCATGGTTCAAGTCTTGTCATGGCGGTGGAGCTTAGTAGCCTTTGCACCCCCTCTTATAAGAAGAGGGGGCTTAAAGATCAGGACGAGGAATCGTTCTCGGTACCCCTCTTAAAAGAAGAGGGAACTTAAGAGCAACAGGAGGTGGCGGTTTTACGCACGGGGCAAGGGGCGAGGATGGGACCCTCACCCCATCGCACTATCCCAAAATCGGTGGAATTGTCCTGTAGTGCTAGGCAACCCCATCTGTGGAGGTAGAGTTGGTCCCTAAGGGGGCTGACTAGCCGTCGAGGTGCCCCGATGATTGTAGTTCCGGGGCACCTCACCAAGGGTGGCACTGATGGCACACGCGGTGATTTCTGTGGGTATTCGGCACTATCATGTGCCGCGACTCCCACTTACCACTGGAACCCACCCAGGGCCGGTGAAGTCGTGTTTCAACAATGCAGCCACAAACTCCTTGTGAACACTTCACAAAGAACGAGGATTAATTAAACCAACTTTGATTTTTTTTTTGCTGTCATTACATAATAACACATGGTTTACTATTAATAAATAAAGTATAATATAATAAAT
>JAFELO010001546.1:19682-33159 GCA_017140195.1 Eumaeus atala
TTTAACACTTAAGTTGGAGGATTCACAATCGTTATCATTATACGTCCGTACCGGGCATAGACCCTGCAACCGATACAGCCTACCCACGAGAAAGTGGCACCTTACCGCACCTTTATATATTCCTAATATTTTGCCAACGTTGCAATCACATATAGGTGAGCTTCCAATCAAACGAATTTAAAATAAAAACAGTTCAAACGTCAAAACCTCACGCCATACTGTTATCTTGAATTACGGCCATCAACACACAAATCGAAGGACGCGTGAGTTCGTATCTTCAAAGGACACCGTGTGATAAACGGTGTACTGCGTATTACATCAAATCCGATTACAGTAGAATCGGGTGCATGTGATAAATCCTCACCGGACTGTCATCGGAGGCAATTCGTTACGTTCCGATTTACCCAAAACTTATTCGGTACCAGAATATATAGAGGCGGCCGCTTTGGAGGCTAATATGATATTTAATGCGGGCGAGCCGACGAGATGCCCCGCGGCGCTGCCACCAGCTCAATGGCAATATTAATGATTCGAATGTATCACTGATCTTCAAGGCTCATGCGAATGTCTTCTTCGACGGCGTATGGATCGCTTGACGGGTCAACAGTCAAGTCAAGGAATAAAGGAAGCAAGGAATTTCTGATCTGTAAATTCAATTAAGTATGGGTAAGATTCAAAATAAGAACAGTGAATATAATGGATTTAATTACCAAGATGTTGTCATACCTATTGATACGGGTTGCATTAATTCATTTTCCAAAGTACTACTATCGAGCTAATATATGTGCCCATACAACATGCTTTGAGGATTAGGTGTGAGTGTCGGAGGACGAGAGTGAGAGGGAGAAGGAGAGAGAATTAAGGTCTTTTTTGAGTTAGAATACGTGGCAGCAGCGGATAACACTAATAGAGCGTTTTTCCCTGGAGATATGGAACAAAGAATGGATTTTAGGAAGAGGTAGTGCTGTGCTGCATAGATGCACGCAACGGAATTCGGTCGGCACGACCGGGGAATTACCTCTCGCTCCCTTGATACCGGCGTAATGTGAAAGCGACGCTGTCTCGTTTTGTGCGGCTTGTGAGTAGCCGGCGGCCCATTGGAGTGGGTGATAGGAAGGCAACGCATCTGCGCAACAATCATCCATGGGCGTCGGTAGTCATCAAAAGGCTCCTATTGCTTGTTTGCCGCCTTTTGCCATTAAAAAAAACCAAGGCGCATAATCTAAGTACAGCTTGAAGTGTAACTCGAACTGTAGCCACTACACACACACACACACACACACACACACACACACACACACACACACACACACACACATACTTTTTTCTTTTGTTGCATCTCTTGGCCCATTTTCTTTTTATTGAGGTGAAAAGGAGGGAATACCTTTCCGCATATTAATTCAGCTGTTGTCTACGGGCGTCGGTAGTCGTTGAAAGGCTCCGATTGCTCGGTTGTCCCCCTATACTATAAAAAAATCTTCATAAAACAGAATAAAGTGTAACATTTAAATAAGAGGAACAATACTATTCTTAGATAAAACGCACAGTGCCCCTCAGCTCCCCACATAGATCTCAAGAACACCACGTTTTAGGGATAAAGCGTATAATTATGATATTCCAGATTCCAGGAAAATATAGTGCCATACTGCTTAAGAGAAGTTAGTGCCCTGCCTGTTGCACAATACTAAATCCCCCTATGCAACGGAATTGGTTCGGCACGGCCGGGGCAGTACCTCTCACTCACTTGATACATAGGCGTAAAGTGACAGTGTCGCTGTCACGTTTCGAGCGGTTTGTGAGTAGCCGGTGGCCCATTGGGGGGGGTGATGGGAGGGCAACACATCCGCGTAAGTATCATGCGAATGTCCATGGGCGTAGGTAGTCATCAAAATCTCCGATTACTCGTTTGCACTCTTATGTTATTAAAAAAACGCATATCTGAGTCAAATTTCGGACAGATTAGTTCAATCGTTTTAGCATGTAGGAATAACAAGCATGTTTAACACATATCTATTTGTTACTCTTACACCATATGTAACGTTATGTTTGTTAATCTTTATTCTCATCTCTATGTAATAGATAAATAGGTTTCACGCCTCCTACCCGGTGGACAGAAGCCTTGGTTAAGGTGGCGGGAAACTTTCGGGGTTTAAACAGCTCGTCTCTGTGACCTATGGCGCGCTATGGGTGAGGCCTATGTCCAGCAGTAGACGTCGTCCAGCTGATGATGAAGTAGGATTAATTTTGATAGCGTAGCACAAATTTAACTCAACATCTCTCAAGCACAAATTTAACTCAACATCTTTAGCAAAATTAACGCACATAACTACGACCATATCATTGTTTTGTAATACACATTTTTATTGCCATGATAAATTATTGGTTTTGTATATAAAAAAAATTCGATTGCCGATATAAAGGTTTGTAAAATACTGCCTATTTCCACTTGTATATCTTTGTCGTAAAAACTTACAAAAAATACGTCAGTGATCCATACAATAGCTACTGGTAGACATTAAAAAAGTGAGATGGAGTTGACAAGGGACTGGACGTGTGAGGAGTGGTCTGTTTATTCAGTGAACAAGGACGGCCCGGCGGCGCTGTCTGCATTGTGCCGGGATGACGTTACTCTTTCTACGTCATTTTTGGGGGTCCGTAAACTAAAGACGTCTCAATGAAATTTTAAATTTAATTCTTAATTATAAAATAAGTTGTCTTGCGTGAAAGTATTAGCAGGGCGTCATAATTGCAAGAGCGATTCACGATTGATAAATGCTGATGTTAATTATGAACTAATAACGTAATGGTCTTTTCTGTACGTTTATGAGCTTTACTTAATTAGATATATATGTCGTAGTCGTTTTGTACTAATCCCTGTATAATATTGCTGCTATCCTTTTTCAAAAACAGGGTCGTTTTCTTTTGTGGCGGGCTAACGATTAGCCGGATTGTCATTGCGAGGCGTTCAATAAGGCGGGTGATGTTTAGCCTCATTTGATCTCTTGATTTTAGGCAATGATATTGATCGATACATGTGCGAAATTATGCTAAGTATTTTGGGCGCATATAAAAAAATTACCTATACACAAAGGCTTAGTTGGCTGGGCACAGTATTTTATTTCACTATAGTCTACAATTGACGCAATTATTGTTGTCATGTCAAGCAACGCCGAGAGTGTTAAAGTTAGAAAATAAAACGTGTGAAAAAGGCGGCAAATGATTCACTTTACTTCAATAAGGTTAGCTTTATTGAATATCTTACAACGCCGAACTCGTTCTGGCGTAATTTCACTCAGCCGTGTTCAATTATCGTTGGCCCGCCACAAAACAAAACGACGCTGTTCTTGAAAATGGCTAGTCGTAATGAAATACAGCGATTCAGACTATACGACTGCTACATGTACATAGATTACAGCCAGAAATAACATTTTAGATATTATCCTGACAAAGTAATTGTTTTCAGTCCCTCTTAAACGCGGGTGAAACCGCGGGACGGAACTAGTAGAATGTTATAAAGTTTAACTCGCATCTGAATGGACTGAATTTTTCTCTACTGCGGAGTTACATTATATTAAAATATTGATCGTTTCGGGATAAAACAATTATTAAAATTGTCACCGAGGATAGATAAGCTGATAACATAATTAAAATATGAGGAGTATTATTTTGATTTTAAAAGTAAAATAATATTACACTTAACGATAAAAGTGCAATGATTAATTACAATTAATTAATTGTTTCTTAGAAATTTATTATTTCACTAGGATTATGTAAATGCAAAAAATAGATCTTTAGAACATATGGATAGTTCTCCACAAGATGTGTAGACACGTGCGGACAAGATAATATACTCTCTATTTATATCTCTCGTTTACCGTCTATGTGTGTCAGCTAAAACTTTTGTATTAGCGAAGTGATTTGACTTATATTTCTCCAACAACGCTCCTCCATCTGTCTATACTCTATGCTGAGGTCTTCTCTACAATCCATAGCGAATGTTCCGTTATCAAACACCTACACTATAATTCGGCATTTAAGTGATTACAATGACCCAGAACAATATGGAGATGCGTTTAATCAGTAACGGAGCATTGTGACAAAGCTTGTGATTTCTGATTAGATTAGAAAGTTTAGGACACGTGCGGACAACGTCCTTAACGAAGTAAACACTCACCTCAATAGGCAGTATGCAAAGCACACACGGATGAATTGTCCTGTTCTGAGGCAAGCAAGCGAAACTAGATTACAGCTTGACTAGATCATCATATGTATATATTAACGATGCATATAGCTCTAGGAATAGGTGGTGGTGATGCATCGCCGTATCGGGAAGATATTTCTGTATGTGTGCTCATAGCTCTCAAGACCCTACAGTAACATAAGAAACGTGACACTATCCCTTTCTATCCTCACTACTCTTATCTCTCTCAATTTCAGTCTAGCTCTCCATCTTGCTACCTTCACTAATTTATGCTTATCTCCCTCTGAAATCCCGCTGGCCTCGTTACAAAAACTTTAAGTATAGAGTAAGTTCAACTTTCACGACTGTTATCCCCGACGATGTAGGCAGAGGTGTGCTAGTACATCCACAACTGGTAAGTCCAGTAGAAATACTAGAACACCCACGATTATTCAAGGTACCGAGGCCAAGATTATGTACAAGTACTACTATTGTAAATGCGAGACGAGAGGACTCGCATTTACCAATTTACTCTCTAAGTAGTAAGTAAGTACATAAGGAAATTTGACTTTAAAAACATATTTACACAAACGAGACAAAATTCTGATTATTTTGTTTTCCATTTGAATTCCAAATATTGTACGGAACCAATAAATTATTAATTGCGAGCACTTTATTAATAAGCCAGCGTTTTGACACACGGTTGATATTTGGACGAGGAGTAATCAATTGCCGCTGAGGTTGATAAAGACACAATAAAAGTGTAAAGAAATACCCATAAAAATTCAACAACGAGCGTGAGTCTAAGTTCTCAACGGACATCATAAAATATGCGGGACTTAAACATATTTATTATTTCTAGTCTCTGTTAACTTTCATTCGTTGTATTTAAATTGGTTAACCACCAAATATATAGTGATATAAAACAAATGATTATTTTAATGTTAAAGAAAAGAAACGAACACATAACCTGTAGATGTATGAAATCTGCTGCAATGAGAGACAAAGTGAAATAAATTACATTATTTTACTTTGTTTCTACATTGCGGCGGAATTGGGACTGCGCGTACTTGCTCACACGATACCGACGTTTTAGTGTGTGGCCGTTGGCCGATTGCAGTGAAGGAGGGAAGGAGGACTACGCATGAACATAGTAATTTTGCGATCATCAATCGGCATCTGTTCTCAAACATGCCTAATTACCACTTCACAGGGTTGAGCTTATTATACACATATTGTGAAGCTAGCGATCCGCTCCACTTCGCCCGTTAGTAATGTAAGTATAACATACACTAAACATTTCTCAGGTACAGCGCATCTAACCTAGCCTTCCGTACATATGACAGACAGCTTTGAAGATTTAGAATATGTATAGATCTGTAAAGTTGTATATTACTTGAAACACGCTCGACGACGATAGGGGTGGGATCAACACAACGGTTCATGTCAAGGTTTGGCACAGAAGTCGATTGTGTTTGTAATTTATGCCCGCATGAGTGGGCGAAGATTCCCGAGGTAATAAATAAAACTTCAGATTGTTCTTGGTGTATGTTTAGTATTGGATTCGTTTATCGATTTGCAAATACAAATAGGGATACTACCATTAGGAAATTTCGAAGAGAAATCCTATAATCCGAGCTCTCTTGAATAAAAACCTCATCCTCATTTTTACTCCATACTTTATTCAGAGAGCCCAGCTTCGTTCTCAAATTTTTGCAATTCACACAAAACAGGACTATCGATACGAGATACTTACGGACGTGTTATCCATATTCAAGTCCATTAAGCTGCAAACGAACAATAAAATAACTTCTCAAAATCATTGTATGGAGAGAGAGATTCCATTATGAATAGAGTAAAATCATATGAAATATTTCACTGTTAAGCGTAACGCTTTGCAATTTACCGTGCTTACTGTCTACCTGTCTTACAGACCTTTAACCTGAAAACCATTCACTTAAATAGTAAACCTCAGTCACATGTTAGAAGTAACACATATCATAAGGCCAACTGCTTTCATTTACAACATCGTAATATTCTTTTGTGATATTTACTTTTCGACAGATATAGATAGCACGAAGGCTTAACACTAGCTCATAGTGCAATGATTAATACCATTTGGGTCACTTGTGCCGGTCACTGTGTTCAGGAATCTTCGGCCATTAATATATCGTCAAACGGATGGCTCCGATACTAATAGTCCCATATTGATGGGGCGTCGATACAATGTATTCAAGCTCACAAAAAACTCCACTGTTGAAGGTTAAGAAGTGAAAACAAGGTGTTTCACGCCGTCTCGACACGATGCGAGGGACTTGTAATAAACTCGAATGTGATGAATTTGTTTAATGCCTACTTTATCATCGTCGTCATCATATTCGCTGGCTGATTAATAGTTCAACGATTAGGGTTGAAATATAATGTAGAGTTAACACTTTGTCGATGTATCATCGATCTTATAAAAGTTTTGCGTTTTACAAAGTTTGTTATTATATATATATATATATATATATATATATATATATATTTTGATATATTGATATATATATATTGATGCTGTTTGTTGTAGTAGGGATAGTTTATGGGGGAAAACGAGTAGTCGAAGATTTTTGATGGCTATTGATGCCGGAATACATCCGCATAATTGTTGTGCAGCCGTGTTGCGCATCTTTCCCCCTCTCAAATGGATCACCGGAACCACTGGCCTTAACATTATATAAAGTAAATAATACGTACAGTATCGGTATTTATAGGAAAGTGAGAGAAATAATTATTATAAAAAATGTTCCTAAAGCCTTGATCTCAAGCCTAATGGTGGCCAATGCGAAAGCAAAAAAAAAAAAGAAAATCTCTCTCTCTCTCTTCTTCTCTTTTGTTAGAAATGGCAATCGGCCGTTATAGGTTAACAGCCATTGCTGCCAATGTCCAAGTTGACAAGAGCACTGACTTTCAAGATTGATCGGTTTCAAATTTATGCCAAAGTGATGAGATTATAATATCTTGTTTGAATGTAGGTAATCTAAAAAGGACAAACGAAAACGTTACAGGACATACACAAAAAAATACTAAAAAAGAGACAATTTAATGTTGTTTGATATAATGACATAGAAGGGATAAAAGCTTATAGTTATTAGAAGACATATATAGCAAGGTTTTAGTGTTAATAGGCTTAGGAATGTTCCTAGGAAGGATGGTGTACAAAGAAACACTGCGGATTGGGCAATTGAAAAGGATATGGTCTGTTGAACCCTCCTCAAGTCCACAGTCACACAAAGGAGATTGTATAATTCCTAATCTGTTTAAATGTAGGGGAGTACACAAGTGGCCTATACGCAACCTGCACATAACCGACGTTGTTTGTTTATCTGTGAGTCGGAAACGGTTTAGAAGGAATATGAGGTTGGATATCATAACAATAGCGGCCTTTAACCCTGCTACTATTAGACCAATTTGTTTGCCACTGCTTAACAAGATCTAGTTTTGGATGGCTCAAGAGATCGTGAAAATAACTTACATTATGATCTAGGCAGCCATTTGATACGGCGTCTTTTGCAAATTGATCCACAATTTCATTGCCGAGAGTACCATTATGACTAGGTAACCAAGTTAGTACATCCTCAGAGTTACTAGAAAAACATTTGTGCAGAATTTCTTTTAATTCTAAAATAAGAGGAAATTTAGAATTAGAAACAAACTGGTTTGACCCGATGGCTTGGAGAGTACTCAATGAGTCAGTGAAAATTATAGTTTTGTTTAGGTGGTGACATTCTACAAATTTAACTGCCTCTAGAATAGCTATGGACTCACTAGTGAAAACAGATGATGACTTAAGATATTTAAAACTGAGGAGAGTATTATATTTGGGGATCCAAACTGCCGAACCCACATGGCCTTCAAGTGAAAGTTTGGAGGCATCTGTGTATATAGGAAGCCAATCACTCCAATCCTTCTCTATAATACCATTAAAAATTGAATTGGAACCTGAATCAATTTTGGACACACCAAAATTTAATAGAATCCGAGGACGATACAACAAAACGTCATACGCCGTGTGAAAAATTGGAAAACGAGAACATGAGAAATAAGGGTTCGGAAGATTAGTTAATTTTTGAACACTCTTAATTAAACAAGGGGTATTTAATTTATGCCAATATTTGTTATTGACCATCAGGTCAATCAAATTTTGAAGTTTTGGTAGAAGAGGGTGATCAGAACGAGCAGAAATTCTAAATATATATTTATCTGATAAAAATTGTCTGCGTAAAAAACAATGGGGAGTCGAGGGCTTCTACATGGGGAGCATTCGTAGGGGAAGATTTCATGGCTCCTAGTATTATGCGTAAGCATTGATATTGAGTTTTATCTAATTTTCCTAGAGAAACCTTGCTACATGTTTCCAAGAGAAAACAACCATAATCAATTACGCTTCGGACAATGGCATTGTAAAGTAATTTTTGAGATAATGGATGTGCCCCTCACCAAACACCCGAAAGGCATCTAGGAATATTAATATTGGATTGGCACTTTTGGACTTTGTGATTGATGTGTGGAGTGCCAGACAATTTAGAGTCGAAAATAATTCCTAAGAATTTCACCTTATTTCTGATTGAAATTGGATGGTCCTGGTACACTATGTCAATATGAGGGATAATTCTTCTTCTCGTAAATATTAACTACCGAGCTTTTAGTAGGAGAAAGCGACATACCGTGAGATGTAAGCCACTGTTCTAGGTAAAATGGAGCTTGATTTATGTTATTTTGAAGAACGCCAATGTTTGAAGATGATGAATATATGACGACGTCATCGGCACACTGTAGAATGTTGCAAAAGGGAGTAACTGACTGCTCAAGATCCGAAGTGAAAATGTTATAAAATAAGGGGCTGAGGACTGAGCCTTGAGGAAGACCTTTCCATACACGTCTCAAAGACGAAAGACCTCCATAACGGATCTCTATTGTTCTGTCCATGAGTGAGCTGCAGATGAAATTACACAGTTTCTCTGGGATGTTCAGCTTAAACAATTTGTTTCTGAGCAAAGGAAGAACCACGTTATCATATACAGCTTCTATATCTAAGAACACACCAATGAGGAATTCATTCTTAAAAAATGCTATGCGGATGTCAGTGGAAAGGATGGCTAAGCTATCATTAGTACTCAAACCTTTTCTGAACCCAAATTGGGATTTAGCCAGCAAGTCATTACTTTCCACGAACCATTTAAGGCGGGCTTTAATAATGTGTTCCATGATTTTAAATAGGCAAGAGAAAAGGGCAATGGGACGGTAAGAAGAATCCAAATTTGGATCTTTACCAGACTTAAATATAGGAAGTACTAACTGGTTTTTCCATGAAGGAGGAACATGACCCAATTGAAAAAAATATTAAGAAGATTTAGAAATAATGATTTTGAATCAGAGCCAGATTTTGTGATAAAGACATAAGGAATGCCATCTAGACCAGGAGAAGTATTTCTAAGGATATCCAAAGAGGAAAGAAGTTCTGACATTGAAAATGGATCTTCAAATCTGTTACATGAAGTACGTCAGGACAGTGGATGGATTGATAGAAAATCCTGACACTTGGTGGAGCTAATTTATCTACGAAGCCTTCATACCAAAGATATGGGGCATTGCTTGGTAAATCTCTAATTAAGAAGGCACGGCGAAAACGTTTAATTTATCTCCATAATAAAAGTGCAGGATAACCAACCTAATCTCTTCTTTTTTTTTCAAAATGCTTTGCCAAGGCTGACATTATTTTAAACACAAGGAAATTACCCATTGTCATGAATAGACAATATGTTTCCTCAGCTTTTTTCCTTTGGTGAACCATGGCACTACATTCCGCATCTCACCAAGGTGGAGAAGGTTTAAATGGGGAATGTTTTTTGAGTGGGATGTTTTTATCTGGTGAAGATGACAGACATGAAATGAAATTATCATAACAGACCTCTACATTTCCGATATTAAAGATAGGCAAAGAACTCACACTAGAATCACAATCAGTTGCAAAGAGATCCCATTTTGCTTTTGAGAGTTGATATTTTAAAAGAGGAGTTTTATAGAAAGTATTGAAAGAAATGGAAGGATTGGTAATGAGGATAGGAAGATGATCACTACCACTAGAATAATGTAAAACTCTCCAATCTAAAAGGGAGCTAAGATTTGGGGAGCAGAAGGATAAGTCTACTGCACTAAGATTCTGATCAGGGCGGGTCCTACGAGTAGGACTACCATCATTTAATAAACGTATATTTAGCCTGTCAATAATATCCACCAAATCACAACCAAAGGAGTCATAATGTACACTACCCCACATAAGGTGGCGGCAGTTGAAATCCTCTAAAATTAGGAACTTACCAGATAGGGAAGAGAAAAGAGGAACTAAATCACTAGAATGGACTACAGAGGGATTAGGAATATATATCAGGAGTACAGAGATATACTGAATTAGAGCAGCAACAGCATTAATACCAGAAGGGATTTGTAGAAGAGATAAACGTGAAAAAGGAAGGCCTGATCTTATGATCAGAGACACACCCGCATAACCATCAGCTCTGTCATCTCGGAGACATGAAAAGCCCCTTATCCGAAACTGGGAGTTGGGAAGCAGCCAAGCATATTAATAAATAAATCAATAAGGTTAAGCATAAGATTGTCCCCATACTCCTTTGTCCTATGAAGGGCAGTCCCATTGGCAGAAGATGGGGGATCTCGTTGAGCTATGATGGCCTCATGAGCTCTACGGTCGTATCCATGAGAGGAAGCTGCTTTTCGAGGTTTAGGAGAAGAAATTATTGTACGGCGGTAAGATTGGGAAGGTTGGGAAGGCTCTAAGTGATCTAAGGTCAAGGGTACTTGGGATCTGGGAGGGTGAGAGAAAATAGTACGAGCAACATCAGAATATGCTCGGTTTATTGCAGGAAAACGTGATTCAGCTTCTATATATGAAATATTTTCTTGGGCCATGGTGGATTTGATAGATTTCTGTCTGTTATGTTCAGGACAACACTTATCTATAGAGAAGTGTGATCCTTCACAGTTTGAACACTTGGCTTCAAGTGAAGTGACATTATATGATCTACCTGTGTGTTCTTTGGCACATTTGAAGCACTTTGGCTTTGATCGGCATTTGTCAGCTACATAACCAAAACGACAGCAGCTAAGACACTGGATTGAGGGGAATTGGTACAGTTCTACTGGTAAAGCAGTGTATAGACAGAAAACTCTGGATGGAAGAACCTGACGATTAAATGTCAACACAACTGAGCCAGTTGGGATCCAAACAGTATTACCATCAATTGTGGACTTTCGGTTAAGACGTCCAGCCTTTAGGATATATCCGCAACATTAGTATTACTAACAAATTCGTCCATGGATATCTCTGTGGGAACATTTCGAACGACACCCATACGAGTGACATTGTAAGTGGGAACAAAGGCCGTGAACTTGTTTGATAGTAAAACAGGATTAGAGAGAAACTCATTGGCAGCTTTTGGACACGATGTGGGAACAATCCTTTTAGGCAGAGGAGCCTGAACCTCATCAATGGCATGTGACCGTTTGGTACTTTGGGATGTATGTTCCATAACCACCAAGTGACCAGTCCCCAGAGGAGGCCACAGAGGCAGGATCAGGAGGCTTGAGAGGAATCGCCATGTTCGTCCTCAGTAATCTTTAAAAGGATAATATTAAATATACTTACCTTTCACACACAAATACACAAAAAGCTACACAAAACACTCAAACAAAACAAATGTAAACACAAAGAATCGACAAATTTCGAAGATCAATCACAAACACGTGCTATCATCAACTTTTCCGTGACAGAACCTGGTTGCGACTTTAATTCTCTTTATATATAATTTTTCTTTATATATAATAAATTATGAAAGGTCTTTAATCAAAAAAAAAAAAAAGTATTTGTGTCAAACCTGTCAAGCGACTGGAGTTTACTAGAACATATTAAGTGTCTACATAAAAAAAAAATGATTCTAATATAAAATTTGCACAAGAGACGTGAGCGCGTTGAAAAGCTACGCATCATCATTCACACAATGATACACGTTATATTTCGTGATACCTTAAAACGTTTCTTAAGGAATAAACGTCAAAAATCTGTGTAAATGAAAGGTTAAACTGTTTATATATATAGGTGTGGAAAAAATTAATGATAAAGTACGCTAACACTTTGTGATGAGGTAATCAATTGGGCGGGGTCCTGTTTGTGACAGGGCAGTGTATCACAAGTGATTTAAGTCTCGCTCAGCCGTGGCATAACTCTCATCTGGCCATATTTATTATTTTCATCATCATCTTATATAGTTTTTTCCATGATTTCATAAAGGGCAAAGCGGTATTCTATTGACGCAAATGACGGCATCGGTTCTGCACGTACCGGCGACAAATGGCGATGAGTATTACTGAGCAATTCTAATGAAAAGATAATTTTAAAAATTAGACCGAATTCAAACAACAACTCAAAATTGTGAAATTATTTTATGTATGTTAGGTATTTATTTCCTTTAAGTTGTGGCACCCGACCTCGAAAATATAATCATTTCACAATTGTAAATTGTTTATCGGAGTCGGTTCAATTTTTAATTTTATTTCATAATTTTTAGTTTAAAAGCTTCTCAACGGATTGGCAGGAAATCTTTGCTGTTTCGTAGATAGAGGTAAACGTAAGTAATAAAAATACATACATTATATTATGTCATACAATATATGTGACATGTGACACTATGTTCTCTTTGCCTACACCTATGGACGCGCGCGAAGATGTCTCGTTGTTATTGTTGGACATTAAAGTGTTATAATTTATGTAATAAAAATAACAAGAATAAATGGACAAAACTTTATAATGATTAATTATTATCGCAACATCGATAATACACTTATAAAAGCGATATGCGCACGCTAACAAGATACTTACAGAAAAGGGAGAAGCATTCTCAAGGAATCATATTACCATACATTATCCATTACTTATATCGACTTTTCATTATGAACTATTAAAGCTGTATGAGATATTCGTGGCTACAAATGCCTTTCAGTACTGGCACAGTATACGCCGTTTATCACTCCGCACAAACGTGGCACATCGAGTGGGACAGTTAATATTGGTCACTCGCAGAGTATAATCCTTCCGTAACACTCGTCTTTGTGTGGGATTTCACTTTTCCAAGTAATTTATCAAATTGTTTTTTTTTACAGAACAGAGGGCAAACGAGCAATCGGAGTCTTTTTACGATTAATGACATCCACACAATTACGATGTCGATGAGTTGCCTTCCT
>JAFELO010001546.1:39489-49787 GCA_017140195.1 Eumaeus atala
TCGGAGGGGGGGGGGGGCGAAAGGAGGGCAAATTTATTTTATAAAAAAAGATGAGATTAAAAGTTGGTCTCTGGAGAAAGAGTTTTGACATAAGTTTCATGCGAAATGTGTTAAAATTCTATCTTTAGTAGCCAATCCTTCGGATATACAGAATGTTAGAAACGGAAGTAACTATACGTGGCTCTTACCTTTCCCTAGAACAAGGTTAACTTAATCATCATCATCATCAGCCTTTATCAATAAACTGCTGAATATAGGCTTCTTTCAGTGAACGCCAAGACGCCCGATCTCCTGCTACTCGTATCCTTCCTGAACCGGATAATGAAAAGAGACCGTCTTCCCTCTTTCCACCTGATGAATGATCGACCTACACTTCGTCTTCCTAAACGAGGCCTCAGGTTGGCTTGAAATACCACAATACCACAATCACAAAATATACGAGGGATACATCATTATATAAGGTGAATAATTTCACTTACGAAGATACACATCTTCACACCGGCTACTTCACAGAGAACTTACAGCAGAACCGAGTACAAAAAATTACTTGTATTGGTATAACAATGGGGTGGCAACACAGGCCCCAGGGAGAAGAGGGCCTCCCTTTTTTTTATTCGAAGCAGTCCTCCGAATATTCTCCTCACCTCCTCAGCTATTCACAAGCCGCATGAAACGCGAAAGCGGGCCTGGCACTTTACGGCGGTTTCATTTAGGACTTGCTGGCCCAATTTCTCGGAAATACAGCGTAACTCTTGCAAAATTTCCTAACATTCACTGGTTAAATAAACTTCTTCATGTTAAGAAAGAGAGGGGTTGGCGTGCATTGCAAGGAGATATTAAATTCAAACATATCCCCAAAGCCCAAAGCTATCAGTTAATTATTCAAGTCTGCAGCGCGCGGGCTGCCGCCGACGTCAGAGTCTGGGGAGAAGTGACCTCTCGGTCCCTGTGCCCATTACAATAACAGTTAAATCGGCTGTTACAAACACTTTGATATCGGGATGCATCTCTCTCATCGGGATCATTCGGGAGAGAGGGAAAGCGGTCCCTCTTTTGACCTGAAGCCAGAAAATGTATTGGGCCTTTTCTTCGCCTCCGCTGCTTAAGTTCAGATCCGAAAAAATTACTTTAATGGGACTTTCTCTGGTCCCACAAAGGCTTCTCGTCCTAAAATTTGCATCATGATTTATGAATGAAACTTACCGTGGTATTTTCCTATGGATTTTATTTCATATCCTTCCTTATAGACTACGCACACGAAGTAGAGGACACAGCTAGTCACATAACGTTTAGCCGACCACCTGCGCAGGGATTCCCTTATTCTGAGAAGATTCACGAACAGCGGGACGTGTGGCTCACTCTCACAGTGTAGGTATATTTGTGTAGACAATGGGAGGTATTTATGTACAAATAGCCGATCGATAGCGCAGGTGGAGGCGGGCACGAGCGGCGCGGCGCCCTGCTGAGATTGACACCGACACGGCACAGTGAAGCGGGCAGCATCGATGTCGATAACAACTGAACAGATGTTATCGATATCGATAAATACTTTACACAAATTAGCCATTCAACGTTAGGTAGAGATAGATTATTTTAAATTGACCTACACCGACACGATATAGAACGGAGAAGCAGACATGTCGTCTATATTGATAATAGTCGACATACTACCAAATCCACAGCACAGTGATGCATATAATGTCGATATTCTTTACAACTTTAGGCATATATACACAGACAAGACAAAGGCTAACGATACACGTGGCTTCATTGTTTAGATGACATCTAACGACACGACACTCTAACATGTATCTTCGTCTTCGTCTTCTATCGATATCTATATATAATCTATTACAATAGTAATTTTGTTCATTATTATTCTTGGCCTAGTCTATTCAAACTACAATATTACTTACTGTTGTATTTTATTTAAAAAAATATTGAATGGTAAATTCGGTTTAAATCGATGTACATACAACACTATCAATCTGTGTATAAAGAACATTTCACACCTGCCTTCTTCTGCGTTGAAGCTAAATAATCGTTTAAGTATATTAAAACCGCTGATTGTTAATAATTACTTCACGTCTGTACCAATAATGCTGTAGTTAATAAATAATTATAATACGAAATTCACAATATGAGACCACCGTACCCATAAGGATAATTAAGTCGTTTCGACAAATTTTAAAATATATTTATATGAAAAAACAACAGTCGTGTCCTCTTTATGAAACGTAAGGTGGCCAATATGTAGGTATATGTGTTCCAAAAGATCAGTCCTGTTTTAACAGCCATACAACAAAGCCAGTGATCTTTCGCGACGAAAAAAACCTTCAATTATTCGATTTTATTTTTAATTGTGATATTTTATGATTACATTATAGGTATATTGTTTCTTTTTTTAAAACAATTCATTATTATAAGGCTGGTATGTATATCAAATGTTAAGAGTCATATAGAAATAATTAATATAATCACGTTGTTTTGTCTGCAGTCCACGCGGACTGTGTCGCAGGCAACAGGTTGTTTATAATAAATGTCTCTGTCTCTAAATGTCTCTGAGAATACTCTACATTTAGATATCAAAGTATAGTACCTAGTTAGGGACCCTTCAATATGCAGTTAAATATGAAAGCCAGGCTACGACAAATCTTATAAAGGAGAGACATTTGGCTGTTTACAGAAAAATATAGAGCCTACTATGACTACGAAATATGAGATAACATTTTTTTTACATTATGACATATTCGCTATTTGAAAATCGATATAATTTAAATAAATTTTAATCTCCTTTTTTAAACTGTTTGTAATTAGTAATTATTATTAAAAGGATTGGCTTGGCAATGTTTAAGGAATAAGTTTTCATTTATACAGTAGTTCATTTATTAAATTGCTTGCCAAGTGAAAAGATTCTTAAGTTTAAGCAAATTTCGCAGTTTATTTAAAATATTCGAATTTTGAAGCGTTTCTAAGTTTGATTGTGAATTCTCTTTTAAAGGACAGACAAAAAGAGTTGATAAAAATGGCGTTAAAGAACATATCTATATGTTCTACAGCCGATTATTCGTGAACCTATTGAAATAAAAGAGAACATTTAAATTTCAATAGAGCAGATGGCTGGTTGCTTCACTCTGCTTGGGACCCAGTGATAAAACTAACCAAATCTAAAAACCAAATATTACATTGAAACATCTACGGGTACAATATGCAAAAATATCACCGGAACAATAAAATAATTATAAAGTGTCGTGTAACTTAGGACATTTAACTTTGGACATTGGCGGTCTTACTTCAGCAGTAACCATGTTTGATGTAAAATATCTGACACTTGTATAAATATCTGTCAGACTTGTAAAACATTTAAATAAAGAACCCTTAAATTGATTATTACCTATAATAATACTAAGTGCTTCGTAATTATCAAGTACATGTATATTGAAACTAATTATGCAATTTAAATCTCTATTTTAATCTATACTAATAGTTTAAAGCTGTAGAGTTTGTTTGTTTGTTTGAACTCGCTCGTCTCAGGAACCAGGTCCCGAATTGGAAAAAATATGTTTGTGTTGAATGTTGAATCGCCCATTTGTGGAGGAAGGCTATAGGCTATATACCATTACGTTAAGCTAGTACAACTGGAGTTATGCGGGTGGAACCGCGGGATAATCCTAATTAACTTATAAACAAGTCCTATAAAGCATACAATTTCAACTCTTGCTATATTATAAATCATACAGAGAACGACCGGGACGAAGCGGCAACATCGAGTAATGATACCTATACTCAAAGCCATACTCATTGTAGCATGACTTGCGGAATCTGTTGTTCTGTTCTTATTTACGATGTTAGTCTAACAAAAACTTTTGTTTTATTGTATTGTATGGAAAAATAATTAATTCACTGTTGGATCCTTGTCTGTCAATGCTGATTCGATAGGATGACATTCAAAGTTTAGATATCTGATGTTATCGTCTCCTATGTACCTGATGTCACTATCATCAGCCCTTCAGTTCTCTCTTTTCAAACGGTGCCTTGCGCCTAATAATGTCAGTAGAATTTTCGGTTTCTCTCTGTTACTTAATACCATTTTCGTTAGCATTTCGGTGCTCTCGTTTTCTCAAATACTGTCATTATCATTAGTTCATTTTATCTCATTCTTATTTGATATTATATCTTTTTATAACATTGTTATGAGATCTCGGTTTTAATGCTTCCTTTTTTATTATTATTATCGTTCTTCTTTTTTTAATTTTCGTCAAAATTCTACCTAAAAAGAGCAGCTTTAGTGTAAGCATCTCACATTCGTTAGACCTCTATCTTAAAAGAATTAGTGCTTTTTTATATCTATACCCTATATTGTTTTTTGTATGGTCTTTTGCTCTCAAACACAATATATAAATTTGATAACAACCTTTCAATTTATATTGACGAGCTTTTACAACATTTAATTAGAAGATTTAATTATATTTCCTTGCGTAAGGTTAAACGAATCGGTTTACAACAAATTCGAGCCATAAAACTCCACGCAGTTGCTTTTGGAAATTGTTAGGCCTTCTCATTAAAGTATATCATAGATATTATATGTTCTATAGCGGAACAGTTATCTTTCATTTCAGTTCTTATGGTACATTCATATTTTATGATATTTTCAGTAACGGATCAATCAAATTGTGCACTAAAATTACTATACAGCCATCAGTTTGTCCATAAGCTGATGCTGATTATTGTGGAATCGTTTAACGCATAATGTAGAAGGCTTTCACTGCTACCATCAGGGAAGTAACTATGATTCGCCCATTTAATACTGAGCTGTAGAGGTCGCTAGTCTCACCTTTTTCCAACTCTTAGAACTGGTCACACTAGACGGAAGTTTAGTACGTGACGCAACTCTTCTGCTGGACCGTGGGTTGTTTTTTAATGCTTATGAGAATAAACGAACCATTTATTGACCCTTGTTGCTTATTAACATCTACAAGTTCATGCCTACTTGACCAAATTCCCATGCAATTATTATTTTATTATAAGGAGCCATTAGTTAAATTTATTATAGTATGATAAACAATATGTGCCTGAATTGTTGGTTACCAAAGCCGCAAGGACTATGAGGCTACTACTAGCTGGGTATTTTTGTTACATTTACAGTGATATAGTATTTAATTAGCCAGACGATCGACTCAGCGTGACTATCCCTTACGAACCTTAAATGACACATTCACGAGAGTGACTTGTCGTGTTCCGCACAAAGCTCCAGCTGGAGGGGTCCTAGCCTATTTAGGTTGGCCTTGGACACCTATTTAGGTAGTCCCCGGAGAGCTCAAGACTTATAGATCTTAGAATGTACCTGAAAATTTCAGCAATGATTACCAAGACATGGGTACCAGGTTTTGGTCGGTACAAACCAGACGTACCTTCGTTTTTTGTTGAAACGGAGAAGCGCATTTGTGCGCTTTCACCGGCCCTGGGTGGGGTCTAGTGGTGTGTAGGGCTCGCGGCACGTTATAGTGCCCAATACTTAACCACCCCGAGTGCCATCAGAGTCACCTCTGTTGAGGCGCTCTGGAAATACAATTCATCAGGACACCTCATCGGCTAGTGAGTCCCCTAACGCACCGACGCCCTCTCCGTAGAAGTGTTGCCCCGCACCACACTACCTCCCCATCAACTTTGGGACTGTGCAATGTGGTGATATTCCCATCCCCGCCCCTTGCTCCGTGCGCAGGTACACCTCCACATGTTGCTCTTTCGTCCCCTATTTTTGTAAGAAGTGTACTAACAGTAGTCCCCTCGGTTGAATTGACTTTGCCTGGGTTCGCCCCAGCCTACTGAACCCTACCGCCACGGGAAAGCTCGAACCATGATGAGGGTGGGGAAATCAGGCGTACCTGCGCAGGGGCACTGCTCGTCTACGACCTAAAAAAATCTAGGCCTGTTAACGTTCGACATCCATAACGTTCGACATCCATAACGTTCGACATCCATAACGTTCGACATGTATATTACAATTCGCGGCCAAAACGTTGTAATATTGTAATGCAAATAATAACCAAACCCGTCGGAGTCGAAACAAGTTTTAATTAGCTTAGAATTTGAAAGCTATGAATATTAAAAGCTCACCGCTTCGTTTAATTTACTACTCAAAGCTCTTGCCCGCACCGACGCAATTAAGAAGACGAAAAACAGACCTAGCGTTTATTAATATTGGGAAGCAACCGGCGCCTTCGGTGAAGAAAAAAGAAATGGAATTTATACATGAATATGAGTTTGTCGGGTATTATCGTAAACGCATGGTATTTAGTTGGCACAAGGCTCGCCGCGCCTATTACTGCCTGAGTTATATGACAGATGTGATGCCCCAGTGAGCCCCGGGACTCGTTGACGCTGCCCTTTATGGTACAATAATTAATATTTTGAAACGTGACGCTATCTATCGCTCACGTGTCTTGCAGCTTAATCTGTCTTTACCTACTCAAGTCAAAATCCAGACATCCGTTGTGCACGGTGTTTTTGAGAGAGTTTAGGTATCTAAGTATGTTAGTCAGGATTTTTGTGCGATAAAAATCGCGAATCGTGTTGGCATTAGTCCCTACTCTGAAGGTGCTGTTCGAAACATTCGCAGTCGCAGCGAGCTGTTGTCTGACTTGACGTGTGTCTGGGCTGAAGCGTATGTTTCGCAACTGTAAAGGTGCGCAAGAGACGTAATAGCCGTAAGCGCGGGAAAACGATACGCTGATATTACGCTCGATCTCCAAACCAGGTAAAATTACTTCGCATGTATATACTTATGCATTACACTCAAAGTTTCTTATAGTATAGGGGGAAGCATGGCCTCTTAATTTAGGACCAGTCTGCAAGTTTACGGTAACTCAGCGGGCTATTGAACATGCAATGTTGGGTGTTTCATTATCCGATAGAATCCGTAACGAAGTCATAAGGAAGACAAATAAAGTTTCCGATATAACGCGAAGAATAAGCATGCTGATGTGATAATTTGCTGGTCACACACTCAGAAGATCAGATGACGGATGGCTCACTAAGGTTCTGGAGTGGACGCCAGTTAGGAAGACGACATCCGCGCAGTAACTGGTCCGGGATGGATGTGAGTAGCAGGAGATTGGCCGTCTTGGCGTTCATTGAAAGAGCCCAATGTCCAGTAGTGGACCGATAAGGGCTGATAGTGATGATGATAGGGGGAATTTTTATCATAATTACTGTGCCAATGTGCGACACTTCTTTTCACTGCCTGCCTGCTGCACCCTCAATGGTGCACCGGCTATTCACAGACCACACATGACGCGATACCGAAGATGTCACTTTACGCCGGTATCATGTGAGCGAGAGATACATCCCAGGTCGTGCCGACCCAATTCCCCTGCAATGCAGCACAGCACTACCTCTTACAAAACAGGTAATATTTCAAGTATAATATCTCTACGAAGCTACGCTCAAACGAATTTTAGTTATGTTGTTAAAATGTATACAATTATTCGTTTTTGTATTAACATATTTTAATTGGGTAGTTAGTTTCACACAAGTATTAGCTTGTTAACTTTTTGTAAAAACAATTGAAATACTGTTAAAATTAATTTTAAACATCACATTGTTATTAACCCCACCGACTCCTCCGTAAACTAATTTGTATATAAAACGAAAGCGGCAATGAAAAGTGAACACCACTTTGGATTGTAGTCGGTATAAAATGAACTTGTACTAACGTTGCAAGTCAATATTTGTAACAGGTAGCGCATGGTGCGTCGAACCGGCACGGACGGGGAGGCCTCACTCACATGCTGCCGCCGTCGGTGGCAGCTTGGCTGTTACTTTTCGTCCTGTTTGTGAGCAGCCGGTGGTTCTTTTAGGGGATAAGGAAAGAAGGGCAAAGCATTTGCGTAACAATAATGCGGAGGTTTGCTGGGATCGTATAGTCGTCAAGTGGCTCTGGGAACACGTTTGTCCCTCTATAATATAAAACACAGTACACTAGAACACAGGAGGCCAAATTGACTTGAGATTCGCAAGTCTACCAGATACCATGAGTGTTGTTTATGAAATAGTAGATATACTATTTATATGATTAAGGTATATATTCATCTGATATATTTTATTAGTATAATGAGACAAACATGTATACAGAGCCCCTCAATGACTCCACAGATCTAATATATAGACGTGTTGCCGTACTCCCATTTAATGGACCACCATAAACTCACAAACCACATGTTGTTAGTACATTTTAAAATTTGAATGAACCCTTAATATGTCTTGAGACAATATTAGCGTGAACACTTCAATGGATTAGACTTTAAGGAACTTTCCTCCTACGCTCATCTATACATATAAATAACTCTTGTCACTTTGTTCCGGACTAATCTACAAGCTAGCGCCGAAGGTAATTATAACTTCGGACGAATGTGTAACCTAACCACCGCGAGTGCCATAAGTTCAATGAACGCCAAGACGACCGATCTCCTGCCACACGCATCCATCCCGGACCGGCTACTGCACGGAGATAGTCTTCCCACCTGGTGAACTGTCGACCAACACTTCCTTTTCCTAAACGCAGCCTCCACTCCTTAACCTTACCTTCCGTCTACCTCGGGCAACTATTGCAATTAGGTAGACATAACTTCGAGAAGGAAACCGATAGAAGGATTCAGTTGGGTTGGGCAGCATTCTGAAAGCTTCGTCACATTCTCACGTCACCTATATCACAGCGTCTGAAGACCAAAGTCTTCAACCAATGCTTTCTCCCAATGATGACCTAGGGGGCCGAAACATGGCCGCATGAAAGTATCCGCTTTCACGCGATGAATAGGCTCGCTGAAGTAGGAATGGGCTGGTCACACACACAGAAGAATCGATGTAACCATGTCCAACTTAAAATATAGGCTATTTTTTATTACAATGAAAAAAGAAATTATAACAGCGACAGTAACGCGTGGCCGGGATAGCTAGTATAATATATTAATATGTGTAGAAAAAGAGCCTATACATATTTTAGGGTTCCGTAGATAAATATTAAAAAAGAAACCTTTTATAGTTTCGTCATATCCGTCTGTCGTCCGTATGTTACAGACGTTATACTCAGAGACTATGGGTACTGTATGTTTGAAATTTATGAAAATTGCTTGCGAGATATTTGCCTCTGAAGCGGCAAAAATTGTCCCTCCCCCTCAAACTTTAAACCCAGAGGAAAACTGCAAAAGAAATTGGGATTGTAGGATTCAATAAAAACTTCAAACGAAAATTGGTATGAACAATTGGTACTTTAAGTGATAAGCGACTTTTTGGTTTGCTGCTACGGAACCCTTCCTAGGCTTGTCCGACACGTTCTTGACCATTTTTTAATAGAATATCTACATTACCCATATTTAAAGATCCATGTGACGGACAACTATGAGCTTGTTTCGACGAGGCTAGGATTGGGCTCGACAGAGTGACACGCCCTCTCTCTCTTAAAGGGATGCAGAGAGTTGAATTCCGATTATGCCGCGTCGTCAAATGTGTATTAGGTACACACACATACACACACACACACACACCAGGCACTACATCCAACGAAGGAATTTACCACTAGAAAAGTGCAAAATGAAATGAGTTATGGCGGTCATTTATACGTCATACACATGTGTCCGAGAGCACACACTAAGTGCGCGGCGCACGCGAGCGTATTGCGTCTAATATCTGCATGAAGAAGCAGGTGATGGGGAACGTAATAACCAGAGCAAACGAACTGTTGCTTCTGTGTATGTGTGTGTGAATGGGTTTAGAATACATATAGTTTAGTTAGATGTAGTACCTCGCCAATTCTCACTCACGTGACACCGCCGTAAAATGATATCTTCGGTGACCATTTTTTGCAGTTTGTTAGTAGCCCATTAGAGCGGAGGAAAAAAAGAGGGCAACACATCGGAATAGTAGTCATGCGGATGTTCATGCGCGTCGGTAGTCTTAAAAATATTTTCCGACCGTTTGTTTGTACTATAAAAGAAAATTATCTTTCGCTCGTATGATACATTACCTCTGCTGAAGATATTTATTGCGGTTTGTAAGTAAAGGGGAGAAGGAGGGCAACTTCTGCATTACAATTGTGCGGACGTCAATGGATGTCGGCAGTCACCAAAAGGCTCCTACGGCTCCGTTGCCTACTTATACATAAAAAAACTTTGGATTATACCTAATATATAAAATTTCCGACCTCACCGAACGGAGACACCGTAACTACTGTACAAATTTTTATAAAATTTAGCGCACGTGTTTGGTCCAAATTTAGCACACGTGTTTGGTCCAAATTTAGC